>JAWDEX010000007.1:6012553-6041204 GCA_035221805.1 Trichilia hirta | reverse complement strand
CGAATCTCTTTCCATGTAATAATTTCACCATTTATAAGACCTTTGCACGTGTGAGCATCGGAGAACAAGAGTTTAATTAGATATGGTTATTTGATAGGTTTTTTTACCATTCTTTTACATTAAGTTTGGGGCCACAATGAGTGTCTACAACTTGTAGGGCATGACACTTCTTAACATGATAGGACGCTTGAATCAATTCTTGAGAAATGTATCCATATGCTCAATCTAAAACTCTCGTTTTTGAGATAAAGAAATTGAACCCCCTCAATAATTAGAGCAGAGGTCAGGATGCCGAGGCGACTGAAGTCGGGTCAGGTCACCTGCTAAACAACACTGGGGGTCGGGACACACAAGGTTAGTGAAACCATCAACACTTAGGATAAAAAAAATTAATTAAAATAGGTATTAATTAATAATACTAGCCATACTAATTTTTTCAAATATTACTTATATAACTTAATAAAGTATATATATACTGAAATCTAACATATACGTCAATGCAAATAAATTTGTATGGATGCTTATATACAATTTGTATATGTAACCTGTTTTACTATGATATCGTAACAATACCATAAGTATAAATTTTTATACAAACTCATGAGAATCTTATAATATTATATGATATCTCTTATTCTCAAAAGAATTAAAAAAAAAAAAAATAGAGTAGAACCTTGTTGATTTAAGCTTTATATGAAAAAAAGAGAGAATATAATAAAAAAAATAACTATGATTTTATATAAATGAAAATAAAAGCTGAAATAGGTTGAAATCAACACATAATTTTAATTAAAATAAAATATATAAATTTATTGTATAAACTGAATGTTGTTTAAGAGAGAAAAAGCAATTTTTGAACGAATGAAAAATTCAAGAAACTAATTAACAATCTAATCAATTTCTAACAGGCTTACGAGTATCTATAATCCTTTTGAATTAAAGCAAAAACAAAGTTGGAAAAAAATGAACATTAAAATAAAAATGAAGAAATGGAGATTTTATTATTCTTGAAAACAAAAGAGTTGAAAGGAAAAAAGAAAAAAGAAAAAAGATATATGAAGTTGGAGGGAAGAATCAAATTTTCTTTTCTAGTATCTGGCAATTCTTTCCAAAACTACTTTAAGAAATTTTCTGCTTTTGTTTTCTGTCTTGTAATTGTTTTCAACTGTTATTTCGTTTCTTCCATGTCATTTGTCAACATAACACTTGGGTATTTGTTGTCACAGTTATTTGAACATGCAATTGGGTAATCTAATTAATTAATGATAATCTGTTATTTTTTATTGATTTTTTTAAAAACAATTTCATGTTCAAATTTTATTTTTGTAATATAGAATGTAAAGTTTACAATCTTACATGTCATACCTCTAATTTTATATATAGAAAAGCTCATTCAAAAGACCATATAATGTGGGCATATTTAGGAATATGTTGAATAAATTATGTTGACTTTAGAAATGGCATCAATCGACTATGATCTAAAACAACAAGTTTTTCACAGTTTTATTATTTTCCAATTTTTTACCTCCCCTTTTTATTTTTAGCCCGTTAGTCCAAAGTATAAAAAGAACCCTCGATTTTGAGAGTCGGTATTTTTATTAAGTGGGCAAATATGAATCATGTGGTATGACCAATATACCAAGATCTCTTTCTGTCAAAATCTATAATTTTTTTTTTTTTTTACCCTTTTTTACTATGCCGTCAAATTGTTAAAAAAAAAACATATGTCTATTTTTTAAAAATGCTCAATTAAAAAAATGACAGTTTTTGTTTGTTAGAAGAGAGTCAAGTCCCCAAAAAAAAAAATAAGAGAGAGTTGAAACAGCTGAGACTTGCTAGCAAATGAGAGCAAAGCAAACACCAAACAATTGCTGTCAAAAAACTAAGGCCGCCTTGTTAGCTCCACCGTTAAAATTCTTTCCTTCAGAACTCTTTCTACTTACTAGCGCTTACCTCTTCTTCAATTCGTGGGTTTCAATCACAAACCCTCCAGGACAAACAAAACCCCATCTTCCAAAAATCTGTTTTTCCCGTAAAAAAAAAAAAAAGAAGTAATATCAATAATTTTCCACAGAAATTTTCCCAGAAAGTGAAAGCTTTTCTTTGAGTAGTGGAAATATTATAATATATTCATGGATTTTGGGTTCGATGGTTACAAGAATTCTCAGGACAAGGAGACTTCAGTTTTGATCTCTTTATCCGTCCCTTTTCTACCAAATACAACAAACAACATGGCAACAACTCGCTGAGTAATTTAGAACTCGTCTTTGGACATCCGAAGGAGAGTGTTCAATAACCAAATTAACCAAAAAAAAAAAAAATTTAGCCCACATTTTATGTTTTTGTGACCCTCAAAAACATTAAATTTTAGGCAAAAGAGAGAGTTTCCAAATCTTTCTTGGACCCACTGCTGCTGAGTCAAATACATATTTTTAAAAATTTTCTTAACTACAAAATAAAGAACATATAAAACACAATAACATTTGCTTCCTGTTTTATTATTGTTTTTGTACATTTTTATATATATTTACAAAAGAAACAGAAGGAAGATGCTGTTAACGAACAACAGTAGCGAGCAACTTGAAAGCGGGTCCAACGGACTCCACGGTGATGGTGTTGGTGGGATTCAGTTGAAGAAAGGTCCTTGGACGGCGGCGGAGGATGCTATTTTGACGGATTATGTTACGAAACATGGAGAAGGTGACTGGAACGCTGTGCAGAGGAACACTGGGCTGGCTCGTTGTGGTAAGAGCTGTAGGCTTCGTTGGGCTAACCATTTGAGGCCGAACTTGAAGAAAGGCGCGTTCTCGCCAGAAGAAGAGAGGCTTATTGTTCGACTGCATGCACAGCTGGGAAATAAATGGGCACGCATGGCTGCTCAGGTAAAAGCACGGATGAATGTTATCTTCATGTTTTTGTCATGAATTGTCAATGGTGTCAAGTGAGTTCTTTTTTATTTCTCTTTATATTTTTACAGGACGTAATATTTTGAATATTGCTTCATGTTTCGCGTTTCCAAAATCACCCTTCTGATTTTTGTTTGCTAGAATCTCTCTCTCTGTCCCTTTCTTTCGATTCGATTCTGCCCAGGTTTCTTCGAGTTTTCCGGATTGTCGCTGTTCCTTTACTGGTTTTCGAGGTTTTGATTGATTGAATTCTTGTTCTTTTTCTTTCTTTACCATTCCAATTCTTTCAAAAGCGCATATAATTAGGTGTTTTCTCTACTTTCGGAACCTAATTTTAGTTATTTATTTTTTGCTCCTTTGTTTCTTCTGATCTGCAATCAAAATCCTTTCAATTCATCCATTTATAATTTTCTGTTTGTTATTATTCTGTGAAAATAAAACTTGTGTCAGTCATTTTATAAATTAAACGTAAGAAAATGACTAATTTCTCCGTTTGTGCTCTCTTTCTGATAGTTACCTGGTAGAACAGACAATGAGATAAAAAATTACTGGAATACAAGAGTCAAGAGATGCCGTCGTCAAGGCCTCCCACTGTACCCGCCGGAAATTCAGCTGCAACATCAACAGCCGTCGTATTCTCACCATTCTTACCATTCTCAACCTACAACTCCGACCACCCCAACTTCTTCCTTCTCTTTTCAAACTGCCACCACCCCCACCGCCCACCCCCACCCGTACCCTCCACCGTGCTACGCCCACAGTCCGTCCGCTTCTCTCTCACCGACTCCACCCCCTCTCTCTCCCAACCTGCAATCTCCTCACCATCCAGCTTTTCCTACTCTTACTCTCTTTGACACAAACGACAATGACAATTCAAATGTCAAAATCGTTTTCAATGTCCCAAGAACTCCGCCTACGCTTCAAAACCCGCCGCGCTTAAAGCGTTTTCATTCTGATTCTAATATTTCTAATATTGGTACTGCTACTATAAATAATAGTAGTAATAATAATTATAATGGTATCGGCTCCAGCGACCTTCAAGGAAGCGGCAACTTTTATCTTCCGTTTTCGCCGTTCTTGCGAAGTCCGTCGTCCTCGTCTCTTTTGAGTGGTCCTCAGAATCATTGTACTACAATTACTTTCTCGAATACAGCTTCTAAGTTGCTGTCACTTCCCTCTTTTTCATCACTTCCGGTTTCTTTCAATACTCCCGTTTCATCATCTATTTCTCGAACCCCGGATGAGAAAGATTGTACTTTGTCAAACGGTTCGGTTTTTGCATTGAAACCGGAGCTCCCTTCAAGCCAATTATTATCCCAGAATGGAAACGCAGAGTTAAATTTCGATAATCAGAAGTTGAGTGTGTCGTGCAGTGGGAGTGGGTTGTTGGAGGATCTTTTAGAGGAGGCTCAGGCATTAGCCTGCAACTTTGGTGAGAGTTCAATCCGGGTTAGTGAAGAGAAACGTGAAGTTTCTGGGCTTAATCAATGGAATGATTCAAGTTCTCTGAATTTATCTTCTGGTTAGTTGTTACTTTTGCTTGATTCTGACATTCTGTTTAGAGTTTGATAATTTTAATGTTTTCAGACCCATAAATTATCATCGTTTTACTTCAAGTGCGATATTAATGTTCAGAAAGGAGAAGAATGCATCATCTTACTATGGCGTTGTGCTTCTCTGTCTTTGTGCATGCTTGAAATTATAGGAGAATCTAGCATCAATTTTCAAATCATACAAACACATTCAATAGTGCCTGAAATTAGGTTCTGAGGCACTAATGCTCTAGTCTCTTAATTATGATCAAAATGTGGTTTATCATTAAATTTCCAAAGCACTAATTCTCTCTCATATTCCGGTTGTCCTTACAAGTGCCAGCAGATTCCACAAAAAGATTCCTTGCTTGCTTTTCTAAAAGTATGAGACAAGACAAAATATTAACCTGAAACAGAATATATTTCTATGTTACCAGTAATCGACAATTGCTCTCTGATTCAATTACTTGTCACACCAAAATATGACATCATCACAATCATTACTAACTAAATTAATCGTAAATGCACTTCACCATTTCCTTTTCTATTCCATTTTCCCACATACCATAAACTGCATTCACAGAAAATTACAGGTTGATATTTGATGAGCATATGTTGCAGTAGAGCTAGAACTAACGCGAAAATGCTTGATTTTTGTTTGATATTTATAGCAATGAGGCCTAAGGAAGAAGCAGGAGGCCAAATCAACAATATGCATGAAGACTTATCAAAGCTGCTGAATGTCATTCCTTCGATGCAAGTTCCAGAATGGTGTGCTGATAGTCGTGAAGCCTCCAATTGCCAGTCTTCAGTTGTTACAGATGAGAACATCGGGCTCGAAATGCAGCAGCTAGCTTCATTGTTTCGTGTTGATTCTGACACTGAACAACCTAGGCGTCCTGGTTCCTGTTCTTTTGATAACTTGCCTGGAATTTGCTGAGTATGGTTTACATTAGCATGCCTTCTAGGAAGAAAAAACGGGCCGAGTATAGAAAACTAACGGGGTTTTCTTATTTGGAACATCGATGTATTATGGGAATGATGGAGTTTGTCCTACCTACCGTTAGTGTAATAAGCAAATAAATGATACTTCTGAGAGACCTGTATCAGTATGGCATTATTTTTCTCATTCTGTGAAGACTTGAGAATGAAAGATATTGCGACTGATTTTGTTGTCCGTATCTTTGAACTTTAATTGTTTACTAAGTGTTCAATCGTAATCGAACTTTATCTAACCCATAATTAGCATCAGAACTGTAGTAATTAACATTAACATGGTTTAGTGAATTTTTTATTACTCAAGGTTAGCTGTGGGGATCCTTGCTAATTTTGGAGGCAGAAATGGTCATTACCACATTTTGTTTTTAAATGTGAATGTGCTCTCTCTGATGGGATGGCTGTTGGGTTTTGCAAAATTCCATGGCTTTATTGGTTATGAAAGTACAGACTGGAATCAATGAAATTCCAAATAAACCCAGATATTGCTTTCCATATCCATGCAATGACATACTAATCTACTATTTGGGCACTTTTTCAAATATAATCTCCAGTATTTCTCATGTCTCTAAATCTCATTCTTTTGGAGTATCAACTGAAATGAATTAACATGTTATGGACCAATAATTGCTTGCAGCTCATCTTTCATTTCATATATTATAATACCTTGTTAAATCAGAGTCACCTCTCTACCGCAAACATTATATTCTTCTTAAAATCTTTTTAGGCTTAATTTCATATACAAAGACATTTAGGCTCCATTTGATAAAATAGTGTAATGATTTTTAAACTATAACTGTTTTAAAATGAAAACTCTAAATATTAAATATCAAAGTAAAAATTGTCTCTCATTAAAAATTAGTGTTATGAAATACTCTTTTATTTTACTTCTAAAGCATATTATAAGTACCCCAATTTTGAACAGAACCCTAATATATGTTTTAGCTGCCGATAAAAGCAGAGATGAGATAAAAAAATTATCTATTGCCTGGATACAAGCTTGAGAAATAATGTTTTCTATCCTCGAATAGTACTAGGTCAAGAAGCCAAGAAATATGGCATGATAAGTAGTTTTCTACATAACCTATAAAGCTTAAAAGAGGTGCTCTGCTAGGACAGAGCAGATGAACTGCATCCCATGTGAATTCAAGGACAAGCTAGGACCACACTGAGGTCAAATGACCACATCTCAAGCCAGAGTAGTACTATTCTAGTTATGCCTACTTCAGACATGTTACCAAGCTAGCTAGGTATGAACCCTTGGTCTCAGAATTCTGATGCCACTAATTCCTTTACATTATCTCTTTGCAAGCCTGGTTTTTGCAGACATATCTCCATGGAAAAGTTTCATTTAGAACCTGTTGTATTACACTTACACCCAGAAGAAAAAAGAAGCTTTTGGCAAAAGGAAATTGTGGCCTGACTATTAATCCACTGGATTCAATCCTACCACATACATGATGGACATGGTCATTAAATTCTCTCTCTCCAAATACAGCAGTGGTAAATGCTATTGACTTTCGCACAAAGTGGCACAAACTCTGCTTCTTTCTGCAAAATTCTGGCTCTGCAAGTAGAAACCATATGCAGTTTCTGTCTTTTCCTTGGGAATTTCAGAAATGGGTGATTCGGTTCCACGTTGACTAGCTTTTCTCACAGAAATTTGATGAGAATCCCGGCTCTTTCTGGGTATACATAAACTTGAGTCATGACTAAAGGCAACGTGGGCATAAGATTATTGGTCCATGCATAATGAATGGACGAGTTTCACGCCCCTGACAAGTCTCATTCACGTCCATTTTGAAGTTCCTTCTACACTGTTCAATTTATGTCTGTTGAGTCTCCGTTTCCTCTTTCTCTTGCTCGGTTTAAATAAAAGTGACTGCAAGAGGATACATTTTCTTCATCTCAAGTCTCAATGTCTAATATGTTTTCACATCTTCTTTCTTTCAGCTGATTTTCTGGAAATGATCAAATTCTTCTCCATGTCGTTACGATAACAATGACAAAAAGCAAAGGGTTTAACGAGCGTAGGGTAGTAATCATCATTGCCATAGATCGCTTCAATTAACTCTTTAAGTTGCACGATTAGAATTACTTTTGCTTATATGAAAAACAGATAAGACCACATTCAATTTTCGGCGACATACATGGCCTCCTAAACATTACATTATAAATGTGTTTATAATATAGATTTTCGTAATTAGAGAAATAAGAATTTAGGATTGTGATAGCTAGTGGTAAAGGGAATTATTGCCTATGGAATTTAAAAAAAAAGAGTTCGAAAACGTTAAAAATTGGGCATGCTGGTTAATCACAACACTTGGATTAACCTACTCATCCAATAAAGAAGAAACCATTACTATTTACTGTATCATATTAATGTAAGATCGGTAGACAGA
This sequence comes from Trichilia hirta, assembly GCA_035221805.1. Lineage (NCBI taxonomy): Eukaryota > Viridiplantae > Streptophyta > Magnoliopsida > Sapindales > Meliaceae > Trichilia > Trichilia hirta. The sequence goes on along the minus strand of JAWDEX010000007.1, from coordinate 6,033,368 downwards.
GATCTAAACTTAAAGAATGGGCGGCTTCTAGGTAGAACATGCCTCACCAAGATCTCCCTAAGGTTAAAGCAAATAGCACATCATTCATATATTTCCATCATGTCTTTTAAAAGTCTCATTTACAGAAGTTCGGGTAGATGACCTTAGAGCAACGCTCCGAAGGTGTTCTCACCGCTGTAAGTCATGTAAAGAAAACCATCCTCATCTTTGTTTTCCTCATAAATCGCAGACATCATTGCAGCTGTAATAACAGGAATAAACAAATTAAAAAGAGAAGTTAATATTGTGCAGATTGCATAGAAGGGAACATTATGTATAACTTCTCACCAGTGGGTGGCAAAATGTTCTTGACAAAGATGAATATGGCCTTCTCAGAACTGAGCTTTATCCTCCTGCGGACCACATAAACAAACTGCCCCACAGTCAGATCAGCAGGAACCAAATATCTGCATCCATCAACAGAGATATCAGAAGAATATTAACTTACAGAATCAACGGACATCAGAAGAATATTAAATTAAAGAAACAGCAGTCAAGGTACAGATATAAACCCTCAGAGTGCTTATCACACCAATTCATAATGTGAAAACTACTATTTCAGATTCAACACTGATATTTCCTTCTCTAGTGCCCAAGGGCAGAAACAATTTCTTTCAAGATAGACCGGCAACAAGTAAAACTTCTCTCACAAATTTTCAATCATAAAACTAATAACTTCTTCGAGAAAAAAAAAATGAAAAGGGACTAACTTTTTCTTGTCAATGTCAGGTATGTCACTTCTTTCAGCCTTCTCCACAATCACCTATGTAGCAGAAGAAAGTGACAAAAGATTAAATGGAAGCCCACTATCAATAAGACATTAAGAGGCAGATGAGTGAGGTGCAAATTCATACGGGTATTCTATCAGGATACTTCTCCCTGATTCGAATAGCTTCTGCCTGCCTCCTTTCTGGCAACGATAAAGATTAAAACATTCAGAAAAGGTTAAGAAGACCAGTTAAACAAGAGAAGAATTTTCTGCATACTAAACAACCATGATGTAACAATGAAAGGTAAATTCAATGATGCATGCAAGACCAGGACAAAGAAGTATTCAACCTAAGAAATATAAATTATACTTAGACAACCATCGATTCTCATTTAATGTATTTAAACTACAAGAAAACTGCTAGTGACGGCTCGAGAAATTTACAGAACTTCTCCTGGTGAATCATCTTTTTCACACACCAGATAGTAATGGTTATCGTGCATAACTCTCCGTAGCCACCTCATGTTAGCCTATTAGAATATTTGTAGCCAACATCATTTTAAAAGACTTCGAGGGGAATGAATCCAGAAAAATCCTCATAGTTGAGCAGCTATCCATGCAAGTAAATATCAGTAGGCATTCACAACCAAACAAATTTTCCAATTCAACATCTAAACAAGTCCAAATCAATATCAAGATTGCTTCCAAATGCCCGCGTTGATTTGGTTTTCTCATTTCTTAAAATATATAATTGACAGTAGATAATCGCATATGATCCTTTTCGCATCACAGTGTTCCTCAAATAAAAAATTCATGATAAATTTCTTTCAATAGCACATAAATCTGGAAACAACCATTCCCGGAAAAAAAAAATGTATACTCCATCAGTTCCCTAAATTATCGCAATATGCAACTAAAGATGGATGCTTTTCCTCCAGTAAAAGCTCAAAAACTACAAGCCCATATATCATAAGATCACAATTAAATGTATTAAAACTATAAAACTGAATTCTAATGCAAATATTTTATTATATAGATCACACACCTAGAAAGATATCAACAAGAAAAACATGAATAAATCAATTAAGAATCACATATAAGTCAAGAGAAAATAGAGAAAGGACCGAGGGTGTGTTCAAGCTTGAAGGAGCTCTTAGCCATAGCTTCTTGGAGTTTCTTCTGCTCTACTGTTCTGATGATCAAGAGAAAAGAATAGAAGAAATTAAGGATTATTTTTCAAGAAACTTACTTTTTGTTGTCTTTTGCAATCGATAAATAAAAAATTGATTTAAAGTGTGAGATAAAAGAAAAAGATTTTTATCGCCAAAGAGAAAATAAATCGACAGAAAGAAAAATGAAGAAGATTTATATAAGATCCTGAATTATTGGGGTCAAGGGACAGACCGAGAGAAATCAACCAGGACTGTTTCTCAAAGTCTGCGATTTTGCTTTGCAACTAGGAAAGTAAAACAGAATTGTCGTAGGCCAATTGGGCGTAGGCCCAAATAACCCTAAAAGCTCCAAACGAGAAGGCAATTTCGCGTCACGATTGATTTGTCAACAAGATTGCAAAATTTCCAAATTTTCTGATTTGAATGACTGAATTTAATTAATTTTATTTTTCAGCAAATAGTTAATTAAGTATCTGTTTACTTATAGTATAATATACTTTTGAAAAAAAAATTAATATTGATTACTAATTTTTTTTTTAATGTTTATTTGAATATAAAAATTTATTGAACTTTGTACATAATGAAATCAACACGTGCATTGTTGACCTCTAATACTAGAACAAAATTTTTAAATCCAAGACCTGTGATGCATTTTGTTGCAAGTTTGATATTCTATCATTACCCATTGAAATTCATACCCTATTATAATTTTAAATAAAATTTAAAAAAATATATAATCCTATACACATTCTTAAATTAACATAATTATTATAATGAAAATTTGGATGAATTTTTTTTTTTTTTTAATAACGGAGGTATTCACACACTCAATTATCATTGACACATCTAACCGTACACGAGACGAGACACCCGTCTTTCAAGAATACGTAACTATAGATCACATAGCACTTACTCTTATTCAGAAATGCGTGGATAAAAATCACCTATAATAATACTAAAAAAGGGATAAAATCTCTACTGTCCCAAATTCTTATAAAAAATATTCATCCGAAAAATCGAACACGGGCACGTAAAATATGGCATTTATGCTTAAAACCATCAAACTACTCATCTTTAGATTTAAATGAAAACTTGTTTTATTTGTATAATCATTCTTTTTATAAAGGAAAGGTTACGACTGAAATCTTTTTTGCTTAATAGAACTTAAGAGGAGATCAATATTTGTTTCTTTTTTATTTTTTCTCCTAATTTCATTATTTACGTAATTGTGATCCAAGTAACAATTTTCTGATGACTTGGGAAGAAGTAAAGTGACCTGGGTCTCATCTCATGGCTTTTCTGAGCAAAGTCCTCCATTCCTCCACTTTTTTAACAAAGTGGTAGGAGAAATTTGAAAAGCAAAGCACCCGCTCTTTATTGATTGATTCTTAATAACTAAGTTTCCACTAGAACAAACAAATAAATAAATCTACGGGGAGATTATCAGTGATTTTGTACAAGGACAAAGCATTATCTTCAGCCAAAATGTCGAAAAAATGCGAAAGTAATGATAATTTGTACTGTGAACTCTGATTAAAGTTTTTCAGGCTTGTCTTAGTACAGATAGTTTAATCAATTAGCAAAAGGACAAAACATTCATTCAGCTCATTCCATGGTTTGTATGCATTCGGTATTTCTGAATAATCTGATTGTAAGTACTTTTGCTTGTACAAAGAAATCTGTATTTTATGAATAAAATCGATCCAATTATTAGTTTCTCTCTGCATTGATACCAAAAGCATACGTGTATTATTTATTTGAAAATTCAACTATAAGAATCTATCAGTTTCTCAAATGTAATGGAATAGCCAATTAGGCTCTTTCTTCCTCCACCTCCTTATTCGAAGAAACAGAAGGAGGATCAAACATGCTAAAGAACCGAAAAGCAGAGATTACAGCTAAAATGATGAAACAGCCAAGAGCCAGGGCATGGAAAATAAGAGCAATCTTCATTTTATTGCAGAACTTATCATAAGAGCTGCAGGCTTCACTCCATGTGACTTGTTGATCACCATTGTTAGCTAAGAACAGCATCTCTAATACTGCAGCTCCAGATGTGAGCATTAAGTAAGCCACAATCTGCTCAAAAGGAATTGGCCAAGTTGTAAAATCTACTGAGTCAACGGAAAAGGAGCAAGAAAAAGAAAACGAAAGTGCAAAAGTTGAAACAAAACCTGATCGGAGAGAAAGAAAACCCAAGCTTTTGCAACCAAGAATCTGACCCAGGAGGAAACAGCAGCAACAAATGCATAACCAGCACATATAGCACTGATGCAAACCATGTACCTGTGAAGCAGCTCCTATTATATTTCTTACAACATAGAAAACAGAAACAAACCTAACAAAGAAAGTGAAAGTGTATCTTACTTGAATCCTATGAGATTGTTGGACTTCAATTTTCCATAGTCACTGTTATCTTGCTGGTTAGTCACCGTTAACCATATGGCTGCAACACTGAGAGGAATGGCACAGATTCTAAGGAAACAATCAACAAGCTTGAGCATTGATAAGTGGGTAATGAAGCTGGATGCATTAGCATCAAGATATCCCTCTCATTTATATACTGAAGCAAAGCTTACGTGTAATGTAAGAAGAGCTGTAGTCTAACACGCGTAATGTAAGAAGGGTTGAAGTTTAATGAGAAAAAGAGGGAGGAAAAAATGAGAATGTTGTTGAACAGAAAGTGGGAATGGTGGTGGAGATAACCATAATTGTCCTTTTTCAGGGTTTGAAAATGAAATGCTTGAAAAGAGTGTGGAGAGATTAGGGATATAGCTACAGCATGCTTAGTGGAATGAGCGAGAAGCAGTGGTTTTGCCTTTTTCATAGAAAGACATTGTTATATATATTCTTTTTTCATTATCCAGATAAAGTGGCATGATTGGTTTCACATGGAAAATACAAGACTTTCCATTTTATCTTTTCATGCTTGGAGTAGACTCAATTATCTGGGTTTCAGTTCCTCCATTTGTAAATTCAAACCATTTTTACACTTGGCTTTGTGAGACAGTTTATCAACAACAATACTGTGTGCGTCTTCCTTACCTCATGCTGACGAGACTTTTAAATTTATAAACCTTAAGAGGAAGCTGCCATGACTATCTGCTAAATTTTAAACTTTTAACTTTATAACTATGCAATGCACTTAAAAAAAAAAAAAAACTAATGACCGTGCACAATCGCTTGGTTTAATTCCCAGTTGAGTTATGTCTGGCGAACTGTGAGTCAAATGAGTTGAAGTTAAGCTTAAGAGGAGACTGCCGTGACTGTCTGCTAGGAATTTGAACTTTTAACTTTATGATCATGCACGTCAAAAAGAAAAAAAGAAACAGATATGCAATCTATGCCTGCATAATGAAGCTTCAATATCAAGAAAAGAAAAGAGTCAAAAAGAGGGAATGTTCATCACTATTCTATTTACAAACACAAAAAGAGTACCAAGTATGTGATGAGCGGCACAAAAGCCGCTAAATTTATGAAGCAGAAGGCAGCAAAAGCCAGCCTAAATATCGGGTTATTATGAAGCTACATAAATTATGGCACGCTTACAAAATGCCCCACAGAGCAATCAAAGAATGGCTAAATTACAAATTCTTCCCTTTCTAAGAATTGCTTCTGAGTCTCTCTCCTAGTCTAAAACAGAGGAGAAAACCCAGCAAAATCTCTCCCTCCTTTTCTGGTCCATATTTGTCTCATTTTACATTTGACACTACATACATTTCTCCGTACTAGGATCTGCAAGACAAACTCAAGCCCTTTGCTTGCTTCCTCCTGAGTCTGGCAGAATTGCTTTTTCTTTTTTCTCTTTTTTAATCTTTTTTTCTTCAGAAAGCTGCACTCCATAAAGCATTCTCACCTTCCCCACACCGACGGTGAACCTCCTTCATCCTCACAGCAGACTTGCAGATCCCACTGCAACTCCAATCAAATGAAGCAACACAGATATTACCTGCCTGAGCTTTCCACTCGCAATCTGTGGTAAGTAAACATTCACTTCATTGAGACCCACAATCTGGCTTGACAAATTACAATAGTTACTCATAGCATCTAACTATAGTTTCTGTGCACCTTCTCTTTCTATTTAAAGAATAAAAACGCACACATTCAGAATGATAAAGAAAGAAAATCTTATGCAGAGTTGGATGACTTTGGATCACCAATCATCAACTAATACTGGAAAATTTGTCAGAGAGAAACTGTTTAAACTTAGCCCAGCAAGTTTTCCATGATCAAAATTATATTTTGCTCAGGCTATTACCTTTTGCATTGGTGGACAAAGAAGCAGTCGCTAATCTCATTAGCAAAAACAGGATATACAGCTAAAGATTAATTGAGAAGATCGTTTTTACCCTTTATTTATTTGTTAGGGGGCGGGGGATTACTTTATCCAGCAACAATGCTATCCCAGATTGGGACCATTTAAGAATGCAGTTGACCTTCCACCAGTTATGCAAGTGTGCATTGAGCTTCTATATAGCAGCACTGTAATCAGGTCATATTCTCTACTCTCAATCACATAGAAGGCATTTATTCAATAAAGGTGGGTGGACAAGGAGAGATTCTAGTGTTTCTATGTATACGCAAACGGCACAATAGCTGCCTTTGACTTGTAATGGAGAGGTTGGTCTATCCTCCACTCATTTTAACAACAGCTAGCAAGCCATTGTTTGTACAAGGTTTTTGATATTATCCCTCTTCTAACGGAAATAAATGATGTAGAAACTCTTGATAAGCAGTACTTCAGAAAGAATTAAGAATCAGCTGCATAAATTTGAAAAATTACCGGGTGGGGTACCACAGCAAAGTCTCCGGTCATCTATGTGCTCTGCATCCAATCCAATAAACCATGATCCCAATGAAACATCCTCATTAGCATATTTGTGTAGCACATGTCTACAATATTACCATTTCGAAAGAAACAAGTCAAGGAAGATGTACTTTAGACAAACATCATTTCACAACATTAATAGATGTTAAGGAACTCACTGGTTAATTGATATATGGGAAGCCAAATCTTTAGAAATAGCATATAGCTGCCCTGTGGCATGACGGAAATACTTGTTTCCTTCTTCACCAAATTTCCAATATTCAGGTTCATGGTACCTCACTCCCCTGTCCAAGGAAAAAAGTGCAGAAAAGCAGGGAAGTGAGGACAGAAAGATTGAATTTTATATTCTGCAAATATGGCCCAAATGAATAATGGAGAATATGTTTGGCTTACTTTTGAGCTAGGACAGGACCGGACTTCATGCAGCCTATATATACCCTGGGTTTTGATCGATGCCGAGCCAATGTTGCTCCAAGTGTTGCTGCAATAGCATAATAGATGAATAGTCTGTAAGAAAATATGGAAAAGAAGAATGAAAATTTTCCAGTTCCAATTCTAATAATTTGAGGAAATTATTTTGTGATGATGTCTAACCATGAGGCTGTGCAAATAACTTGATTCATATCCCATGGTACTCAACCCTCAATAATGTATTAATTCAAGAGAAACATGACAACGGAGGCAACTTTTGCAAGTATAATGTTCATTAAAAGAGTACTTAGTTTGCCAAAATCTTAGCTAATAAAGTTCTCTGCTCAAACCTGAAAGCTTTCTAAAATATATATATATATATATATATATATAAAGTAAATAATTGCATCTTTACCTATATTTACGTGTACATCATCATCAACTTTGACATAGAAATCTGCATTCCACAAAGCAACGGCAGTTGCAAAGAATATCTTTGTCTTGGCTGACAATTCAAGGTAACCTTCAACATGCTCCTGTCAAAACATTTGTCTAAAATAATTTAATGCCACAATTTAGTCATTCTCCTATATCTGCATCTGCCTGTTTTTAGTGACAGAGAAACTCTACCAGCCTCAAAAAGTCACCGTGCTTTTTGTCTTCTGCTTCAATGGCCCTATCAAGGATACCACCCGGTGTAGCACTAACGATGAATCAAGCAGTTGGAAAAATATGTCAGATTCCATTCATCAACCTATTTTGTTTAACAAATTGACAATGCTCATGCATATAATTGCTAATTTAGACAGCTAAAGGTACTTCGTGTTATAAATAAGCATGCAAAAGTGTCCTAAAGTCATCTTTGATGCCTTATCTAGAGAAAACCATCAATAATGAGCTTAATTATGAAAACCAGACTGGAGCAACAATTTTTGTTGTTTAAGTGCAAGATAATACTTTGTGAGAACGAGTCTCTGTGTGTGTGTGTGTGTGTATAATGAATTGTGACACAGATGGCAGAACTGAAACATATCGTAACAATTTGAAGCATCCATACAAGGGTCACAAAGGGAGTAAGGCTATGTCCTTCAAATCAACTAGAAAATCATCTTGACACTCAAAGATCCATCATTTTGAATTTCAGAGGACTTATTTAACATTCCAGGATCAGAAAAGTCTATTCCTTGATTTTAGTACTATGAATTTCTTTCTGTTTGATTCACCCATGTGCTTAGCTAATTGCATTCTTACAGATGCTGGAACTGACCCCATTTTTTTTGCAGGGTAAGAATGGAAGTTTCTCATGCATTACAAATTTTTTTATTAAGCAATTGGAGAAAATCATTCGTCAAGGTAAGCCAGGTTTGTACAAAATGTCATACGCACCTGTGACCTATAACAAAGCGCATGACAATGCCCTTCTCTTCCTCAAGCTTCTTCCTTTTCTCACCTAGTTTTTCATCAACTAAAAATATTAATTCACCGAAAAATTAAATATAAGAAATCAACACATAAAATCAATATGGTCAATCAACAGCTATTATTTGTTGATATATATAATTTGGAAACAGTTAACTAATCTACAAACCTTGAGGCATCCAAGTAGCACGAACGGAATCTCTTCGCTTTCTGCTACTAAAAGCAGTATTGATACCTACAACCATTAAATAATTTTTTTTCCCACTCGGTCCATTAATTTTTAAGTTGTCTGACAAGGGAGAACCATTAATAATAGACTCCTGTGCAGCCCTTGCAGCTGCCAATTCCATCTCCAAATTCGAGATTGTTTTATCTAGTGTTCTGCATTTCATATGCAGTTAGCAGATTAACTTACTTCCAACTTCATTGCAATTAAAATACATTAACCCCATACAATAACTTACTGTATAGCATGGTGAGTCTTTGAAACCTCCCCTAGAATTTGCTCTGGTTCACGCTTTGTATCCTTCTGATGAAATTAAACAGAGCGAAAGATAAGGAGCACCCAACATGTTAACAATACGAAAAATATTCAAAGAAAAATTATTCAATTTTCAAGAATTTTTGATGAATACTCACACTAACTGAATTACAACCCTCTGAAACTAGTTTCAATTTTCCATCTTCTACCCCCGTTCCTCTTGATATATCTTTGACTTCAGGCACTGTCCACATTCTGCATTCATCATATCCTAGTTAATACAGCAGGCATATAAGGTAAAGAAAAGCTTAAATATTGAACTGTATTACTTTGCCATACAGTAAAAATCTGCAAAGCGACATTCTCCGTACAGGTTTATATAGACAAAGGCATGCAGTACTGATGCTATGAACTGAAAGGATACAAACCATCAATGTCATTTGATTATATGTATATGACCAAATAGAAATAAGTTCAAGTCAAATTCCATAACTGAACTAGAAAATACAGAAAAGAAGTTGAATCGAGTCTAATTGGAACAACATAAGCAAATGCCGCCCGCATCCTTGAGTAATTATGTTGATAATGATGAAAGCTTCGTGTTAATTTCAATCAGCCGTGATTCTTGAGTATTCACTGGATTTGTGTTATATATCACTCAACCAGATCATGAATGCCAAATCATGGAAGCAACCTAAGAAATTGGTTACTTGGACCAAAAGTTGAGCTGCCAGACCCGAAATAGAACACCCATAAAGGCATCTTTAAAGCACCGGAAATGCGCACGGGCGGTGAGCTACAGACTTAGAGAGCTTGATTTGGTAAAAAATAGTACTTTTTGGGCCGACATTGTAGTTTATAGCTATCAAACCTTGAACTGACCCTCATCTGAAAGCTTAATATCTGAATTTAGAACCAAAATAAGAATTAAGAATTCAAATTCAAGATTTGAATAACTTCGAATCCATAGCAAGATTGCAGATCCATCTGTATTTCACCATCCAAATGGACTGTATACATTAGTAATCAAATTCACCAAAGCACATAATTGGAAGAAAAACAATAAATCTTTTTGCCATACATATCAATAAAACTTTCATAAAAGAAAAATTCTTTTGCAGAAATAATGAACAGAGAGCACAAATTAAACCAAACAACGACTACCACCAGATTATGCATGAAAGATAGAATAAGCAACCCAGAAAAAATTATTCTTTTTTTTTTTTTAAATTTCCCAGAAACGGCAACAAATGAAGAAAACTACCTATCAGAGAAGAGCATCCCTGTGCAAAAACAACCTATACAAAGCAAAAAGGTCCATTTTCTGGACACAAAACTTTTTGAAGCTGACTCTATTCCTCCTCGACTCTTCCACGTCATTTTGCCTCTTCTTTCTCTCTTCTAAAACCAATCAACAGCAAGAAAAGCCAAACACGAGCTAAATCAAACAGTTCCCTATAACAAATCTCAAATCAACTCACTCAGCGAAACCAAATTCAGATCCAAAACATCCAAGTCTATCTCTCAACTCAACACAAACAAACAAATGGGAAATTTGTTTGCTTGATGTCTCTATCTCTAAAAGCCTTTTAAAGGGATACAAAAACGTTCTCTCCAATGTTTTCTTCCTCAATGTATCTGAACTACAAATGTTGCCGTGTACTGGTTTTTGTTGAAGGGAGGGGAGAGGAGAAGAACCATAGCAGCTTTACTGTTCAGCGTAAACATATATATATATATATATAATGGAATAGTAAATTACAAAACCAACCTTCAACGACATTTTTTTTTTTTATCTTGTTCGACTTAAACTTGTCTAGTTGTACAATCCCAATTATCATACTGACATTTTAACTACCTATCCTACCAAGCTCTTTGTTTTTCACTAATGAAATCACAATTTAAAGGTGCTTCTATGGTGAACAGGTATCAAATATAGATGCATAAATGATTTCATGTGATATCAGTGTCAATATGGTTGTATTTATACTATGGTTAAAATACTTGCAATATATCTTGGTTTATTCGTACTTCTGTTGATATGATAAGTTTTTGAAGCTGTCGTCTCTAAGTTTATGACCCTTATAAAGGAAGATTTGGAAAGAGTTTATGAACTTCCAAGGAAATTTTAACAAGTCAATTATCTTTTACCATCAGACATTCTTATCTGATTTATTGAGCTAAATTAATAATAATTATATAACAATTTATATTTTATAAAATAAAGACTTCCATATTAAATAAAATAAAATAAAAAAGGTTATATAAAAAGTTTCACTAGTCTCTGTCGCTTGCAATCGGGTGTCAGTGAATATGGTATGATTCTAGGTTATGTAGATATATTTATTATTTATTTGTATTAGAATATAACTCTTTTTTCAATAAAAATTTGTATTTTAATTTTTAAAAAAATTATTTTATATTTTGTAATTAGTAATTTTTATGTTTTAATGTAACTATAGTAATTTTTTATACTATATAGTAAATTTTTTTTATGATCGTAATATTTTTTGGTATAAGTTTTTTATAGAAATTTTTTGTGTGTGTGATTTATGTTATTTTATCTATATTTTTTTATTGTTATTTATTTAATATATTTGTTGCAAAAATTTTGGGCAAGATCAAAAATTTTAGCAAACGGTATCATAAATAGTGGATTTTCAACAGATTTGTAGCTCGATTAATTCATATAAATGAAAGCCTGACTTCTCTAAGTTACGAATTTATACCAAAAGCAGGGAAGGTAGAAATGTTTGTACCTTAGCAAATAACAAATAAATGGAAACTATTTATGCTGATTTTTCCCATATGTCTAAGATATGTAAAATTCCAGACAAAAATACCAATCAAAGTTCAACCAAATTAAGCAGAGAACAGAATCCTTCACATGCCCTAGAAGAATATATGCTGTCATATCAACTAAACTAATACTGAATCTCTTTAGATATCATGAAACCTAAAACATATCTTTTGTTTGTGTGTACTTGAAATGAGATCTCTGAATTCAATCTTTCCAAACACAACAACAGAGCTAAAACAGATAAAAAAAACACATGGAGCACGTGCAGTGAAGATGACTCAAATAATGGATTTCATACGTGGTGATGTTCATTGCAAACACAACACAACAGATCCATGAAGTGGAAAATTTTGCACAGGTGATAGCTAAATGTTGGCTCCATATCAAGTTCGTGAACAGATGTTTGAACATTCACGTGACTAGCATGTGTCATTGTATTTGCATGTCATCATTTTGTCTTCCTGCCTTCTATTAAGAATTCGATTTTAAGTGATCTACATTTTTCTTACTCTTGGTTTTACAATATTATATGTCAACACAATTCAACCAATTTTAAATAATTTACATTCTAGAATTAGGTGATAATATAAAAATGCTTTTAAATATGTATTACGATTTAGTGCATGAAGGCTGTCACCATTTTTGTGTTTTTGGTTAAAAAGTCTATTTTCTCCCTTCTTTGCTTTTAATTAACCACCCAAATCATCAAGTACTTCCCTACGTGATTTTCACTTCTCAAGGTATATTTGATTCTGCTTTCACTTTGAGTTATATGAAAAACATTTGTAATCATAATATCATTTAGGAGTCAAAAAGGGGTATTATATCAACGTGATTGAATTTAATTTCATTTTTTAATGTTTATGCTTAAGTTGGTAGACCAATAGGAAGGATTTTCAACATATAAGGAATCGCATCCCATCTAATCCTCTAATACAATTTATTAAGAAAAATTATTGAAGATGTTGAAAATTATCTTCGTTAATTTTTAAGTCAATTATTCCAAAAATAAGAAAATGACAGAAATTTTTAAGAAAAATCGTTAAAATTTTGTAAAAAAAATAATAGAGAACTAGTAAAAAAATTATTAATTAATTTTAATTTAACTTTATATTTTTACTAACCGTTCTAATACATTTATTCACTTTTAATAATATTGAATAAAAATTAAATAAAATATACGCAATAATTATGATATAATGAAAATTATATCATTAATTACAATTTTAAATTTTGATTCATATTAAATAATCAAAAAACTATTATACTGATTAATACAATGTACTTTAAAAATATTATATTTTTGAAAAATATTTAACTTCTATATTTTGTTTTTGTTTTTGTTTTTGTTTTTTAAATTACGTCTCTTGCTTTTCTCCTCACTCTTTGAAATTTGTCATCTCACTCTCACATGGATTGGGACAATCAATTATCTCGACAGCTGTTTCACATTCTTTGTTATAAAATGGAAATCATCCATGTGATGTTCATCAAATTCCATCGTTTGATTCTTCTACATGGACAACAACAGATACCATAGAAGAAAATTATTATTGACATTTCACACGACTCCGATTTGTATATTAATTAATTTTTTATTTTAAAATTATTTTCTTATAGAAAGCTAGGCAATGATTGTCAAAGCTACCAACGATAAATCAATACATATTTTAGGTGGAATAAAATTAGAGGAGTTGACATGAATAAATAAATATTAAACAGAAATATAGAGATGATAGGACCAATCACCAACATCTCACCAACCGTGAATGTGATGATCTTCTAGTCCAACGGACACGTATAGGATTTGTTGACAATTTGGTTCCTATCTTTAGGCCTTGATCAATCCTTTAATGGGACTCGGCTGTGGGCTAGAATGGCCTTTTCTGTCTTTTTAAGCCCAAAGCTCAAACTCAAACTTTTAGGGTACGGTTATTGTCGTTCACTTTGATAGTCTTTTGTGATTACATTTGTATAGCTTCATGAAAAGGAAAAAAAATTTAATAAATTGTTATTTATAGTAATTTTAAAAAAATGCCACATAAATTTTATTTCCTTATTCAACATTTATTTAAATAAATAAATATATTTCTTAATTCTTTTATATCATAAATAATTTAAATTATTAAAATATATATCAACAAATTTATAATACCCAAATTCAGGATCTGTGTAATATTGTAGTAAATTTGCTCTGCCTTGAAATTATAGTTAAAAATGTATTTAATAACACTAAGTCTACATATTTTTATATTAATATTTTCCGTTTAGAATTCTAATCCCAGTAGAATAATAACTTAAAAGCTACCACAATAGAGTACTGAGTGAACTTTAAGCTGTTGCCATTATTGACAGCTTTTTATTTAATTATTAACTCAACGTTGCGATCCACTAGAGGCCTATTGGGGGCTGAAGAAATTAAGAAACAAGAGCACTTTTTTTATTACAGGCCCACCTATATTATCATTTAGTCCCATTAACATAAAAAATACAGCCGGCCTAATAAACCATAAATTCAGCCCATTGAATTCAAAAGTTGAACTCTATTAAAATAGAAAAATTAATTCTTAAGCCCACAAAAATTTGTCTGATAAATTATTTTTAAAGTTTATTCAACTCAATTTTGTGCAAAATAAAATATACTTACAGAAAAAAAAAAATTATACCTTTTTAAGTTTTTCCACCTAATAACATCAAGACTCGTGTAATTATATATATATATATATATATAACCCAATAGGATTTATGCAGATAAAGCTATATATTTTTAATACTTATTTCCCAATTACTTTACATCCACACTCTCACGTAAAGAGGAAGAGATATTAATAATTCGTGTCCTATTTCCAATGTTACAGCAGAAATATTATTTTCGATGATAAATTCCAAGAGTGTGTACTGCAAACCAAATCGAAACTTACGGACCAATGATATCTTGATTGCTTGCTTGCTTGCGTGTGTGTGTGTGTATACGAGCATTGACACGGATATTATCCTATTGACAACGAGACTATCACATTTTGAAATGAAAAAACATCAATAAAAATTATAAATGCATTGGAATTTATTAATAAAAAATTTTTAATTTTAATATTTATTTTCTTTTATTAAAATTTACAGAAAAAATTAATAAATTTTTATTTATAGTAATTTTAAATTATTAATAATTTAAAATTTTTAATTTTACAATAATTATAACTTAGAAACTACCGCTGTCATAGTGAATGAACTCTAATTATTGCGCCTGTACCTACAGCTATTGCAAGCTCTTTACTATAATATTTATTTACTAAGTGTCGGCCACTTTAGGGGCCCAAAAAATTTTAAAAAATAAAAAAGCATTTTTTTATAGCACCCACTATATTTTTTTATAGACCCATTAACTAAAAAATACAGCCTTTATAAACCATAAATTCAGCTAGGATCTAAACATCAATACTCTCACAAAGAGAGAAAAGACAGCCTTATGGTCTGTATTCAACTGCTATAATAAAAAAGAGCATTTTCAATAATAAATTTCATAAAGAATAAACTTCAAAATCAAATGACAGATTTATGAAAGAATGAGAGCTTCATTATATATAGAAAAAAATTATATATTTATTAGTATTGACAAAGATATTATTATATTAATAACGAAACTATCACATTTTCAAACGAAGATGCATCAAGAAAAATTGTAAATGTATTGGTATTTTATAATAAAAATTTTAAAATTTATTTTCTTGCATTAAAATTTATATGTCATCAATTGTTTAAAATAGCCTCTGTTGTTTTGCTTTTCTAACCACTCCGAGGGTTATAATTATAGTTATTACAATTTTTAATTTTTAATTTTTTTTATACTCTTACAATTAAAAACTTCTAACAAAAGAGAGGAAAATGTCGGTACAGTTTGACGTGACACAAAAGGACCCGACAAAATGTTTTGTGGTCGAACATCGAAAATTCCTAGCGGATGGGGCCTTAAACCCATTGGCAAGCACGTGACATTGTTGGCGTGCAATGTGAACATTTGAAAATTATGGATACGTGCAGATCATGCCAATTTTATTTTTAATTAAGAATGGCGTTAGAAATATTTTTATTTATAAATCAATATAATATAATTATATCTATTTAATAAAAATTAAATTAATATAATTGAAAAAATAATATGAATTATATAATAGTTAATATTATTATATTATATTAATTTTTATATAATAATTATATATTAAATATTGTTTTTAATTAATTATAATTTTAATTTTTAATGATATTAACGTTAGTTAAATATTATCATATACAAATTGCTATTAATTTTAATGATAATTTTAACATTAAGCTTTGATCAATATGACAAAATCTCAACAATGTTAACGTTAATCTTTGGTCAAAATGATTCCTAAATATATATGCACCATTAACTTACCCTATTTCAACACGTGTTAAATATGAAAATTTAATATAATATAAATTGTGATTCACTAAAAAAATAAATAAACGGAATTTGATCGACACGATTATCTAAAGTTTGAGTTTTAAGCCATAAGAACCACATGTTTGATTCGTACTTGTGTTATTTCAGTTCGATCAAACGCCTCTCTCGATAACTTAAAAAAAAAAAAATCACATGTTATCATTGCAAAACAATTCAAACCTATACAAATTTTCTCATTGTCAGTCCACTTTTACGGTACCAAAGTTGAAGAAAATTTACAAAATGTTCTAGCAGTCAAGACCCAAATCCATTAAATTACTGTATAATGGAATCAAATCAACAAATATCTTCAATATTATAATAATTTTAAGAAGTAATTATATTAATATCTTTTAATAATTAAATTATCATTATTTTATATTTTAATTTTCTTCTGCTTTGTTTAATAAAATAATATAAAAATTGTCTATTGTATTTATTTATATTTAAAAAATAACATAAATATCATTTCGTTCTTAGAAAAGAAAAGAAAAAGGTCCTCTCCTTTCAAATCACCACATGTTTTGAATCAAATATCTAATCGTATATCATCAAATCACTAAATCACTGGTCACACCGTAATATAATTTGCTGACGTCATGTAGCTACAGTTACGTCCCCTGTTACACCATGCTAACCATTTGCACTCTAACGACCCGCATGGTCTATAAAAGCAGTCCGTCCTTTATACGACTTTATTGACTTGTTCTCTCCCTTCACTCCCCTTGTAACAATATTCTTCTGAACTTTGCATCTATGGCTAAAGCCCTAACTAACCTCAATCCGACGAACAACCATGTTATCACTAGAAGAAATCACTACCGTCCATCATTATCTTACAGAGTACCCATGAATAGGATGGTCACTATGTCCTACAACAAATCCTATTGGGAATCAATACACGAGGATATTGAAGCCCATCTCAAGCAAGCCATCGTTGTTAAACATCCGGTCGAAGTTTTCGAACCCATGCGACATTTCGTCTTCTCCGTGCCGGTGAACATGGCTCCGGCCCTATGTGTTGCGGGGTGTGAGCTCGTCGGAGGCCACCGGGACCAGGCTAAGGATGCTGCTGCAGCATTACACGTTATTCACGCTGCTTCTTTTGTTCACGAGCATCTTCCGTTATCCGATAGGGCCCGTCTTATGCGCAAATCGAAGCCCGCGATGTATCATGCTTTCAGCTCAAATATTGACCTTCTAATTGGCGATGGAATGATCCCATTTGGGCTTGAGTTGCTGGCTAACTCAGATGACCCGGACAAGAATAACTCGGATCGGATTTTGCGGGTAATAGCTGAGATCACACGAACTATGGGATCAGAAGGGGTGATAGATGGACAATATAATGAACTTCAGTGCTATCAATCCAATGGTAAAGATCTGAATTATGAAGAAATTCTCCAACACGCGTACGAGAAAAAGGTCGGCCAGTTCCACGGTTGTGGTGCTGCATGCGGAGCGATCTTAGGAGGTGGAAATGCTGAGGAGATCGAGAGATTGAGAAGATACGGTTTTTATCTGGGTATGATACAACAAAATTTTGGATCAACGAAAGAATTGGAAGAGCTGAAAAAATTGGCACTAGAGGAAATTCGAGGGTTCAATGAATCCAAGGTTGAGGATACTTTCTACACTTTTTGAAGTGAATTTTGATTTGAGCCATGTTTGAGGGAGGGAGGGGACGTCTCTTTGATGCTGGTAAGACAAATCAAATGGAGCATACAAGACAGGGAATCAAACTCACATGTGATGGTCCTTGTCTTAACAAATTGTATTTGTCTGTCTGCAAGAAAATTTTTGTAATTTATGACAAGTTGTATTCTTCCAAGAACAGAGTGTTTTTTCGTAGGGGTGATTTCAAGAAGAGAGCTTGCCTTGTTATGGAATTGCAGTGTTTATATTGGGTATTAAATATAAAAAAATATATTAGTAATATGTTTTTATATTACTATTTAATATATAAAATTTTATTTTATAATAATTTAATTTAAAAATCTCTAAATCATAATAGTATAAGACGATATATTGTTTTGAATGTTTTAAATCTAGTTTCAATAATACTTTGCCCAGGAATTGAATAAAGTGAAAAAGATTTCAACAAATCATCGTTTCTACCTAAATTTTTTTTAATATTATTAACATATTTAAAATTATTTAGATTTTGGTCGGCAGTCATGGTGAAAAAGTTCCCTTTTTAGATATGGAATTTATGGTTTCTAGCTTGTGTTTGTGTTTTCCACGTACGTGACGTCTTTGAAATTTCATAATGTTGGCACTAGTGCTGCTAGTGCCGTTGCCTATTGCAAGCACTTAATCATCATTCTTGGTAAAACTTTTCCAGGTTCCATCGAGCAATTGAATGATTCGTTAGTTTTCTCTCATCTGAATATGGGTAAAGCTGCCAGAGTTATTTCAGTTATTTGGAAAGCTCCCTAGGATGGGTTAAGGTTAACACGTGTTGATACTTAAATTTTTTTGAGATGAAAAATTTAGGATATTATATAAATTTTACTATTATAATTAATATAGAAACCGTATAAAATAGTATTTAATTTTAGATAAAGACTTTTAAAAAATTATCTGAAATTAGAAAAAATTAGTTAGGAGCGAAGTCGAATTACTAGCATATAAACTCCTACGTTTAAGTCAATGAATTATTTAAGATCAAGTCAAAGAAAAAATAAATTAGAAGTGTTTGAATAATTTATCAACTCAGGATGATGGATTCGAGAATGTCTATAAAAAAGGCTAATCGTTACTAGTTGAACTCCATTTCTCTCCTAAAGTTGAAAAAAGATTCCCTCTTCATATAAAAATTTTATTATTTATAAAATTTTTACACGTGCAAGTATCAGAGAATGAAAGTTTGATTAAATATAATATAATATAATTATCCGACAGGTCTTTTTATTATTCTCTTAATTAGAATAGTGTAATAAATGTTTATAATTTATAAGACAAAAAGCTTTTTAATATAATAGGACACTTAAATTATTTTTTGAAAAATATATTTATTTATTTATTTATTTATTTTATTTTTAAAATATTAAAACTAAATCGTTTCAATAATTAAAATGACAATTGAGATATCGAAATAATCCGACCTAAGTCAGGTCACCAACTTCACAGCAGCTAAAATTGAGATATACGGAGTCAATAAGAACCACGAACAATACAGACAATTTATCAAAGCATAACCCTGCTCTGCAGTTGTTTTGCTGATGGGGTGTTACGGGATCATGATGGTTCATTTATGGGTGGATTTTCATTTCCACTTGGTCAACATTCTTCTTTTTCAGCAAAGATGATGGTTGTGATTAACGCTATTAAGGAACTTTGAAACCGTGGTTAACGTAGGCTTTGGATTGAGTGCGGTTCCCCCTCAAAGGTTAAGGGCACGTCATTCGGCAGCGTACGCAGCCGATAATTACGTTTGGTTAGCAATGGATTTCGTTCCTCAGTTGACTACATAATTATTTAAACGAATAAAATTATTTTAAGTAAAATTAGATAATTGTTGAAGAATAATTCCGTTAGTTCATTAAATAATTGGTACTGGGGATAATTGCGATTTGACTAGAAAATTAGATAATTGTTGAAGAATAATTCCGTTAGTTCATTAAATAATTGGTAGTGGGGATAATTGCGATTTGACTAGAACTTTCAATAATTGTTAAAGGAAAATTATGTTAAATAATTTAATGAAATAATTGTTAAAGGGTAATTACGTTAGTTAAATGAATAAATTTGTAATTTGACTGGTATCTTTTCTTACTCAGCATAATTAGACGATTCATTCTGGTATTTAGTTGAATAATTTAATAAAAAAAAAAATATTTACTAATATTTCATTATTACTGTAAGCTTTAAACAATGAGAAGCATTTATGTAACCCAACATCATGCTTAATTGTTGAGGTCTTACTAATTTCATTTTTTATACAATTTTTGATTTTGAGTTTTTAATTTCAAACTAAAGACATTGTTTGTACTGTAGTATTTTATAAATATTTTCATCTTATTATTTTAAAAATATTGATAAACACCTAATCATAAATTACTTATTAATTAAGTGGTAAACGACCTTGATGTGCAAGCATGATGGTTTATATATCTCTCATTTTTTGGATTTAAAATAACACGTATGAGTAAATTTTCTTGAACTTTACAAGTTAAAATGGCCTTTGTGTTTCGTAAAAAAAAATAACTCCGTATTTCGTATCCTTTCTTAACTATTAACTACTGAGACAATCCTACGTCTCTTTTAAAAATAAGAGTCGAGGATGAGATCGATAAATAAGTTGTTCAAGTAATTATTCAAAAGTCCTATCACGTTAAGTAGCGCCGTGCGCTACAAGTTACAGGCACTCATTATTACACCAGACCTAACATAAAAGAGTAGTAAAAAGATTAACTCAACCATCATACCTATTCCTGTCTAATCAAACTTCCGTTCTTTGAAGCTCACACGTGCAGAGGCCCTATAAAGGAT
>JAWDEX010000007.1:5984317-6012462 GCA_035221805.1 Trichilia hirta | reverse complement strand
CCAAATCACGAGAGAAACCAACCCGAAGGCCAGGACCAAAAGGCATATAGAAAATGTCCATTAATAATTTACAATATCAGAATGGATCTTTTATCTCATACCTGACCATAAGTAAGAAATCTAGACAAATTTCCAACACTACGAAGCCATCATAAAACCCTTAGTTTCCTATAAACATAAATATTACATAAATATATTAAATCCCAATATATGAATATGACAGCATGTTGGGGACGAGCAACAACAACAAACTTACACATCACTCCAGAAATCCAGTTTTTGTTAAAACAGCATTCCTCACTTTGCTCAAATCCCTCCCTTTGAGTTTCCTTCCAACACCTTCAAAAACTGAGAATGAAGAAATCTGACTCTTTGCCAGTCTATTTGCAAGATATTCATGCGGAGGAACCTTGCAATCAATTACATCTTCTTCCTCCTCCTCGTCATAAATATCTTCATCACCATCATCAACACATCCATGATTGTCATCTTCAGAATCATCATGATGATCATACTTGTGAGCTGTTTTCTTTGTCTTGATCTTGGTTATCTTTGACCAATCAGGAATTTTGACAGGAGCTGATTGCTGCTCGACTCTTTTGGTTTCGTCCCTAGAGGCGTTACTGCTACTGCCACTGTTGCCTTTGCTGTTGCTTGCTCTTGGGATCATTCTTGCAGCAGAAGGGAGATCTCTTCTTCGAACATTAAGTGGAGCTTCAATTTCTTTAATGAACTGACCAACTTGGGAATAATTAAAATCTTTTCTATCTTTGATGACAGCCCAAACATCTGCTTCCTCAAAATCTCCATCTCTAAATGAACTCCACAAACCACTGTTCTGTCTGTAGTAACCATTCCTACTCTCCATAGATGATCGGATTCCTACACATCCAAAATTTAAATATCTATCTTAAAGACAAACAAAATTCAAATTATCGTATGATTTTCTCCAAATACTGAAAAAAGAAAAAAAAAAACAGACAAAAGCAAGATTCTGATGATTTCTCAACTGGGTCAGAAGCAAATCCTGTGTAAAAGGAAAATTCATTGAGAAAACAGGAATCTACCTTTACCTTGATTGGAACAACACCAAAGTTTACTACTTTTGCTTGGATTCTAAAGGGAATCTGCATCATGTCAAAGAAATTCACTCAACAAGTCAAGAAATAAAAGAAAAAGAAAGAAAATTCTCAAAACTCTTAATTTCTTGCCTGAACTGCCTGAGAGAATTACAATGAGACAGTGTTTTGAAGAAGTATTATGGACACTGGTAGAGAAGAAGAAACGGAATAGGACAGAAGTTACTTTTCTTTAGAGAAAATTGCCTTTTTACTATACTTTTGGACCCGGAAAACCCGTTTTATTTGAACAGGAAGAAAAAGATTAAAAAGAAAAACCTATTGAAAGAGTAAGATTTATTATAGAAAATTTCCAGAATTTCCCTTTAGAAATCTTCCAATAAAATTACCAGGATACTATAATTTGAGTCAGAACTGAACTTTTTCGTGATCCTTGAGAGAAAAATTTAGTGTAACATCCTATTCCTATGCTATGGTTTAAGATTATTCTCAGGGGAGGGAAGGGAGGATGAATAAATAAATAAAATCAAGGAATTCTGTAATGCCTAACAAAACGTGTGAAATTTAATAGGAAACCTTTGAAAATAATTCATTTGGATTTTTTTTTTTTTCCTGTTTGCCAATTGGATCGATTTTGATTTTCTTTAATTTGTTCATTTATTTTGTTGGCTGTAAATTTAATAGTTTTCATTCATTGTACTTTGGTACTTATTCGTAAATTACTAAATGTTCAGTAATTAGGATTTGTTTTTATTTGTTTAAATTTCGCGAAAATAAGACAAAGGAAAAGTTTCTAAGAAATGAAATCGTATTTTTGTTGAGACGTAGCTAGGTTTAGGGTTTCTATTGATGGGTGGCCTCTAAAAGCACTGAGTAATTTGTGGGATATGATAGACCCTAATTCCTGAGCTATTCTACAACTTTGGACTAGAAAGATTCTGGAATATTTGGATAATGAATTAATAACATGGGAAATGACACTTTCACTTAAAATATATTAGCAAAATAAGTAATCCACCATTTGCAATTTACTAAATTAACCATCACTAAAGTTCACGAGGACATCCCAATCATCCACCATCCTTCTGTTATCGTCACAACCCACATAAGAATTCGGGAAAGATTTAATATTAATATTAAACTATTAAAATGTAAGCTAACACTTGTATTAATTGTATAATATTTTACATTATACAATTAATACCAACTTTTCGAACTCCTCAGATTCCTATTATATATACTCGAGTCTTACAAAAACGACATAACTATGAAAAAGATTTTCTAAAGTCAAAAGCAATACACAATTGTATATAATGATAATAATAATAATAAATACGAAAAAGAATTATAAGAAAACCAATGAAAAAAAGAAAAGAAAAGAAAAGTGTAATTGAATGAAGGGGGAATTTCAGTTTCGTAAGCTCTGATTTTGGTTGGATCCACAACAAACAAGTGGGAGTTGGGATTGGTAGGCCCTCGAATTCGTTCAAAGTATTTGGCAAGCAAAACGACACACTTGCTAATGTATTTTCTTTTTTAAATTAAACAAAACGACATATTAATAAAATATTGTGGTTTTCATTACAATATTTTTATGCACGTGTGATGAACTAGGGTAGCAATTAGATGATGATGGATGTAAACTGTGAAAAGTATAACCGCTGACGTGGCACCAGTTGATTGATTGAAAATTCGTTGGAAAAGCAGGATCATTGGATTGGAGCAAAAAATTCTTTTTCTAATTTCAAACTGCTGTATTTAAAGTTAGGTATTTGAGGATTGAATTAAATTAAGTAAATATTTTAATATAAATTGTGTTTAAGGTTATCTAATATAATTTACAAGCATGTCGGAATTCAATCTAATTTAAATAGTTAAAAGTATTAAATTGTTTTGTGAATTAAGTTTTGGGTTTAAATTTAAAAATATATTTTAAAATTTAAGTTTAAATATCTGAAAATTTTAGATTGGTCAAATTTAAGTCCAAATATATATTAAAAGATACTAAATAATGCTGTTATATAGTTTTAAACTTAAAATAAATTATATAAATAAGTAATGAAATAAAAAAATAAATTTGCTTTGTGACAAAGTAAAATAATAAATAACATAATAACTTTTATATATTTCTAAAAAAGTACTTGCACTGGAAATTTGTAAGAAGATGAATGTAAAAAATGGATTAAAATAACAAATTTGCTTTTAAAAAATATAACTTTAAAAGAAATAAAAAATAATTTATCATACAAATAAATAAATTAGTTTATAATATATTTATTTTTTTCTATTAAAATAAGTGCATTAATTTTTACTATTACAATCATTATTTAACCATTTCTCATTATTTTTTTCCCTAAATCTTAGTAAAAAAAAGGGAAATCAACTCAAAATAAAAATAAAAGAAATAGAATTAGCATATAGAAATAACATTTCTTTATATTTATATAAAAATAATTTATAATATTAAAATCAATTATATTTGATGCGAATTGACGGATTGATTGATTAATTTTAATTTAATCTGTAGCATAAATTTTTTAATTCAATTCAAATCGCATAAATTAGTTCAAGGTTAACTAGAATTTGTCCACCCGTTACTATATTTAATTTAATCAATGATTATTACCATGGATTCACGTCTAACAAGAGTTGCCAATGATTGTCAAACTCCTAATTATCAGTATTTTCAATTGTGTCTTCCCCCCTTAAAAGATTACTGATAATAAGAAAACGAATCTTTCAATCCATATTTTCTTTTATCTTTTTCGAAGATGAAAATGGGATCAGATCCATTTTACGTATTTTGTTGATTCCTTCCTATCTTTGAGCGGCGGCCGGATAGTTTTTCTCGTGGGCCCTCTGATTGTCCCGCCGACAGGCTTTGATAATTGATAGTGAAATGCAACATGGTTCTATATTTTCTAGTTGGTCCGTCCATTTCATTCTCTATTCATACAATCATACTCACCATAGGAAAATTCCAATTCAAACGCCTTGAATTCAACTACACAAATAAATACCAAGTGATTACAAACTTAGAACCAGGTGGCCCTCGGAATCAGGCTGCGTTTTCAAATCAGCAGGAACTACGTCTGTCAAAATTTATATCAACAATTCAACTCGTTTACGAATACTGATGCATGCAAAAAAATTACCAAGTTAGTGAGAGTAAATTTAGTAGGTTAAGTTCATTTTAGATCAATTATTACAAAAACTTCACATTCTTAGTATCATTAATAATTTAATCGATACATTTATATTTTTCATACTTTAAGGAGTGTTTAATTACATTTACCACATTTGTTTCATTACAATCCTTTAACTCGTTCACTAATTTTGTCGAACTAAAATTTTAATTCTTTAACATTATTATTAAACGACACCTTGCATAAATTTATAATATATTGGACCTTTATTTGACTTCAGGAAAATACAATTTCATCAACCCAAATTCCCGCCTTAGCTGAAGTTCATGGTTCAGCGTGGAAGCAAATTTGATAACAATGAACACCAAAGGAACGGACTATCATAATTGTTAGGACTTGCGAAAAGCCAACAACCACCAATTCCCGTTTATGATAGCGAAAAGAGATATCGATGTACATACTTTTCAAAATTGAAAGAGACCCTATACGAGAAGTCAATTAAGCATGGAAAGTGCACGGCTATTGGCCAACAATGGAGCAGTGAAATCTCTGGTTAAGAATGAAGCTGAGTTTCATGACAGAAAAACCCAGAACTAAGTTTCTTTGCATTCTGTGGTTATCGGTTAATAATAAATTGGGATGGTTAATATATATGAGTAATTATTGCAATAAAAGTTACATTTGGTAGTCCTCAGACAAGGATGTGATCATGTGATGGCTAACATGAGAAACTTAAACATTCAGTGATCAACGCTTCCTTCTATTCGCTCAGTTACTGATTTATCACATGATACATATCTGATTTAAAATGAGACAGCTTCCAGACAGCGTAATGAATTTTTCTTCTTTACCAGAAAACAGACAATCTAGATCTACATACTTCAAATAATTTTAGGTTTTGGTCTATTTCAATCTTCTCTCTTTGGACTATTCATGATTGTATCTATCAGAGCCCTAAATAAGTAGTACATGGAACAGAGACAACAAACCCTAGCATGAAGATAGAAAGAGTATGCCAATGCATCCAATTAAAGAACAATGCCACATGGTTTGATGTAGGTGAATTTCTTATATAAATCAGTGTCATATTTTAGCTATATAATTGGCAGGAAGGATATGTAACCATAAAAAAGGAGGAACTTTAAGCCTAACCCTGCTAAATGCGGGTGACCAAATTAGACTGAATCGCAATAAGAGAGCATAATGCAGACAAAGATATTATCTTTCTCATAAGCCATTCTAGTCCATCATATGAAATACTCAACCCATCTCTACAATGTCTATACCCGTGTCCAAATGATGAATTTCCTAACAAGCATATAGTATGAACTGCAAAATTCTCACCAAAAGACAAATCAAATTAAGTATAGGTAGGATTCAAAATTAATCATACTGTGTAAGTGCCTCGGCTCCAGCAACTATCTCCAATATTTCACCAGTGATTTTAGCCTGACGTTCTCGATTATAAGCATTTGAAAGATTTTTCTTCAACTCATCAGCATTATCCGTTGCAGTACTCATGGCACTCATCCTTGCTGCAATCTCACTAGCAAATGACTCCTGTAATGACCTCAAAATCTGACTATTCAAATAGAGAGGCATCATTGCATCAAGAATCTGAACTGGATCTTGCTCAAACAGCATAAGAGGTGACAATCCCTCTTTAGTGAACCTCACACTATCTCTCTGAACAATTAACTTTCCATCTTTAGTTGTCAACCTAAACAACTCATCCTCCACAGCATCGACACACTTGCCATTCACATTGCAAACGTCTCCTTTCATTGATAAGGGTAACAAAGTATGAATCACAGGATTGGATTTCACCAAAGAAACAAACTTAGTATACACTAACTCAACCTTATCAACCTCTTCACTAACAAATAGTGAAAAAACATTATCCGCAATCAATTGTGCTTCTTTTACTGTATAAAAACCTTCTCCTTCTATACACCTAATAAGAGAAACATTACCCCGACGCCTAAAATAAGCATTGCCCTTTTTCCCTACACTAATAACAACAGAATCAATTCCATTGTCTTTCAATTCTGCCATCCGGGTCTCAGCCTTTTTGATCACAGCATTGTTAAAACCACCACAAAGCCCTCTATCACCAGTGATAACAACGACAGCAACTTTCTTCACAGGCCTAATATTTGTCAAAGGAACATCAATATCATCTGATTGGAGCTGCTCATTGATAAAATAAAGAAATTCTGTAAGTTTTTCAACAAAAGGTCTACTATTGATAGCAGCTTCTTGGGCTCTCCTAACTCTGGCGGCTGCCACAAGCTTCATTGCTTCCGTGATCTTTTGAGTGTTTTTCACTGAATGGATTCGTTCTTTAAGTTCACGAAGACGACAATGTATTGGTGCAAACACTGATGATTCAGAAGGGCTTTTTGGGGGCGAGATATGATAAAAGTAACGAACCGAGTTTTGATCTAAGCGAAGTGAAAGTGAAGATAAGTTAGATTTTGAGGAGATCCATGTGGTTAGATTTGAACAAGACATGATTTTTACGGTCTAATCTCTGTAAAATCCTTTTGTTAATGACTTCAAAGAAAGAAATGAAATGCAGGGTTTAAGCGAGTTTTTTGAGGGTCAAAGGTTTTGGAAAAATTAAAAATTAAAAAAAAATGCTTACCTTGAAGAAACAGACTATTGCTAAGTGCTCAACGCTGAACGCTCCAAAATTATGGTAAAAGGTAGTCAAGATCGAGATGCGGTTACGTTTGTTTGCCAAGAAAATCGATGGGAAAGCGAAAGAAATTGAGCTGGATGGGGGTTGATTGTGGAGATGACGAAGTTTCAAGTATTTTGGCAACTTCGATAAAATCAAAGGTTCTGTTTGGATGATCATCGAACCGTAGCATAGCTTTGGTATAGTATTGTCCTAGCAGGGATGTAATTTACATGATAAACATCGGAATAATATCGTAATTAATTGATAATAATCATAATTTTCTCATAAATTGAATAATATAACTTTTACAAAATGTGTATTTACGTAAATAATTGGATTATGTGATGAATAAAGTATTCACAAATTAGAGTGAAAGTTTTATAATATTATTCTTAAAATTTTTTTACTGGACTTTACCTATATTAATTTTATTATATTACATTAATTAAATTATATCTTATTATTTAATTTATATAAAATTTAATATTTGAAATATGTTAATGGAATATTTATTGAAAAATACGTAAATTACAATATTTTACTGACAAAATTAATCCAGCGTTGAAATTTAGATAGGGTAGGCCGAACCGAACCGGAATAGATATCCATTCGAGTTCGTAGACAAATTCAAGCAAAACCGAGTTCCTCACTTCAATTACAACCCGCAATAGGTGAAAATATAGATTTGGAAAATTTTGATTTATTTCTATTTGTTCATTGACACTTGATTGTTGTAATATTGGATAAATTGATCTTCGAATTTGGAGAAACTAGAGAGAGAAAGAAAGAAATGTCGAAGCTGTTGGCTAGAATGGCTGGATTCTTCAGCAGCCGCTCTCAGGTAGGTGTGGACAAAGCAGGGAACCGGTACTTCACAAGAACTGAAGCGATTGATGGCATCAGTAAGCGGTCTCCTATTTATTATTATCATTATTGTTAATGATTTGGGCATTTTCATTTTATTTTGCTTTTTTGCTTAATTCAATACTGATTCTTGTTTGTACTGCAACTAGGTCGTTCTTGAGTTGAATTCGATATTTGATTTTAGGATTGTATTTTGTTGTTGAAAAAAATGCACGGGAGTATAAGAAACTGCTGCTTCGGAACTTTACAGTAATATGGGAATATAGAGAATTTACACCAGGTCTCTGTCTTAATTGAGCTCTTTTTTTATTTTTTTATTTTTAGAAATTATTGAAACTTAATAACCATTGAATGCAAAGTGAAATGATTTTTAAGGCGTAATTGTGATGTTATGCTTTCATTTTGACAAAAAGTTCTTGTGCACTGGTATACTTTTTAATTCTGTTATGTGTATCTTATGTTAGTGGTTTTGTTGTACTAGTGAAGGAAAAAAGATGGGTGGTGTTCAAAGGTGAGCAAGATCCAACCTCAATTCCGGGTAAGTGTTCCCAGTTCATTGACTGACTCACCTAAGTACACTTTGGTCCTGATCATGAAGTACATATGAAATGCTACATAATTTGTTTTAGATTAAGTGAGTTTTTGCATTAAACTTATTTTTAATCATGAATAGATTATGCTTGAGTTCGTATACAGATCAAGCAGGCTTCATTTTGGTATGTTACTCTTTGTGCACATCATGTTTCTTATACACAATAGTTGCTTGCCATTTTGATTATTGTAGTTGAATGGATATGTTGGCTGAATGGGCAGAGAAAAAAGGCTCCAACTCCAGAGGTAAACAAGACAGGAGTTTTCTATGTTTATCAACCATCTATTGTATATATGATCCATCTAGAAGAAAAACATCAATAGCTTTATTAGGAGTTTTTTTAGTTTGTTCTTCAACAACATGCTTATTGGTCAAGTTTTGATAGAAAGACATCTCGATTGTGATTGCTTGTATTTGGTTAAGCTATCTTGGCATAATTTCTACCATTGGTTATCAATATTGTTTGGATATCTTCAGGAAATGGCTGAGCTGGAAGCAAGGCGTGAACGTGTTAAGCTCAATGTTGCTCGTATGTGTCATTAGTGCTGTCATTTGACATTTTTGTTATTGCCTGCCTATTGATCTTAATAATCTCATGATTTATGATGCTTTCCTGATTTGTAGAGCTTTCTCTACTAAAATTGGTCATTAACTGTTGACTTCCAAAGAATTATGAAGTTATATTCTAGAAATGTGTTCAGATTTTGTTTCTTTGTTTATAATGTTTTTCTTCGGGACTAATCCATATGTCTCTCTTGCATCTGACCATATGAGGACATTTTGTCGGCTTTGATTGATCATTCCTTTTTGCCATTTGTTATTTATTTTGAGCATAAAGTTGTGACACCTTATATTTAAAATGTGGATATTGTTTAACCTAATTCAATCAATCACAATAGTGATTTTATGTAACGGAGTAAATGTTTCATGAAGGCTTTTTCTTTTCTTATTCTTCTTCCTTTTGCTTCGTCATGAATATGATTTGACATTCTTTGTATAGTTGAATGGTGCTGGTGTGGAGTGGAATATCTGTGATGATTTCTTAAACTGATTTGCTTAATCCCTACTTTTTCAACAAGACCATAATAAACATTCTTTCTATTTTACATAGTTCTCGAGAAAAAAGAAGAGGAAAAGAGAGCCAGAGATGTCAGTATTCCTAAAGCCACAAGCACTAGTAAGTCACTTATGGAAATATATTCTTGTCAATTATTTGTTATCAAATATTTTGTGATATTACTCCAAATTTACAGGTAAAGTTGTAGGTCCAGACTTGAAAAGTTTCATTCGGCAATTTCCAGCTGCTCCAGAAGGTACTTTGTTCTTTGTTATTATCGGCAACGTAACAGTCCTGGATTATGTTTTAAGATTACTGAAATACATCATCTGATTGAAAGTAGTTTCTGAAACTTCAATGAAATGTCATGTCATTTATTGTTTTTCTTGGTACTCCAAGAAGCATCCTTGCAATATTTGTGGTTCCACCTTTAATGTTTGGGTAAATGATTCATGTAGCTGAAGTTGCTAAGCTTAGTGGATCTGTGCCTCAGATCAGTTGCACATTGAATGGAATAACTTTAAGCAATCCAAGAAGCCTAATGGGCAAACATAAACTTAGCTCCCGATACAAACCAAAAAGACTAATTAGAGCAACTCAAAAGCCCCAAGCAAATCCCACACGTTATTGAACTAGAAATTACACTATACTTAAAATGACCTTGCTGTTCTATGAGATTAATTGGTTTTTGGCTCAAATCTGTTTAATGTGCTCGCCTACAAGATCTCAGGATTCTCATTTCTTTGTTTTTGTTTTAGCAGAGCACCAAGCAATCTATTGTTTCTTGTAGTGGAACTGAGGGAATGTGTTGATAAAATCAGCAGTGCCTCCTAGTTATCAACTTCTATATGTGCTTCTTCAAAACTTTCTTTTGCTGTAGGATATTACATGATTGGTACTAAAAATGCTTTATCTTCCTCTGGTTCTTATAGGTGACAAACTTAAAGAAGCTTCTGATGGGAGGGATGGTGGAAGGTCGGTCGGTCTAGAGATTTAGTTTTATTAGTCCAATATGATTAAATAAATTAGCACTATAGATTGTTCTCTGCTTTCACTGCTGTCGTGTGGGTGCTTCCTGTTAGCCCACTCGACACTTTTTATTAGCTATTAGGTCAACTCAAGATTTTCTCTCTCTCACACACACATTTCCTGCTCTAATGTCATATGCTATTATATTTACAGGACCAAAGAAACAGAGAAAGCAAAACCAGTGCCAAAGTTAGTTTGAGTTACAGTTCTCCCTGAATTCATTACAATTGTCTAATAAAGCAATAATTTAATTTTAAACCTACTTTTCAGGACTTCAGAACCAACAGGATCTGGGGAATCATACAGGCCAGGGACATGGCAACCACCGACATGATACCTTTGACCCCATAATAGACTTCATTAATATCATCTCTCTGGTCTTCACCATGACTCTCTGGGTTCACTGACATCTTAACCGGATTCAACTCGAGTGATGAAATGTAGCGTTGCCTGATGAAGCTGAGTTTTGCAGCACTCTTGATAGACACGTTCTTTATCATGTAAACATCATTTTTGTTTTGAAACTGCTTTTTGAAATTTTTGTAGGTTGCAGTGACATCGCGGCATATTCAAATTTATGGTGCAAAAATCTTTTTCCACCATACGCTTTTGTGGGGATAAATTAACCCGAAGACTTTGCATATTCTGTTATTCAGTCTGGAGACTGGATGTTGTAATTTGGTTTATAATTGAAAACTCCTATCAACTACTGCTGCTTGCTGAGAGCCTGTGACTGTGTTTGAATAGCAAAACAAATTTGCCTCTTAGAACTTTCAATAGTTAAAAGATCACTAGTTGCCCCCCTAGTTATCTCATTTAAAGTCGATGGTCATAACGTAATGCCCTTCAAATAATGGATATGTGGCCTTTTAAGATTGTTTGAAGTCTCAAAACCGAGTGCCTTTGGAGTTTGATCTTTGGCTCTCCACAAATTTTTTTTTTTCGGTTCATATCTTCGGCTCAATGTAAGAGACGTAATAACAGCACAACTGCCCTCTGTTTATGCCAAGAAGAATCCAGGCAGAGCGTGGTCCACGCTCCATGTTTGAGAAAATGCTTTTTCTGCTTCTACCCCCGAATATCGTAGACGTCGCTCGAAAGCCCAAGGGAAAACTGCCTCTTGGCACTTGGCTAATTCGATTCCGAGAAGGACAATAATCAATTTTCTAGATACGGCACGTAGCACCTCCGCACTTAAACCTTCACTCAATAATTCTCAAGTGCTCTTAGTCACTGTCACTCTCAATAACTTGTGCTATAAATTTAAAAAAATATATATATAATTTCCTTATCCTTTAAAAGAACTTGATATGGTGGTACTTTGTATTTGTGGGCGTTCTCTTGATGGGATTTGTAGATCTAACCATGGGAAAAATAAGCAAACAAACAAATAAAAATTATGGCAATAGAAAAGGAATAATTTCCTCAATCGCTTTCCATTCCATCTGAATCCTTATTCCAAAATAAATAATAATAATAATAATAATAATAATAATAATAATAATAATAATTAGTTTGAAAGATGATATAGGATCGTAAAAGTCATTGTTTTAATAAATTAGGATTTAATGAATAATTTTAACACTGATCAATCTAATAATCAAACGTTAAATACTTATATATCCATTTTTCAATTAAATAATCTCCTATTAATTGACTTTTATTTTGGTTTTTATGTAACATCATGATGTTGAAGTAGATTTTGAATTTATGTATTACATTGCAATTTTTATGTAAATGAGAAATATTAGAAATTTTATATTAAGTTACAAAATTAGCATGATTATGATTTATAAATTAAGATAAAGAATAATTACAGTTTAAGTCTCTAAGGAGTGTGATTTGGTAGATAAAGATATGCTGGATAATTTTACGTTGATCCTGTATTTAAATTCATACAATGCATTATTTGTAAGAGTATAGAGTGACAGAGCAGACGCTGCAGTTTGAACTCCGCAAAAATTAGTGTTTCTCATTATATTAAAAAAAATATATATATTAACCTCTTGCTTACACTCAAAAAATAATAGGGGCAATAGAAAATTATGCTTAAACAACTGTAGATTACATTAAACCCTCGGGAAACATTGACATTCAATTTGGAATAAACCATCTTAATAATTTATGATGCTTGTGACTAGCACGAGCCCAAGGGACCCGTATAAACAACTCGCTCTTTCAAAAACACGCACAAAAACTATAAAATAAAATTGTTTCCACAGTGTATAATAATGTATAATCGGGCCGGCTTGAGTTAATATAGTAAATTACTAAAATTCAAATCAGTTTAAAAGTTCAAAATTTAAATTTAATTAGATTTATATTTTTTATTATCGAATTTAACTTAATTAAATTTAAATACTTATTTTTTAAAATTATTATTATGAAATTTAAAATTTATGATTTGATTATATTTTTCATAAATATTTGATTAAGCTTAAAAATTTAATAATTTAAGTGTTTCTGTATTTAAATTTAATATAAAGAATAATTTATACTACTCCAATATAACTTCGAATCAAATTTAAATATTTATCAAATCAGATAAGAGTAATTTGCTACCCTACTACATGGGAATCCTATTCCTATCAATGAGTTAAAAAAAGAATAAAAACAGAAGGTCCAAAGTCAAAATGTTGTCAACATCCACCATCACAGTCCATTTTCCCGCACAAAAAACTCGCATCCAACGGCTCATACAAAAACCCAGATTTACTCCGCCGCATATATAAACCCACGTCCGCTGGGGAAAGCTTTCTAGTTCACGCTCGTTACGTTTCAGAAGCTGCCACCGTCTCTTTCTTGCAGCTTCTCTTAGTGTTTCCGGTCGAGCTTAATTAGTTTTGTTTTCAAAACGGTAGTGTTATGCATATACTGAATTCTTCGGCTTCTCGTGCACGCTATGCGTCAACGTCACTTTCGAGATTCTCTTCATCGTTTCAGTTTTCTCCAGCTTTATGTAAGACGACGCCATCTGCTTGTTCCTCGTCGAAGTCAGGAGATTCATTTGTTAACCAGCAGTATCGTTCAGTAAGCTTCTCGTTGGCGCTTCAGTCACTCCGGTGCTCCGTACCGCGGTGGAGCCATGGCGTCGATTGGAGGTCGCCGCTCAGCCTTCGCGCTCAGCCCAGGATCGGTAGTCCTATTCTGGAGCGTCTCGAGCGAAAGATTGACACCATGGGTGCGTGCGTGTTTCTGCATGATCTGTGGATTAGTTTGCGAATTTGTGATCTTACTCAAAATTTTTGCTTCGGTGAAGATTGATGAGTTAGTTTTGTATGTTGTCGGATATGCATTTGTCTTTGTTATTGATTTTCCTTAGAAAACGGTATTTTGACGATGATTGGAGCTTTCTATATTTAGGCGATGAGAAATGTCGGGAAATAAGGATGAATTTTTCTGCAGTTTTGCGAGTGTGTGGTTGAACTTGATAGAATTTTGTAGTTTTTGGAAGTCGGAGTACTTTTTCGTTTGTTTAATGAAATGATGGTGAAAAGGGGGAAATTTTTGTTTTTTTCATTTTTTTTGTTTTTAAATTTCATGAAAAATTTGTCTCTTTATGATGACTTGGGGTGTTTTCTGTTTGGTTGATGATTAGATGATAGGAAATGGAAATGAATTGTTGGGTAATGAGTGAATAACTTATAAGGCATATCCTATTAAACACTAAATAAGTTATGAGATATGCAATTGATTATTAGTTACGCGTAGAGTAACTTGTCTATTCTTTCTGTAGCTCCTGAACATACTTTCAAGGAAATCCTCACTAGTCTTCCCAAGCCTGGGGGTGGAGAGTTTGGAAAATTCTACAGCTTAACTGCTTTAAATGATCTGAGGATTGGAATGTACATCAATACTGGTGCAGAGCTGCATGTTTTTCCTTTGTGGTTTCTAATGCTCTACGCTATGGATTATGTTCTGACGTACATATTCTTTTTAAGCTTGTTATGTACTTTATTCTTAGGTGAATTTTGATGAATGTTTATTTAATTTGAGCTTATAATAGATGAAAGACTTGCCGTGGATCAGCCTTTAAACTGCTGTGTGCTGATTCGTATCGTCTTGATTTATTTGTTATTTGTTCTTTTGTTACCCTGTAGACTGACTGCCCTACTCTATAAGGATCCTTTTGGAATCTGCAATATTTAATTGTGATAACTTCCAAGTTAGCAAGGATGATGTGGAAAAGATCATTGATTGGGAGAATACTTCACCCAAGCAAGTTGAAATACCCTTCAAGCCTGCTCGTGTTCTCTTCCAGGTTCACAAAATAAGTTCAATGGTCATTTTATCTTAAATAATTAATCTTGAATTCTACTAAACAAAATTTTTATTTTAATGGCCAGGATTTTACTGGAGTACCAGCTGAAGTCGACCTGGCTTGTATGAGAGATGCTATGAAGAACCTCGGCAGTGAACCCAAGAAGATCAATCCACTGGTTTGTGATGATGATCAAGCACGGAGTTTAGTGTCACTTTGGAAAACTTGCACTACTAGGCTTTGCATTAGACCTTACTTGGCATATGATATGTTTCTCTTTCGCAATGCAGTCTAACCTAACATGTTTGCATTCAGGTTCCCATTGACCTTGTCATTGATCATTCAGTTCAGGTTGATGTAGCGCGATCAGAAAATGCAGTACAGGTGAATATGGAACGTGAATTTCAGAGGAACAAAGAGAGATTTGCTTTCGTCAAATGGGGTCATCTGCTTTCCATAACATGTTTGTTGTTCCACCCGGTTCTGGAATTGTCCACCAGGTAAAGAAGTTTGGTATTTGACATATGCAGTATAATTTCATATTGATGCATCTCAATATGCTTGAAAAATGCTGTATTACATTGAATGTGCACCATAATTTAAGGCGAGGGCCTTTGTCTTGCTTGGTTTGATCAGTCATATGGCTTGTGATTTGTGTACTAGAATTTTCACATTTATTTTTATTTATATGTTGTAGGTCATAGTTGATCGATTGGTACTGAACATAACGCTCAACAAATTTGTAGGTTAACTTTGAATACCTTGGGCGGGTTGTCTTTAACACTGATGGCATTCTTTACCCTGATAGTCTGGTTGGTACTGATTCCCACGCAACCATGATTGATGGGTTAGGAGTTGCAGGTTGGGGGGTTGGAGGAATTGAAGTAGAGGCAGCAATGCTTGGTCAGGTATTTGGAATCCGCCGGACTTGTATCTGTGTAGTTTTTTGATTCTGGTGGTGTAGAATGTTCTGGCCCTGACCTTTTTTGCTTTTTGAAATTTAGGAACTGATTTACTGTTGTTGCACTCTTTCGCAAAAGAAATATATTAAGAAAC
Source organism: Trichilia hirta (assembly GCA_035221805.1). NCBI lineage: Eukaryota > Viridiplantae > Streptophyta > Magnoliopsida > Sapindales > Meliaceae > Trichilia > Trichilia hirta. The sequence goes on along the minus strand of JAWDEX010000007.1, from coordinate 5,996,692 downwards.
CTTATGTGGATGCTCACCCAGTAACTTTTACTGCATTGACATAAATATACTGTTGCATGCACATTTACTTTAAGTCACCAGATATATGGCTAACATTGTGACTATGTTTCTTGAATGCTGTACTTCACAAAATTGACAGCCTATGAGCATGGTTTTGCCTGGTGTTACTGGATTCAAGTTGACTGGGGGGTTACAGCTACTGATTTGGTTTTGACTATCACACAAATATTGAGGAAGCATGGTGTTGTTGGCAAATTTGTTGAGTTTTATGGTGAGTATATTGATTGAGGAACTGCACAAATAGAATTTTTTCCAACTACTAGAAGTCTATTTCTATTCTAGTAAACTCTAATTAAATTTCATGTCCTAATAGGGGAAGGTATGGGTGAACTATCACTGGCTGATAGGACTACTATAGCAAATGTCTCCTGAATATGGAGCAACCATGGGTTTCTTTCCCGTAGATCATGTTACACTGCAGTATCTTAAGTTAACTGGAAGAAGCAATGAGACAGTGAGTTATTTCTTTTACATTTATTTCTATGTGATTGGGTGCCATAGTTTGTTATGGGATTGCTAATACAAATTTGTGTAACTGTGTTTTCTTCTCCTTCAGGTCTCAATGATAGAAGCATATTTGCGTGCAAACAAAATGTTTGTTGACCACAGTGAGGTTAACGGTTTCCATTCCTATGATCTCTATTACTTCTAGTCGAAGATAACCACATCAGATCTGATTCAAGGGTGTATATTAATGATGCAGCTTCAACAAGAAAGAGCTTACACATCATATCTGCAGTTGGATCTGGCAGATGTCGAACCTTGTATTCGGGACCAAAGAGGTATGCTTTATATTTACATCCCAGGAATCAATTCACTTCTTTTGGTGTTTTATTAGTTGATGGTTCATTATTGCCCTTCATAACAGGCCTCATGACCGAGTTCCTTTGAAAGGCATGAAGGCTGATTGGCATGCATGTCATGATAGTCCAGTTGGATTCAAGGTAAGTTGCTAACATCCTTTGTGAGAGCTGATGACATTTTTTGGTTTCTTGGCATTTTTATGCTTATTTATTATCAGAATTTATACATCTATAAGTGTTCCTTTAGAAAATAAGGGATATCATAAATAATACAATAAATTGCTGGGAAAAGGGTTTTTGGTTTGCCATACATAGATATAGGATTTTTCAGATTGGTTGTGATGTTAGCTTGTTAACTGAATAATTGTTTATTCATTTGTCCTGTCATTTTACAATGCTTCTTCTATTGCAGGGTTTCACCATACCCAAGCAAGAGCAGGATAAATTTGCAAAATTTTCATTCCATGGGCAGCCAGCTGAACTTAAGCATGGTAGTGTTGTCATCGCAGCCATTAGCAGCTGTACAAACACATCAAACCCTAGTGTCATGCTTGGGGCTGGTCTTGTGGCTAAAAAGGCCTGTGAGCTGGGTTTGGAGGTTAGCTTTTGCCGCTCTCTCAAATGTCCTTTTCTTTCAATTTTGATACATCTCAGATGATAATATTTAGTGATACAAATATCTGGTGTGGGAAATGGATTTTGAGCAAGCTTGACTCTCTTTGACTGGGGAATGAATTTTGGGTTGTACAATTTCTAACATGTACTGGACATTATAATATGTTAGGTTAAGCCATGGATCAAGACAAGTCTTGCACCCGGCTCTGGTGTTGTTACCAAATATCTACTTCAGAGGTTTGTTATCAATTTTCAGTTAGTCTTTGTTCTTCTTGTGTATCTGTAAAGAAGTGACATATGGTTCTTGTTTTGATGGCTGCAGTGGCCTGCAAAAGTACTTGAACCAGCAAGGTTTTCACATTGTTGGTTATGGTTGCACAACTTTTATTGGAAATTCTGGAGAACTTGATGAAACAGTTGCGACTGCAATTTCAGAAAATGGTAAAACTGTCAAATTATATTTGTTGGTTTTTAGAAGCAATTAGACAGCATGAAAATTTTGCATAAAGTTCTAATCTGGTCTTACATCAACTTTCAAACCATTTGCATCTGGATTCTGTGGCCATACATGAATCGTCATTTCTTTGTTTTGAAGCAAATTCCTTATTGCCAGTTTACTTGTTTTTCTCTGCAGATATTATTGCTGCAGCTGTGCTTTCTGGTAATAGAAACTTTGAAGGTCGTGTACATCCTTTGACAAGGGCTGACTACCTTGCTTCACCTCCATTAGTTGTTGCTTATGCCCTTACTGGCACCGTAAGTATATAAGTGAGATTGTGTTTCTGATTGTTACCATCAGCAAGATGCCCTTGCCAATCACAATAGTGATTTGGTGTATTGATGCAAAATTTCTTATAAATGTTCTGAAGCCAAGTCTTTTCAAACACAACACTTACAATCTAGAACTAGGAGTTGAAGCTATCTTTCTTGAAACTTTATGCTAATTCCGTGATATCAATTGAACTAGTTTATTTTCTCTTCATCCATTTATGAAAAACAAATTTCTGTAATCCTTATATTTATTTATTTAATTTTAAATTTGCAGGTTGACATAGACTTTGATAAGGACCCAATTGGACAGGGGAAGGATGGAAAGAGTGTGTACTTTAAGGATATATGGCCTACTAATGAAGAAATTGCAGAGGTAATTTATTTTGTGATTAGAGAAATTAAAGTATATTAGTTTTGCCTTATTTTTTGGCCTCAATTAAGAGTGTTTTGCTTGTAGGTGGTTCAATCAAGTGTCTTACCTGATATGTTCAAGAGCACTTATGAGGCTATCTCAAAGGGCAACCCTATGCGGAATCAGCTCTCTGTTCGCACTTCCACTCTTTACTTTTGGGATCTAAATTCAACTTATATTCGCAAGCCTCCATATTTCAAGAACATTACTTTGGAGCCACCAGGTCCTCATGGGGTAAAGGATGCCTACTGCTTGCTCACCTTTGGTGACTGTATAACTACTGATCGTATCTCTCCAGCAGGAAGTATCCACAAGGACAGCCCTGCTGCAAAGTATTTGCTTGAGCGGGGGGTGGATCCCAAGGACTTCAATTCTTATGGTAGTCGTAGAGGCAATGATGAGGTGATGGCTAGGGGCACCTTTGCCAATATTCGTCTTGTCAACAAGCTCTTGAATGGAGAAGTGGCCCCAAAACAATTCACATTCCAACTGGAGAGAAGCTTTATGTTTTTGATGCAGCAATGGTTAGTAAAACAAGACTGGTGCTGGATATTAAGCTTGGTTCAGAGAATGTCAAGGTAGTAGCTCTGTTTGTGATGATTTGTTATAATTAACTGTCGTGGTACTTGCAGAGGTACAAGGCTGCTGGCCAGGATACCATTGTTCTGGCTGGAGCAGAGTATGGAAGTGGCAGTTCTCGAGATTGGGCTGCCAAGGGTCCAATACTTCTGGTTAACTCTCACTCTTGCTATTGTAACATTCATGGAACTTGGTATTGTTTATCCATTTTTCCATAACAACCTTATCAATTTATCAATTTTGGCAGGGAGTGAAAGCTGTGATTGCCAAGAGCTTTGAGATAATTCATTGTAGTAATCTTGTTGGCATGGGAATCATTCCACTTTGCTTCAAGCCTGGTGAGGATGCAGAAACACTTGGATTAACTGGTCACAAGTGCTACACAATAGACCTACCAAATAAAATCAGTGCGATAAGGCCTGGCCAAGATGTTACTGTCACAACTGACGCTGGGAAATCCTTTACATGAACTGTGCGCTTTGATACAGAGGTATTTTTGCTGTACACTTCAATTTGTCTGCTTATTCATTTTTATTCTAGATTTCTGATTCAGCCTACCAACCTAAAATTTCAATCTGCAGGTGGAACTGGCATATTTCAACCATGGAGGCATCATTCCATGTCATTCGGAATCTGATCAAACGGTGAATAATAGCCCTCTACGTTCACTCCTACTTTTTTAAGTTGGAAGAGTTCCATAATCAGACCAAAAGAGAAAATACATTGTTCATTTGCCTTTTCACCTTAATCGGATTAGGTTACAGTTTTGTGTGGTTCTTTTATCAATCTGTCACTCTCTCTTCCTGACAACACATTGTGAAATAGCAACTGAAAATGGCATGTCAAATTGAGTTACGTTTGGGATTAAGGTCGTTTAACTTTGAAAGTTTCAGCTAATGTGGGATGAAGTTAGAAAATGTCAAATATTAGTGAAAAACTAATTTTTACTAAAAGTTAAATGTTTATCAAGTATTTATGCATTTCTACTTTCAAAGTTAAGTAGAATTGCAATATTTACTGAAAGTACTTTTGCTTTGCAGTACCAATTTTTAGGTAATCTTCACTGAAAGTTAAATGTTTATAAAGGATTTTTGCAGTTCTACTTTTGAAGTGAAGCAGAAGTGTAACAAGACCATGGTTGTAATTGATCAAATGTTGAGTATGTGATGTTAAAGAAGCAGCACAACGCTTGGCTTGCTGGCAATAATGGTCTGTCTGGTTTAAGGGGTGTGAAAAGTGGCACGTCGTCTTAATTTTATCTAATTAAGGAATTGAAGTCATCAAGACTTTTCTGGTAGTACTATTTCGTACAAAAGTAAGTTTTAACTTTGTCTATGTACAACTGCTGGCTTGGGAAATGTGTATTTGGGTCATGGATGATGGAATGCAACCACTCTGAATTCGAGATTTCTGGCGCTCTCTTGGGAACCCAATAAAGGATCTAACAAAGAGACGAATAATGGAGCACAAATTTCCTCCAGTAAAAGAGAAATCAATTCCAAGGCAAGTAAAATGACAAATGAACATCAATAAACTCCAAATCCATTCGACACAAATTTCGTCGACGCAGCTATCAAACTTCTGATTCATGACTGATGACTTTTGTTTCTTACTCTTTTCTATTCACACGTTCTAATTTCATAGATATGTTTGTATTCAGACTAATGATGAATTTTCTGCAGTCTTAAACAGACACGTTCAAAATAGTAAGTGACAAGTTTTTCACAACCTGCTCTTTGTTACTGAACCCTAAAATATTTTACAGATATAATTTACATTTGAGGTTAAAAGGGATGAAATCAAAAAACAAAAACAATGAAAACTGGCTCACGTTCCTCAGGAATGCAGTATATCAAAGTATTTTCAACTCTAATTCCGACTGTCAAGAGATTTGCTAGCTTTAGAAGCCAGAGTTATTGCCTTGGCATTTGAATTTGTTGTCATCCACTCCCTCTCTGCACGCCGCTGATGTTGCCTTGGATTCTTAGCTCACTTTGGTGCCAGGCGAGTGTTCCTTACCACAAAGGCTAGTCAAAATTTTTCGGCCACCGACAACTCAATGGGACTTAGAAGAGACGAAGAAATGGCCCCTGGTGTAAATTGGGACACTGCCCATGTGCTGGAGTCAATATCCTTGACAAAGGAATCGTCCAATGCAATATCTGGATATGCTTCCCTGGGAACTGCGAATCCTCTGATTCTGAAAGGAGATGGTTTGGGATTTACTATAATAGGGGGGCATTCAATGATAACGTCTCTAATGAATCTTTATCAATCTTTGGCCGCAAATAAAGGTAAATGAGGAAGTTTCAGGAAAGAAAAATTTGTCAGTAAGCAGGGGCTAAAATTCTTCACTTGAATCAGAAACATCTGAGAGAAAAATGAGTGAGAACAGTGTTTTGTATTTGGCTTATCCAAATTAATCAGACACCACAATCTCATGAACTACACATACAGAAAAAGGAAACGTGAGGAGCTAACCCGGCTTTCCTATTCCGTAAATGGTCAGATGGAAAGTACAACCTTGCAAGATAGAGAAGCTAAGACCAAAGAGTTAATCTCACAGAATAAAAATAGATCCCCATACCTACACAAACCAGAGCAATGACTGTGCACCTTGACCAATCTCTGTACTACCAAGTCCCTCCAAGGAATCTCCCTCCACATCATTCAGCTTTGGTTTCAAAATACCCCAGCATCTGCGAGCAGTGTGATTGATACTCGGTGATCCTCTGCAACATTAGCGAATGTTCATAGCCTGTTGTAATGTTTGTATCCTATTCAAACTCTCAAAACCCTGGGCCCAGTAGATAAAATATGGTAGAATAAACATGACAAGGGATAAATTGAAAGTTGAATACTCGAAAAATCAGGTACAAATTCTTTGTAAAACAAAGAGACATTTTCCATTAGATTATTTGACAATTCTACATGCTAAGATATTTACTTGCATGCAAACTAATTACAGAAACTGCAACGTTGACAATTTACTAATGAGATAATATCTAAAATTCCATACAACTAGGATGTTTCTACATGTTCCTTAGTTGTCTATTTATATAAAACTCTGTGTGCTCTCTTTCTTGTGTCTAAATCTACTCCTACTTTTGCAATATAAAGGAAGATAAAATCGATAAAGCATGTGGCAAATATTTCAACGATTAAGGGACAATAGTAACATTTTCTCACTCACTAAAGAAGGGACAAAGAACAAAGCCTAAGGGTCTTTTATCTTCTACTGCATTTATTGTTTCAAATTTTGATAAAAATTTGAAAGTTTTGGTGAGCAAAGGCATGAAACACAGAACATCTGCATATCTAAAAGCTTGTAAGTGGAAAAAATATATATGTATACTTTCATGTTTAGAATATAAAAATGTTTATTACATTTCAAGAAGAGACTATACCTGCATCTCAATGTCTCTAATGAATGGCAGTGCAGAAGAAGTTCAGAAACACCAGTAGCAGTAATTTTAGGACATCAGCTGCAATGAAACAGCAGCAATATAATTGGAGAGTTCTAAAACCAAAATGGAAGTTTAGCAACACAATTATTTGGTTGGCCAACTATTTCATAGTCAGAAACGATTATCAAAATTATGAGAAAACTATACATATAAAAGATATATATTGAATAAATCATCTTTGGCTAAACTTAACGGTGGAATAGATAACCAAGTGCTATATTAAGAAATCAATGGATTGAGGAACTGTCAAATAGATAATAAGATGTAGCGCCACTCATTCTATGTCATTGTACCAGTGAGATCATCAATAAAATATTATTTCTGATTTGACTCATTTTTTGACTCAAAGGCATTGCGAAAATGAGAAAGGGAAATTATAGATTATCAACCTTGTAGGATGAGAATTATAACTAATTATCCCATTTATGTAGTTTATCTCTAGATGAAACAAGTCTGATAGCCAGTCCTACAGAATTACAATCCTCTGTCTTAAAATTAATTGGTTTTGAACCTTGTAACTAGTTTGTTCTTCACTAGAGAATTTTTTTTGAAGATTCAAAATTCCGTACCTTTTATCCACTGCTCTCAGAGATTTGCAGATTTCAGCCACTTTTACTAAACCAGAATCAGAAACAACTGAACCCCAAATGTCAAGAATTTCCCAGGAACTATCAGCTAAAGAAATGATAACATCATCAGATAGTAACTTTCTTCTCCGGGCAATTGCAGTTATAGCTACCTGTCACTCAATGATAGGAATTCAAACATTAGATAATATATAAATTGTTCTCAGATAAAAAGTTTGGAAGCAAAACTTATGAAACTGCAACTATAAAACCCTCCAATATTATAACTGGCTCAAAAATTGCATAAAACTCAGCCTCGTATATAGGACTTTATATGAAAACCAATCAAAGTCCTCGCATTCCCATTTCCTCACCTCAAATTTACAAGAAAACAAGTAAAATTGAAGAAAGCTACTTCAGTAAACCACCTTAACATCTGCAGGAAAATTGACCGCAATATCACCCAAATCTTCAATAATATCCTCCAAATTCTTTCCAATAATTCCAAGACACAGGCTCAACAAACTTGGAAGTTTTGACTTTTCACGAGATAGTCCTGTCATCAACAAACCTCAAACAATAAGCTCACGAAATTACAATTTAACTAACATCTCACAAGTAACCTTACACTTCTTCCCACCTCATGAAGGCAATCAAGTGCATTATTTTAACATCGTAACTAAATTGTGATCTCAATACTATTCAGCCATACCAACTAAATAAATACAAAGTTCGATTAAAGAAGCTAAAAACTTCAACCAAGCTGAACCTCGTTATTTAGAAAATACGAGACCATATAATATTTTTCCCCTTGAGTCATTTTCTACCATTACCGCAGCAACCAAACAGAGCCTATCTGGACCGACTTGACAAAATAGCATGGAAATATAAAATAAATCAATTTTTAACCTTTAAATCTGCGTATTAATTTTCATATTTCAGTAAATTTTAAACATTCTTATAAATAAAAAGAGAGACTTACTGGGATTCAAATCCAGCTTCTTGCAAGGAGCTGTTACGTTCTTTTTAGCTTCACTTCTTTCCGAGAAATTTAGAACTTCATAATTTCATTCCCGAAAGAGAGTTAAAAAAAAGAAGAAGAAAGAAACGGAGAGATAGAGACGTGAGATTATTTGCAGCTGTAATTCGAAGCAAATTCAAGGATTTCTTCTACATAGAAATAGAAATAGCGAAGGAAAGGGACATACTGGGATTTAAATCGAGTTTCATCAAAGAAGTTGCTACCTTGTTTGCAGCTTCGTCTCTTTCCATCAAATTTACAGCTTCAAAATGCACAATGCTAAAATAGGGATGATGTTCAGGTGAAATCCGAAAGCCGGACCCGCAAATTCATCTATTTATTCTCCATTGGTTTGGGAGATGTCGGCGAATTTACTAAATACTCCTTCCAATGATTATAAATGAGGTATCCTTTTTTAAAAGGTTTTAAATCCTGAAGTTTGCTCGTTAACTAAAAAAATATTTATTTTTATTCTTATTTTTAATTTTATAAAATTAAAATATACTTTTATTTAAATTTTAAATATTTAATAGTATTTTCTATTTTAAAAATAAGTCACTCATATAATATTTGCTTATAAAATAATAAATACCAATTACTTGAAATAGAAAATTTGAGATAATTTTAGTAAAATAATACATTATTTTTTATATATTAATTCAATATAAATCAAATCCCCTTTATATTACAAAAAAGTTATTATAAATAATTTTAGGGGTTAAATTAACTAATAATTATTATTTGCCACTGGAATTTTATATAAAATTTTATATTGTTAATAGTATTTAAGCTAAGAATAGAAAATACTTTTTGGAATTACAATATTAGATATTAATTATTATAAATAATAAATATAAAAACATTGGCAATTAATATTTTTCATTTCACAAGCGATCCAGCTTGCTTGAATTGAAATTCAAGTTTCAAAGGCCAGCATCAATCACCGAACGACAGAAATACGGTATCGGCTAATGGTGGTTTACAAGGCGGACATCAGAACCTGCTGGCCGATATGAGCCAAGTGATTGATCTGCTGAAGCGCCACTGCTAGGCTCCTGATGGTTCTTTCGTTTCAAAATCAGCTTACAATGATCTTCAACTCGTACATTTTCTCTCCCATCACATTTCCATATATTTTACATATGAATTTCACTTTTTATTTGGTGGAATCGCTAAATTATAATTTGGTTATTTAAATTAGAAATGCAGGTAAAATTAGAAAAAAAAATAGATGCCGGTTTGTATTTTTGGTTTGTTGGGATACTGAAATTTTACATTGCTAAGCTATTTTTTGTTTTTAGCCAAGAGAAGAAATGTCGGGAGAGAGTGCGTCATTTGGAAGCTATGGTTATTTTTTTATCTTTGTTTTGGTTTTCATCTTCTACGTTAGTGAATTTGATATTATGAAAAACTGCCAAAACCTTTCACCTGATAGGTAGTTAAATATTTACTGCCCTTGTACGTATATTTGTGGCGGGGTTACGTAGGCAATATACTATGAAGCGATTGCTATGGTGGAAGGGTATCAACAGGCTGTTTCGGTTGCCAGTATTGGAGGCCTTCGTGACTTCAAGGACTATACTCGCAACTTGGTTTAAAGAACTCTCCTCAGGTTTTAATCAATAAACCTAGGCTCTATTTATTTCTACTTGAATGAAAGAAATGATTTATTTGTTGAATTTTGATTTGTTTGTGCTCATTGGCAATTGTTGTCTGATAGGATTAATTTTCGATGAATATGAATGTAGGCTTTTGATGTGCCGAATATGTATTTTTTGATAACATAAAATATATATTTCAAAAGGTCTTGTGTACATTTCATGTTTGGTGATAATTATAAACCCTGCTAGCTAATCATGACTGAGAGAAACTCATTGTTGCTTGCACATGTAATGCAGATTCAGTTGACTTGGTTTATTAGGTTAACTTATGCCAGTTTAGAGCCATCAAGAAGCATCAACTTACTTCCTATTAATTTAGGTTTATGAGACTCCAGAACACCGATTGGTTGTAGCAGAAGCAGGTCAAAGACTAAGACTTCCACTCATATCAAATGATGGTGAAATTCTTGAGGAGGAAATCGAAAAATGTACAATATCACATAGCTCGCTTTATAGTACAAGTTCAGGCTCTACCTTGATAAATTTTACCAATAGTTCCATGAATAGCATCCCTGGTGGGAACAATGCCCTTACTGCTACTGAACACCGAACCTGGAGTTGGTAGTGTTCCCTGATCACTTTATGGGCATACCACATACTTATTTGTGTCAAACTCAGCTCCAACAAACTCCATTATCTATGGTCTGTAAACCCACGTCTTAACGGAATATAAAGTTTTCCTAAGTTGTTCCCTGCAGTTTTGGTGAATTTAATGTTCTTTTTGTTATAAAGCTTTAGATTAAATAATTTTTTATATATCATGTGGAAAATTTGAAACTTTCATCTGTGTATCTAATCCTGTGACTTTGATGTTGCAGGATATGGCAGAATACCCAATATCCATATCTTGTGAGATTGAGGCTTAACTAAAAGCTAAACGTGATTAATTAGCTGATGCCTTCAATGATGACACTGGTAGTCTCATGAACCTTAACTCTTACTCTCTCTTTTCCCGTTATGTGACTTCTGGTTGTCTCACTGATATGTAGTATGCTTTCAGGATCTGCTGTATTGGGACATTGATTCTTCTTTACGACATCCTGCAAGAAAAATCAAATTTTTATCTTTATTTTTTGCATCAGAATCTAGACATGGAAGTTTACAATTTGTAAGTTTAAAGGGGCCAGACCAGTTGTGGTGCCGAATAATTGAACTGATATTTTGGGTATAAAATGATTGAGGGATGGATTACATCCTCAAAAGTTTATAGTTCAACATGCAGCTGGGTTTATATTCAATGGCCTGTGTATGTGTTGTTGTTGTGTGCTTCATATTACGATTGCTTTCTGCTTCAGATTCATCTTCTGGTAATCACTCTTCAACTGCAACCCTAATTATGAAACTGCCAGATTTTTATTTCATCGGAAATTTAAATCTCATGGATGTGGGATGTACATCTATTTTTTATTTTATCAGGGGTAAGATAATTGAAGAGATTGAAAGAGAAGAAACAGCATTGCGGGAGGATCTGTACTTTGCGGACGGAAAATTTGCAGAATATTACAATGTGGGTGAAGAGAAACTCAGATATTTTATTTTATTAGCTCTGACACAGTGCAATTTATATCATAAAATACTTGCTTTATATTATTTTGTATCCTCATTTTTAGTGGAGACACGAGGGAAAGATCATTTATACTCATATTGGCAAGATCATTTTACGGGGCAATAGAGATACTATAAGTATTCTATTAATTGAGATACTATAAGTATTCTATTAATTATGTATCAACTTTCGAATAAAAATATTTGTATGCATCAAAAAAACTTAGATTGAGCGAGGTAAATGCATTAAAAAAGGACAAGTTTTAGCGGATGGTGTTGCTACAATTGATAACGAACTCATATTAGAGAAAAACGAATTAGTAGCTTATATGGTATGGGAAGGCTACAATTTTGAGGCTGCCGTACTTATTAAGGGACGTTTGATATATGAAGACATTTATACTTCTTTTCACATACAGAAATATGAAATTCAGACTCATGTGACAAGTTAAGGTCCTAAAAAGATCACTAATGAAATACTGCATCTAGAAGTCCATTTACTCCACAATTTAGACAAAAATGGAATTGTGATGCTAGGATCTTGGGTAGAATGGGCGATATTTTAGTAGGTAAATTAACGCCTTAGATGGCAAAAGAATCGTTGTATGCTCTGGAAACTTGTCTAAAACTACCTATAGGTGGGAGGGGTCGAGTTATTGATGTGAGATAGATCCAGAAAAAAGAGAGTTCGAGTTATAATCCAGAAAAGATTTGTGTATATATTTCACAAAAACGTGAAATCAAAGTAGGTAATAAAGTAGCTGGTGTTAGAGATATGCCTTATAACTAATCGTGTCATATAGTTCTGGGTTATTATTTCTTTGTATATAAATTTTGTATTTATTTGTAAAATTGTTTATAAGTAATAAAATGGC
>JAWDEX010000007.1:5967661-5984217 GCA_035221805.1 Trichilia hirta | reverse complement strand
CTGTAGGAAAATTGATCCCTCAGCTCAAATTTACAAGAAAACAAAGTAAGATTGAATAAAGCTTCTTCAGTAGACAACCTTAATATCTGCAGGATAATTGACCACGACCTCACTCAATTCTTCAACAATGTCCTCCAAATGCTTTCCAACAACTCCAAGATACAGGCTCACCTATCTTGGAGGTTTCGCTTGTTCACGAGATAGTCCTTTCATCAACAAACCTCAAACAATAAGCTAACAAAATTACACCTTGACTAACATCTCACAAGAAACCTTAAACTTCTTTCCACCTCATAAAGGCAATCAAGTGCATTATTTTAACATCATAATCAAATTGTGATATCAATACTATTCAGCCATACAAACTAAATAAATTCAAAGTTTGATTAAAGAAGCTTAAAACTTCAATCAAGCTGAACCTCGTTATTACGAAAATATGAGACCATATAATATTTTTCCTCGAGTCATTTTCTACCACTATTGGAGCAACCAAACAAAGTATATCTAGACCGACATGAAAAAATAGCGTGAAAACATAAAATACATCAATTTGTAACCTTTAAATCTGCGTATCAATTTCATATCTCAGTGAATTTTAAACATTCTTGTAAATAAAAAGAGAGACTTACTGGGATTCAGATGGAGCTTCTTGCAAGGAGCTGTCAAGTTTTTTTAGCTTCATTTCATTCCGAAAAATTTAGAACTTCACAGAGAAATTCCTGAACGAAAGTCAAAAAAAATAAAAACAAAGAGAGAGAGACGTGAGGTTATTTGCAACCGTAATTCGAAAGTAAATTCAAGGATTTCTCTACATAGAAATAGAAATAGAAAAATAGAGGGACTTACTGGGATTTAAATCGAGTTTCTTCAAAGAAGTTGCTATATCTTCTTGCAGATTCGTCTCTTTCCATCAAATTTACAGCTTCAAAAATAGTTCAAAATGATAATCTAGGGATGATTTTCGGCTGAAATTCGAAAGCGGGAAGCGCATATTCATGAATTTATTCGTTTATCGGGTAGGGAGATTTTAGCGAATTTACTAAATACCCCTTCGAAAATTATAAATCAGAGATACTCTTTTAAAAAGTAATTATCCCTCATGTAGTAATCAAAAATTTATAAAAATTTATTATTTTGGTAATAAATATCAATTGTTTGAAATTAAAATTTGAAATAATTTTAGCAATATTATTATTTTTATTGTATTATTTCTATATAAATTAAATTCCCTTTACATTAAAACATATTTTACTATAAATAATTTCAAAGGTTAAATTAATTAACAATTATGTAAATTTTTGTATAGGAGTTTATACTGTTAATATTATTTAAGTTAAAATTAGAAAATATTTTTTATCCTACATATTTTCATTAGTGGAAAAAAAAAATCTTGGGGTATTTTGGTAAAGTGACAACTGTCCCAGCGTTCTGGTGCTAACTTGAATTGAAATTCAAGTTTTGCACGCCGTCATTTCTTGTCAGTTCAGTTCACAAATTCCTCTCACAGTAACGCTAGCATCAACCACCGAACGGCAGAAATACGGCATCGTCTAATGGTGAAGGGTTTACAAGGCGGAGATCAGAACCTGCCGGCCGATGTGAGCCAAGTGATTGATCTGCTGGAGCGCCACTGCTTGGCTCCCGATGGTTCTCTCGTTTCAAAGTCAGCCTACTACGATCTTCAACTCGTACATTTTCTCTCCCATCACATTTCCATGAATTTTGCTGATGAATTTAATTTTCCTTAATTTGTTATTTAAATTAAAAATTCAGGTAAAATTAGAAAATAGATGCCCCTTTTTATTTCTGTTTTGTTTGGATACTGAAATTTTAAATTGCTAAACTATTTTTGTTTTTCAGGCAAGAGAGGAAATGTCTAGAGAGAGATTGCGCTATTTGGAAGCTATGGTAATCTTTCATTTTTGGGTTTGTTTTCATCTTCTAAGTTAGTGTTGCTCGATACTATGAAAAATTGGTAAAACCTTCCACCCGATAGGTAGTGCAATATTTACTGCATTTCAGAGAGGCGCTTATGTGCGTATTTGTGGCGTGGTTAATGTAGGCAATATATTATGAAGCGATTGCTATGGTGGAAGGGTATCAACAGGCTGTTTCAGTTGCCAATATTGGTAGCCTTCGTGACGTTCAAGGACTATACTCACAACTTGGTTTAAAGAACCCTCCTCAGGTTTTTATCCATAAACCTAAGCTCAACTTATTTCTACTTGAATGAAAGAATGATTGATTTGCCTGTGGTTATTGGCAATTGTTGTTTGATATGATTTATTTTGGATGATTATGAATATAGGTTTTTGATGTGATGTATATTGTGTAAATTTCATGTTTGGCAATAATTGTAAAACCTGCTAGCTAATCACGACTGAGAGAAACTCATTGTTGCTTGCAACTGTAATGCAGCTTCAGTTGATTTCGATTGTTAGGTAAACTTATGTAAGTTTAGAGTCATCAAGAACCACGAACTTATTTACCATTAACCTAGGTTTATGAGACTCTAGAGCACAGGTTGGTTGTTGCAGAAGCAGCTCAAAGACTCCGGCTTCCGCTCATATCAAAAGATGGTGAAATTCTTGAGGAGGAAATCGAAAAATGGAGTCCAATGTCACGTAGCTCACTTGATAGTACAAGTTCAAGCACTAACTTGATAAATTTTCCCAATAGTTCCATGAATGGCATCCCTGGTGGGAACAGTGCCCTTACTGCGAGTGACACTGAACCTGGAGTTGGTGGTGTTCCTAACCGCTTTCTTGGCATAACACCTCCTTATCTGTGGCAAACTCAGCTCCAACAAACTCCATTATCTATGGTATGTAAAAACCCGTCTTAATGGAATATAAGGTTTTCTTAATTTGTTCCCTGCAGTTTCAGTGTAGTTAATGTTCCTGTTGTTATAAGGCTTTGTATTAAGTAATTAGTTATGTATGATGTTGCAAATTTGAAACTTTCATCGGAGTCTCTGATCTTGTGATTTTTTCTTTTGTAATTAATTCCCACCCTGTTTGCTCCCACATTCCTGATCCTGTGAATTTGATGTTGCAGGATATGGCAGAATACCAAATATCTGTATCTCATGAGATCGAGGCTCGACTAAAGGCTAAATGTGATAAATTAGCTGATGCCTTTATTGATGACATTGGTAGTCTCATGTACCCTACCCAATACTCTCTTTTTTCCTGTTTATGTGACTTCCAATTGTTTCAATGATAGGTAGTGTGCTTTTAGGTTCTACTGTGTGGGGATGTCTATTCCTTCCTTTATAGCCTTCTGTGAGACAAATCAGATTTTTATCTTTGATTTTTGCATCAACTGTAGATATGGAAGTTTACAATTGTTTATAACATAAGTTTAAAGCGGCCAGACCAGCTGCGGTACTGACTAATTGAACTGATATTTTGGGTATAAAATGATTGACGGATAGATGCAGTACTCAAAATTTATGGTTCAACAAGCAGCTGGGTTTATATTCAATAGCCTGTTTATGCGTTGTGGTTGTGTGCTTAATATTAAGTGTCCTTTCTGTTTCAGATTTGTCTTCTGGTAATCACTCTTCAACTGCACGTGTTCCAGAAAGGTTTTACCCTTAATTATGAAACCAGTTATCTGTTTATTTTGTTAGAAATTTAAATCTTGCTGATGTGGGATGTTCAATTATGTTTTGTTTTATTAGGGTTAAGATGATAATTGAAGAGATTGAAAGGGAGGAAGCAGCTTTGCGGGACGATCTTTATTCTGCAGATAGAAAATTTGGCGAATATTACAATGTGGATGAAGAGAAACTCATATTTTATTTTATTCTACCTCTGACATAATGCGCTTTATATCATCAAAAATTTGCCTTGTATTATATATTTTTAGAAGAGAGTGCTTTTTGTGATGATGTCTAACACGTAAGATAATTTCATTTTGCAAGGTCTTAGAGCAAATACTTGGAGTACTCATTAAACTTGTCAAAGATTTGAAGTTGCAACATCAACATAAATATGTAAGCATTCTACATTGCAAATATATGTACATCGGCACTTGTTTGTTAATTTGAGTTTATCATTATCATTCTGTTGCTTTCGTCCAAGTGACCTCTAATCCTACTGTTTAAACAATGTGTAGGATGAACTTCAAAAAACTTGGCTGTGTAAAAGGTGTGAGACCATGAGTGCGAAACTAAGGTCAGTTGCACTAGTTTCTGACTTTTGATTGCTTCTTGCAACGTTAAAGCTCCATAACATTTCTTAAACATAGTTTTTTGACATAATGATTGGAATGTGAAATTAAAATTAATTATGTCCTTCAAACTGGAACGTCTCAATGTGGCATTATTTTGCTAATTTTTTATTTAATAGTTTGGAATATGTTCCTTCACCTGCTTAGGGTTTTGGAGCATGTGCTCCTGCTTGGGACTTATACTCAAGAATCAATACCAGCCCTTCATAAAATACGGTATTTAACAACTATCCTAATTGTATATTTGGTTTATGTATCAGTGTCAGGATTTTGATCAGCATTTTTCTTTTGTTGCCAGGAAATATCTTGTTGAGGCTACTGATGAAGCTTCAGTTGCATACAATAAAGCGGTTTGTTCTGTTTCTTATGTTTTAGTGTAACAAAATGCATTATCATTATTGATTCTCTGTGCTTTGAGCTTTGCGGTTTAAGGTCGCGGAAAAACTCTATGAACGTGTAGGTATAGGCATTATGGAATAGATTTGTAAAATTGTTAGTAAACCCGGTCAGTCCTGCAGAATTAGTTGTTATTTTCTGTTAATCATCTATGTAAAGGAAGGATATTTCTATTTCTTTACCTTTTAATCATATGATAAAGGGGTTAGAAAAACCTTTTTCTGCATTTGTTCTGTGATGTACTTCTAGCCACTCTAACACTTGTAAAGCAAGTACTACGACACATATTTGCCATGCCAGTCTTTGCTAGAGATATTTTCGTTTACTCAAATTTGTCTTTGGGTTGTCTATCTCGTTTCACATTTTCATTAACCATCTGCATTTCAACTTGTTATCAGGTCACACGCCTTCGTGAATATCAGGGTGTTGATCCTCGCTTTGATAACATTGCAAGGCAGTACCATGACATTGTAAAGGTGACATCAGCTTGCAAACAGTATTTTGGTATTTGTTTCTTATTGAAACTCACATTAAACCTTTCCTTGCAGAAATTGGAAACTATGCAATGGACGATCCACCAAGTTGAAATGGACCTCAACCGCTTACCAGATCATCCAAGCACATAAAATTTTTCTCCTGTTGTATTTATTTGGCTGTTTTTAATCCGTTAACTATTCAGTGTAATCAGCAACCTTTTCTTCTTCCTCTCTTTATCCTCAGTCCCCCAAAATTTGTTTAATGTAAGGGAATATCAAACTTACTTCCTCTTTATCTTCAGATCGGTTTTGTGTTTTGATAAATTTATGTTTTCTCCATCAAATCAAACACAAACAAATTCATCAAAACAGGACAAAATCAGTTTTGTATGTTACTGTATGTTTCATATATGTTTTTTTGTATATATTTGTATGCCTTTTGTATATAAAAAAGTGACCATTTTATAATTGTTCTTTCCAGTTTCTATAAATAAGAAGCATTGTTTATGAGAATAGCAACAATAAAATGGTGCTTTTGTTGAGTCTTAAGTTCTTACCTTAAGAAGATACCCCTTGATAAAGATTAGTCTCATCAAATCTTATTTTTGTCATAAATTTGAGTCTGATTTACTGATTAAACAACAAAAAGAAGTTTTTTTCTGCTACTCACAAATCAAATCCTAACAAAGAATATATGCAACTAATATTGTTCAATATCAAAAGTTATAACAATAGAATTCAAAGAATTTAGAGGAAATGAAATTGAAATCTCTCCGCTTAAATTTATTCTATATCTATTCTCTTTCGATTGCCATAATGCAAAATGTTATTAGCATAATATATTTTATTCTTTTTATACTCTCCATTTACTTTGAAACTATATGCTATATGATTACTATTAAATTAGATTTTTTATGTCAAAAAATAAGGTTAATATTATATCTGCTATATTGTTATTGTATTACTAAGACTACAAGTACAACTCAAATACAATTTAAAATGTCTAATTTCACCAAACTCAAGTTGATAGCTGTGACTATATATGGAGAAAACTAGTTATTGTAAAGCCTTGATGTTGAACTTTTCTTTTTAAGTTGGAGGTTATAAAAATTACAAATGATGCTAGATCGCTACCAAGCGTTAACCCTTTTCTCCCAATCTCCACCATAAATTTAAAAACAAAAAGGAATGATATCATTTACGAACTTCATCAACATCGTAAGCCAAGTTGTTTGGATTATGTCCAAGTCAATTTTTCAATGGTTCGGTTTATCTAATGACCTAACATAACAAGTCAGTCATCGACATATATAAGTCCAAAAAGTGTTGTACCCTGTAAGTTGCCATAGTATATGATATTGGAAAAGAACGTAGTTATTAATTTATGTATTATTTCACTTCTATAGATGATTGGGTAAAAGGAAAAGGAAAGAAATTAATTTCCAGTGGTTGCTAAAATATCTCTAGTGAGAGACACACATGCTAATTGACACAACTTGTCTACATGATCGGGGGTATATACTTCTATTTACATCTTAATTTATATTTTAATATAAATTATTATTAAAATAATAAATTTACATATTTTAAAAAATATTAGTCATAATATTTATCTATAATTTTTCATTTTAATTCTTTTATTAATATCAAAACAATTTATCCTAACTTTTTTACTATAAATTAGTAAAGAAAAAAAAGAAGAAGAGATTTTATAAATTATTTAAGATGGAGTTCATGAAATATCATTTTTTATTACAAGTATATTTTATTTTATTTTATTTTAATTTAATTAATTATATTATTATTATTATTATTATTATTAAGTTCTATTTAACTTTTACAAAGAATATCTTTTTTTCTTCTTAATTTTGTATTTTTTATCATATTTTTATATATTGACTATATATGTAATATACTTTAAAAAAATAAGTAAGATAAACACTTTATGACGGTAGGAAAAAATTAATATAAATAATAAAAAATGAATTAAAATTATTTTGAATATTTATAAAAGTGTATAAAATAAAAATTATATTTTAATATTTTATTAGGAGTAAATAGACTCTCCACGTGCATAGGATTCGAGATATGAAAAATAATAGAAATTTTTATATGAATTTATGTTTTGTGAAACTGGTTGTTTACCTTTCTGAAATTTGTAAATATTTACCATGTCCATGATCGTGTTCTATAGATCATAATTATCTTATCTTCTTTGGGTTAAGATGGATATGCCAAATCAATTGAGGTCGAAAATAGAATTTTTTGAATGACAATGGAGACGGGTATGGTTTCCATTTATATACATTTAAAAAGAAAAAAACAAAATTGAAATAATTATTTTTAATAGCAAGGCCCGCCTTTCATTTTCGATGGATGGATTACTGTAGAAGATGAATTTCGAAACTCTTCTGGATTTTTCTTCTATCACAAACTGACAAGTGACCAAAGTGGGATCCACACACCCACATTCCCTCCCTTTTTTACGCACCGAATATGTATATATATTTTCTTCAGAGCTAAGAATAAGACTCCGAGATGGAATTTGTGGATGGCGCCAAATGCGTTGGTAATACGCGTGACATTTGATATCGCATATGATTACCTACACGTCATCGGTAGTACCACATTATAGAGGAAGAAAAACCTACGACAATCAACTTTGGGAAAACTCCACGTGTCAACTTTCCCAATCCTTCGTGGATACGGACACACTATTTCAAGTTTGTTCCTCCTCCAAATTCAACTTGGGTTATCAATCAACAGGAAATCGACCTTGCTGTGTATATATAAAGGCCTAAAAATCTCCACCTGTGTTTCCATAGCATCGCAGATAGCCCACCCGGGTTTCTATCGAAAAACTTTGAGGCAGGCTTTCTTCTTCTTCTTTTCTTTGTTTAATCTCTCAGTTTATTATCCGACCCAAGTACATGGTAACCCTAGACGTTGAGATTCCGTCTTTCTTTGATCCATTCGCTGAGACCAATTCCTCGCTCGCTGCGAAAGGGAATGTGCATCTCCGGATCCAGCAGAGGAACGGAAAGAAATGTGTGACGACCGTGCAGGGTCTGAAAGAAGATTTTAGTTACCAGAAGATCCTCAAGGACCTGAAGAAAGAGTTCTGTTGTAATGGAAATGTCGTGAATGACAAAGAGCTTGGCAAGGTCATTCAACTCCAAGGGGATCAGAGGATGAAGGTCATGAATTTTCTTGTAAAGGAGAAGCTGGTCGACAAGGATCATATTAAGATTCACGGATTCTAATCAAGCGCGGGGAAGTCCTGTGATTTAGACAGCATATCTGGAATCCTGTCTCGTTAAGTTGAAGTTGACAGGATATTTTTCCTTTGGTTAGTTGTGAAGTTTGATGAATAATGGGAATAAAAATAATGGATGTTTTCGAAAGTATAAGTCCTTTACTTGATGGTTGTTAATTTTATACTTGCTTTGCACCATCTATCCTAGGTTTCTGGTAACGTAGATTACACGACTGTAAATTTAATAAGGAGGAATCGAAACCTTTGCCAGGATTTTCAGGAAAAAACGAAAAAAAAAAAAGGTGGTTTAAGCTAAATTTGAATGAATTTTGTCCAATCCCAAGAGAATCTGATGCATTGCTGTCGAATCCCTCCGTTCAATAATTTATAATCTTTTCGGACAATATGCTATTTGGATTCCATGTTTTGATTCTTTCTACATACCAGAACCAGATTATTAATCACTTTCAAATATTTATATCTCTATGCGGACGCTTGTATGTAAGATTCGCTCTCACTAGGTACAGGCACAACAGTCAGTCCACAAAGAAAGTAATTGTTTATCAAATTTAACTGACTTGTGAAGTTGGGTTTGTGTTGAAATATTTGTATGATAATGTTCGTGGATTTATTACAGATTGAGATTACATTATTTGAGCATGAACATGGTAACAAAGTCAGATTTTTAACATGGAGCATGATTTAATATCACTATCAACTTTGTGTGGAAATTCTTTTCTTTTTCTACATCACATGGAATATCTGTAACTGGAATTAACTTCTCAAAAGTCGTATATTTGATCTCAATCGATCAATTAAAACAAAAAGCATGTACGAACAACCAGTATAGCCATAAGATGAATTAGGAATCATTGGCAAACGTTGGTACTGGCTCAGGGGTACTCAAAAAATAGTATATTGCTATCAATTTACTTGAAACTTTGGTATGCATCAAAAAAATTCAATCAAGTAACAGTGGAAAACATAAACGAAATAAGAGGACCATTGCTGGTTGCTCACAACCTGGCATCGAGTAAAAGAAAACAAAAATAAATCTAAGGCCTCAAGTATGAAACTATCAAATATCCATATTGGATTAGAAGCCAAAGTTTCTGAAAGTAAAAGGCATGGATATAAGTCAGTCAAGACTGCAATCTTTTTACAAAGACCCTAACTTGCATGCCAAGAATACAGGATACAGGTCTAAAAGAGCTTGGCTTGTGGTTGGGCTCCACTTCTCATCATTGCACAGAATTCATCATAGTTGATCCTTCCATCCTGCAGACACAACAGATGTGAGAACTGATGTTTAATAATGTGAACCAAATTGTTCTATCAGAGGTAGTAGATCAACTCACATTATCTGTATCAACTTCAGATATTATTTCCTTGATTGTGGTATCATCACCCATTCCATATTCTTTCATGGCTATTTCTAATTCGTCTACCGTGATAAACCTGTACAAGGTATTAAGAGAACAAATTCAGTAATGTTGATTACTTGATCTCTGCCAAAAGCCGTTCAACTTCAGAAAATCAAGGATAACAGAATTCTGTGTCCAAAATATGTCCAGTCTCAGTGCATATGATAGTAGTTTTATATGGCTAACACCATGGCAATGGCATGTGGTTGTGTTTTCTCAATCCCCATAAAACATATTACAACTGATAGATCGTGCGTGCTTCATCATTTAAGACAGTTTCTAAAGAAGTGTGTACTCTTCTTAACGAAATGCAGATGCCTGTAACCACCCATTGGTGGAACTCCAATTCTTGAAATTTAGTTATGCAAAGAATGCCAACGGACACTAGCCATCAGTAATTTAAGAAGCACAAAAGACCACAGCAAAATAAGGTTCAAATTAGCCATAATATATGATATTGATTCTGGTGGTTGTATAGAAATTAGAAGTCAACAAAACAGTTAATTTTTTTAGAGTTTAGAACAAAAACTTACCCACTACTGTCCTTGTCAAAATGTTGAAAGGCTTTGTAAAGATGTTCATCCCTTTCTAGCCTGTGTCTGTGCATTGTTGCAGTGATAAATTCAATGTAGTCAATAGTCCCGTTTCCATCCACATCAGCCTGAGTTGCAGATAAAGAATATCAGTAGAGGATAATGCAAATAATAGAAGATGATCCAAGATATTCAGATTTCGATAGATGCTTACAGCTTCCATGAGCTGCCGGACTTCAGCTTCCGTAAGCTTTGATCCAAGTCGAGCTAATCCTGCCTTCAGTTCATCATAGGTAATTGTTCCACTCTTGTCAGTATCCATGTTTGTAAACATTTGCTTGAGTCCTTGGATCTCTTCAGTTGAAAGATTTTCCGCAATGACCTGTGATATTCATCATCCACCCAGTTTATCAGAAAGCACCGGGACTTGCACACAGCCTATAGAATGTAGCAAATGCTGAGTATGGATGAAATATTTAATCCAACACTATCTCACAGTTCACACGCTATTATATTGTTTTGTTTGATATACAGTGAAACCAAACACGTGTATTCTCAGCCTTACCTTCAATGCAAGTTTCTTCAGTTTGTTCATTGCTCTAAATTGCTTCATCCTAGAAAGTACTGCACTATCTATTGGTTTGTCTGACGCTTCTCCACCTTCCTTAATCCATGGGTGCTCTACACAGGCAATATAACTTTGAATTATTTAGAAGAAATATATAATAGACAAGAGAACAATGCAAGCAAGGGTGCCAATTTAATATGGACCATAACCGACATGATAGATTATACTAATTTAGTATTAGAAAGGATATCTCACAAAAATTCTTATAAAGTAAAATAATTAACTACGTTGCTAGCTACATACCTAGAACTTGGGCAGAAGTAATCCGCTTTTTTGGGTCCTGAGTAAGCATTCTGCGAACCAAGTCCTTGGCACTGCTTGATATAGTAGGCCATGGATCGCTTTCAAAGTCAATATCTCCTTGCAATATAGCATCAAAAATCCCCTTTTCCGTTTCTGTAGTTTACATTATTATTTGTCACTAGCTACATTTGTAGTTACCACACAACACACAATAAAATGCAAATACAGAGGTGGGGATATCTGGGATAAGTCATTGAAAGCGAAAAGAGAACTTTTAGTATTTCAAAGCAAATATTCTTACCTGCCCAGAACGGAGGTACTCCACTGAGTAATATATATAGTATTACCCCTGCACTCCAAATGTCTATTTCTTTTCCATATCTACGCCGTAATACTTCTGGGGCAACATAGTATGCACTCCCAACTATATCCCGGTATACTTTTGCTGGAAAATGTTCCATGAGCAATGAGATAAAGATGTTCATAGTTGTATTAGATAAGCTTTCAACAAATAGGGCTCTAATACTGCAGAACATGCTACAAATAAAAGCAAGCAACTTTATGCATTGACTTCAGAAGCATATGCTCTGTCCACAGTTAAGGCCATTACAAAATTTGAAATTGTCGAAAACGAATGAAAGCCAAGCTTCATCATCAACTGACTACTGTTTCCAACTGAGATGTAGAAAGCCAATATCAATTTGCATTGTGGATTGAATTAATTGAAGGCAAAATTTTTTATTATTGCTCAAGTCACAGCCTGTGCTTTCTTTATTTTTATTTTTTAATTTTTATTTTTTTTGTTCCTAAAGATGAGTCATACTATTCTACCATAGGACTTAGAATAGATATAAGTTTCAGAAACCTATCCTCCATTAAGTTAGAATCAAATTATCAACAATTTTGATGGAAATGAAACATGGATCCACTGGCTAAAATGTTCAAAACAAACATAGTCATAAAACTACTAAAATTTGACACTACAATGAACATTTTACAAAGTAGCATCTGCTATATAACAATCTAAACATAGTCGGTGGATTCGTTCACTCAAGCAAGAGAGAGTTTTTTCTTTCACCCTTGTTGCAAAGTATTGACGTGAGCTCCCTCCAATGAACTACTTTAAGCAACGAATTTTTGAGCCCACTCAAATTATTAATGCAAATGATCAAACAATAGAAGAAATTAAGAATTTACCTTCTTCAATGAACACTGACAACCCAAAATCAGTTGCCTTGAGAAGAGCATTCTCATCCTTGCTAGACAACAAGAAATTCTCAGGCTTAAGGTCTCTATGCATCACACCCATAAAATGGCAAATATGCACAACATTCACAATAGACCTGCATCTTGAAGCTGCGGCTCTCTCGGTGTAATGTCCCTTAGCAATAATCCGATCAAAGAGTTCACCACCAGCACATAATTCCATAACCACATGCACAGAATGCTTATCCTCATAAGCACCCTTAAACTCAACTATATTAGGCTGCCCGCTCAAATGTTGCATTATATGTATCTCTCTTTTTATATCATCCTTATCATTCTTTGTCACAAGTTTTCTCTTAGAAATTGATTTGCAGGCAAATTTCCTGCCCGTTAAATTCTCAGTACAAAGACAAGTTACACCAAATTGACCCCTACCCAGTTCTCTACCAAGAGTATAGTGGAATCTAACATCTTCATAAGGTTTACCAAGAATTGTATCTGGCCCGTGAACTGGTTGTAATGGAGCTGCCGCTACCGGTTTCTCTGGAAGTTGATGCCCTCGTTGTTGAGCTTCTGCAGATTTAGATACAATTTCACGGGTTCTATGGTGGGGAGCAGCAGTATTTGCTGCTGATCTGTAGCCATAACCATTATGCTGCGGCTTTGAGTTTCGATTTTTTGTTAAACAACCGCCCATTTCTTCCTAACACCCTGGATTCTAGAGACTACTACAAGGAATTTTAACAAAAGACCTGATCTTGTGAATTGGATCAACAATTCAGAGATTTGACTTTAAATAGAAAACCCATATGAGATAAAAATGAAAAAAAGATGTACAAAATGAAACCAGGGTAAGGAATCTGAGAGAATATACAAGGGATGGTAAAACGATCCTAACGTGGGAAAGATTCTGAGGTAAGTATGTCAAAGTTTTGGATTTGAAGATGAAGTTTCATAGAAAGTCTGACAAAGGAAAAACAGATAAACAATAAAAAGACAACTTTGGTCGACTGTTGAATAACGTTGAAAATCTCAGAGAAAAAGCAGAGAGAGAAGGTGCAAAGAATCTTCTGAAGCCATAAGACAACAGCTATGAAATGAAGCTGTCAAACTGATATTTATTTTTCCATATAAAATATTAAATATTTTAAGTATTTATTTACTACTAGGTTTAATAATTAATACAGTCATCATACATTTATTAGGTTTACTATTTAAATCACATGATCAAATATTAACAAATATATTTTTAATAAATTGTAAAAATTAAATATAGATATGTGATTACACACTTCAACAATAATAAATATATTTTTAATTTATTAAATT
This sequence comes from Trichilia hirta, assembly GCA_035221805.1. Classification (NCBI taxonomy): domain Eukaryota; kingdom Viridiplantae; phylum Streptophyta; class Magnoliopsida; order Sapindales; family Meliaceae; genus Trichilia; species Trichilia hirta. The sequence goes on along the minus strand of JAWDEX010000007.1, from coordinate 5,970,490 downwards.
CATAATATTTATTTTTTCATTATACTATTAAGGAAAGTTCGGCACCATTATAAAACATTAGGTCTAAAATTTTAGATAGATTACAATTCTATTAAAAAATAAAAAGAGAGAGAAAATTGTCTACCAAGTGCACATAGCAGTTTTGAATCGGTCATCATTCAAAGAAAGAAAGAAAGAAAGAAAGAAAATTCCTCTTTTGGAACAAACTATTATATTATACCCTGACTCACCAACACAAACCCAATTATGAACGTTTCCCATTTTTCCATGTGTACACGTCTTCGACTGAAACTCATGATCCACTGGTACCATCCACGTGAGGCTCGCGTTCCAGTTCCAGCCTCCAAATGTGGGTCCCAGTGTCAAAACGTGTTGGCTTGGGTCCCCTGTGTTTTTATTTTATTTTATTTGATGAAAACAAGAAGCAATTGAGAAACGGAGCCCTGGGATTCTGTTTCCACAGAGCAAAAGAAAAGAGGAGTCTGTGGTTTTCATCTAATAACGATGATTGATAAATCAAAAGAAAAACAAAAAAGGCATTAACTTGCTTTTTCTTTTTATCCTACATATTAAAATTATTCTTTACAAAAAAAAAAGAAAAGATTCATGCATATTGGTCGTTAACTATTTTTATTAAAGGTTATATCAATACAACAACTTTGGATTTTAAATTTTATGGAGGTAATTGAGTTAAAAAATATGAAAAGAAAACTAAGAAGAAGGTTAGTTGTGAGTTATCCAAATGTACAAATTATGAAATAGTAATATATTTTTTTGAGATTAAAATTTATGCTTACAATAAAATAATATTTATTTATTTATTTTTCAGTTTTATAAAATACATAATCATATGCTTATAAAAAATATTAGAAATAAAAATATTATGCTTGCATATCAAGGCAATCGTCATGGTCAAACACCTCTTTATTTCACAGTTAAAAACGGCCAACTAAACATATTGTAAATGCTTCTCAATGACTATCAAGATGCGGTTGAGGTTCTTAACAATAGCCATTGTAGTCTCCTCCATCTTGCAGTTTAATATGGACGCGTGAATTTTGTCATATTTATTTTAAAGTGGCATTAGATGTAAGATCTGCTAAACTTGCCTGATAAGGATTGGAAATACCCCTTTGCATTTGGCGGCTACGAATTTTCATGCGGATGTCTATATTTTATCCAGAAATATGGGTGTAAACATCAGGGAATATTGCTCTAGCAATTGTTAAGTCATCCGAGGATCATAAGAAGCATATCCAAAAGGTACAAAACCTTAAATTTTTCCTAATGTCTAACTTCTACCATTATTAGAGAGCTGGCACTAGGCTATTCAATTGAATTAGACTTATAGGCGAATCTTTGTTTCAGCATGTGAAATTGTTTATTGGGAGGATAGTTTCTCCAAATCTGAGAATTGAAAACTTTGAGTCGCACGATATTTAGCATAGTTCTTGTTAGCTACTTACTACTGCTATTACTTTGTGTAACATGCAAATGTTGTCCATTGAAGCACTTAACCTTAAAAGCATCGTAAGTACCCTATGCAAAACGAGCTCTATATCCAGAAGATTACTTAGAAAATAGGGTTTTCGCTGGATTGGAGACATAAACGAAGATGGGATTGGGAAAGGCAAAGAAATGCCTCAAACTCTTCTAGTGATGGCAACACTGATAGTAGCATTCACATTCACGTTCACATTCACTGCAACTTTTCCAATTCTAGGGGTTACAAAAGTGATGGTCCAAATGAGATCATGGAGCTCTAGTAAGAAAAGAAGGTTTTCAGTGTTATAACAGATATTGTTGATTGTTGATTTTACTAAACAATTCTCTCACATTGTTTGTTCTTTTGATAAGAAACTATTGGTTGAATTGTTTTCTCATATACATTTTTTTCTATCTTCTTGAAATCTAGCACTCATCTTCAAAGTGATTAATATCCTTGAATCGTAGTAACATGCATGGATCCCACAGATACCATAGCCATGACTTTATCCATGACAATTGCAGTTATCGTTTTTTGGTCATTTCGGCATAATACAACTGAATCGTTCATGGACACACTCTTTTGGCCTTTGGCTTAACATGGATCGTTCTTGTATCAATGGCACTAGCATTGATCACTGTTAAGAAAGAAGCACTAAAATAATACAAGACCGAATAACACAGCGGAATAAAAATTCAGTTTAAACTTCCCTCTATACTTGAATATGTTAGGAGCACGCAAATTCTAGCTAAATAATGATATGAGACAGCGAGTATAATGGCAGAAAAATGTAAATCTATCAACACAAATCACCAATCAAGAGACACCAAAATTTTTATGTAGAAAATCCCTTCCAATCAAGGGTAAAAACCACGAGACCTTAAGTCCATCAAAGAAACTTTACTATATCAAGAGAGTCTTACAAAATATTCTTCCAAATGACTAAAAATCAAGTACCAAATAAGGAGAAACAACTAACAACAAAAGGAGCAATAAATTAAAAAAGCATAGAGAGAATTCAGCCAAAATTAAACTTCTATTCTCTACCCAAAAAGTGAAGTTACAGTGCACAAAACATCATTTTGACCGTTCAAATTGTAGAAATAGATCTTCAGAAGATTTTTTAAAATTTTGTGACAATCCAACAGTTATAAAGTTAGGATCGGAAGTTTAATGAAAACTGTATAGTGAAACAAAATCTGCTCATTATCAACCACTATTCATAACTCAAAATTGATTCTATAAAATATAAAACCCATTTCACCGTTCATATCATAAAACATGATCTAAGGAACTCCCTGATCAAATTTTAGCTCGATCCAACGGTTATATGTTTTGAAAAA
>JAWDEX010000007.1:5895559-5967323 GCA_035221805.1 Trichilia hirta | reverse complement strand
AAATATAAATTGAAAAATATTGATTATTTTTCATTTAAGAAAAGAAAAAGAAAATAACATTTCAAGTTTTCTTTCACTATGGACGGATTTCTTCTCCTTGCCAAAGTGTAATCAATTTTTGATCATTTTGAATGATTCAAACTTGATTTTAAAGCTTCTAGATATGATCTACAATGTTATATAGTCAATATCAAGTGCTGAAATTGAATTTCATCCATTTGTGAAGCCTAGAGTTTGCTAGAAAACTTAGGTAAATCAAAAGTGTTTTGATTAAATTTTTGTAAAGTCAAAAAAAGAGTTTTGAAGAGTAAGGGCGTCACTCACTAGAGGAGAGTCTAATTTAATTCTCTAAGGCTTCATTTAGCTGGTTGAAAATATGAAAAATTGAGCACAAAAATTAGATTCTAAATTTGTTCTTAAATTATATCCATTTCATACTCAATGCCTAAATTCTTAGTGTGAAAATTTAATTGAATGAATTAAGAAACTTTGCATGCTAATTTCTTACAGCTTTTTTGTATTAGACATACAAATATACAAAAATTGCTCTTGACGTATACTTGAAGTATCACAAAAGAGTTATATCAAAAATATTCTTAAAAGATTAGGTATGCAAAATTGCAAACCCAGTAACTCCTCTATTGCTAAGGGAGATAAGTTTAATCTTAATTAATACCCTAAAAATGATGTTGAGAAAAAGGAGATGTAAAAGATTTCTTATGCATTAGTAATAGAAAAGTATGTACGTGTTCGAATATTATGTATATAGTTAAGATATTGAGCATATACTTTAAAATAATTTTGGAATTGATCATTAGATAGCAACTAAATAGGTTATACGATACTTAATCCAAACAAAAGACAACACACTCATATATAAAAAAAAAAAATAGATAAATTATAGATCATTAAATATTCAAATTTAGATCATATCAAATGTAAAGAAAAAAAAAATCATATTAGGCTATATTTATGTACTAATTGGGAGAGCTATTTTCTAAAAGAGTGTTAAGTAGATGCTCATAACTTCTTTTATTAAAAAGAAAAAATATATAATATGTTATAAGGCATCAAATCATAGAATCTTGCTACAAAACTTGGTCACTGGATTACAAATTATAGACAATATTAAAAGATAGCTAAAAATATTATGTCACAATAAATTGATAGTACTATATTCTAATAACAATAAAAACTCAATAAAGTCAAAACATTTAAACATCAAGTTCTTAGTTGGTAAAGAAAGAGTTTAAATTGGTTAAGTGTCTATTGAGTATATTGAAACAAACTCCATGGTCACAAATTCACTTACTAAGGGATTACTATCCTAGATCTTTCATGAGCACATTATTCGTATGAGTGTTATATCTCTCAACGATAAATAATTTTAGTGAGAGTTTGTATTTTGAATAGTATTAAGTTATAAACATATTTTATAAATAACTTTGTAATGATTTACTATAGTAATAAAGTTTCAATTTATTTATACTTAAAATTTGTTTAAAGTAAATCTTTTAATGAGAATCAGTTAGAAATAGATATGATAAAATCAAATTAAATATAATTTTTAAGCTACACATTTATATTTAATTTATGTCATTCAGTTATATTGATATGCGTAACCATTAAAGGTCTAGTTACAACAAATATAGCGAACAACAATCGTCTTGATCCTATATTAATATAATTAATAGATGAGATTGTTAAAGATACTTTTAATGACAATGATTATTTTGAGCTCATAAGGTTATATAATACACAATTATAATGTAATATATATGATCCAAGTGAGAGATTGTTAGACTTTTATCTAATAATATATAGGTTAAATATATATTAATTTTGTATTATATACTATCACCAAAATTAGCCCAATTAAATTGATCAAAATATATTAAATAAAGTGTGGACTTATTTTATTATGAAAACATGGACTTTTTAATGTGTAAAGACCATAGCCTTATTTTTATTTAATGATGAGTTAAATAAAAATCATTAAATAAAAATAGGCAGTATAGGATTATCCAAGTTATTTAAGATTTTTTATACCTATTAGGTTATGATCCTTAAGTATGAATATAAATAGAGTGTTATTATGAGATCTTATTATTAAAAAAGTCAAAGTGAATAATGAAAGAATTTCCTTATAAAAACTCTAGTATTCAAAATTGAAAAATTCATAATCACATGGTCAAGTAATGATTAATTCTACAGCATAGATTTAAATATGTTTTGCGATTACATTTTCTTAATGATTCGATATAAATATTTTTTATTTTTATGATAGTATTCATCATTAAGAATTTTTTCAATAAGTCTAATTTTGAAGGAATCCAACGAGTTCCTATTGATTCTTGCCGTCCAGTAATTTATAATTATTGACAATATGCCATTTGGATTCCATATTTTGATTCTTCTTTTTTCTTTCCGTATATATATATATATATATATATATATATGCTTATACCAAATCCAAGTTTATATATATATATATGCTTATACCAAATCCAAGTTCTTAACAACATCTTCAAATATTTTTCTTTTGATGTAGATGCTTGTGTGTAAGATCATTATTTATTACATTTTATCAAAATAGTTAGTCCACAAAGAAAATAGTTATTTATCAAATTGAATTATAAAATTGATTATGTATTTAAAGTTTGTATGATAATGTCCAACTTGGAACATTAACTCTCATTGTAACTTTATGATGACTTGTCAAAAATTATTTCCTTTTCTACTCCATAAGAAAAAGGAATATCTATTAATGCATAAAGTTTTCAGCTAATTTAGACACCAGGTAGGTCTGTTGGAGTAATTAACTCAAGAGTGCTCATATTCCAACAACAATCCTTTGACTCAAGTCAAATTTTAAGATAATTTTACAGAGAGAAAATGTGAGAGTAAATTTGCAAAATGTAAACATAAAATACAAAGAACTCATATCCTTTTTACCTAATCGCATTGGCCTTTTATAAGCTTTGGGAGCAAATAAGATATTGTCTTCTGTCTTTCTCTTATTACCTATCATATTTAGTTTCGAGAGAGTGAATTAATGATTATTTTTAGGTTCACACGCAACCTTAAGTTATAATAGACAAGTAAGATGGTGCCACTTATTTCCCTTTAGTCATTCGCCAATAGGTTGGTGCCACTTTGTCCCTCTAATCACCTACCATGTATGGTAATGGGGTGGTTGATTAATAATTATCCTCAAATTTATATATAATCTCAGGTTCAAACATATAGTTAATATACAAACGAAACGATTACGACGTAACATTAAAAATTATTATATGTCTAACATGTACCTCTTGACTTTTCATGTATTTTATTATAATTCTACTAGATAATGACAATTTTAATTTTATTAATCAATATCCTATCTAAAGGACCGATATGCTTGACCGTCAAATGGGATCCTAATAAAATACTTAGTGCAGAAATTATAAAATTTGCCCCATATTAATTGGTATTTATTTTTTAATTAAAATTAAATTGATCTTAAATAATTTTGATTCTTATATTAAAGTTGGTATTTCAATTTTAAGATTAAAAATAAGACTTATCCTCTTATACTGTATTTGAATCTACGATAGCTTTGGGTTTTTGTAAACTTGAGGCTGATAATTTGACTAGTTTGACTTGGTCAAAAATAATAAGGAAACTTAAACTATGTCAAATTGTTAACTTTTTATTTATAGTGTCAGCTTTCTAACTTGGTGTGTACGGTAAACTATTTGTTCGATTTTTTACCCCAAACAGTATCTGTAATTGGCATGCATTAACTTATCAAAAGATTTTATACTCAAGTCCGATAAATTAAAACAAAAAACCATGTACGACCAGCCATCATAGCCACGAGAAGAACTAAGAATCATAGGCAAATTTTGGTCCCGGCTCAGGTGTACTCAGAAGTAGTGTATTTCTATCAAATTCACTTCAAACTTTAGCATGCATCAAAAAAATTCAATTAAAGTACAGAGGAAAACGTAAAAGAAACAGACGACCATTACTAGTTGCTCACAATCTGGACCTGAGCAAGAGAAAATAAAAATAAATCTAAGGCCACAAGTATGAAACTATCAAATATCCACATTAGAATTGAAAGGCAAAGTTTCTGAAAGCAAAAGGGACGGTCCTAAGTCATTTATGCCCGCAATCCTTTTACAAAGACCCAACTCACAAGCCAAGAATACAGCATACAGGTCTAAAAGAGCTTGGCTTGGGGTTGGGTTCCACTTCTCATCATTGTACAGAATTCGTCATAGTTGATCCTTCCATCCTGCAAAAACAACAGATATAAGAACTGATGTTTAATAATGTGAACCAAATTTGAGCGATCAAAGGTAATAGATTAACTCACGTTATCTGTATCAACTTCAGATATTATTTCCTTGATTGTGGCATCATCACCCATTCCATAATCTTTCATGGCTATTTCTAATTCATCTACCGTGATAAACCTGTACAAGCATTAAGATAACAAATTCAGTAACTTTGATTTCTTGATCTCTGCCAAAAACCGTTCAACTTCAGAAAATCAAGGGTAACAGAATTCTGTGTCTAGTAGTTTTATATTGCTAACACCATTGCAATGGCATATGGTTGCCTCTATTCGCATAAAACATGTTAGAACTAAGGATCGTGCGTGCTCCATCACTTACGTTTAGACAATTTCCAAAGAAGAGAACTTAATGAAATGCAGATGCATGTCAACCACCCATGGTGGAACTCCAAATCTTGAAATTTAGTTATGCAAAGAACACAGCTGTCACTAATTTAACAAGCATGAGAGATCACCACAAAAAATAGTTCAATTTTGCAATAATATATGATATTGATTCTGCTGGTTGTATAAAAGTTAGAAGTCAACGAAACTGTTAATTCCTTTTAGAGTACAAAAACTTACCCACTACTATCCTTATCAAAATGTTGAAAGGCTTTGTAAAGATGTTCATCTCTTTCTAGCCTGTGTCTGTGCATTGTTGCAGTGATAAATTCAATATAGTCAATAGTTCCATTTCCATCCACATCAGCCTGCCGATAAAGAATATCATTTGAGTATAAGGCAAATAATCAAAGATGATCCAAGATATTCAGAATTTGATAGATACTTACAGCTTCCATGAGTTGCTGGACTTCAGCTTCTGTAAGCTTTGATCCAAGTCGAGCTAGTCCTGCCTTCAATTCATCATAGGTAATTGTACCACTCTTGTCAGTATCTATGTTTGTAAACATTTGCTTGAGTCCTTGGATCTCTTCAGTTGAAAGATTTTCCGCAATGACCTATAATATTCATCATCCACCCAGTTTAATCCAACACCATCTCACAGATCACAAAGTATTGTATTGTTTTGTTTGATGCACAATGAAACCAAATACATGTATTCTCAACCTCACCTTAAATGCAAGTTTCTTTAGTTTGTTCATTGCTCTAAATTGCTTCATCCTAGAAAGTACTGCACTATCCATTGGTTTGTCTGATGCTTCTCCACCTTCCTTAATCCATGGGTGCTCTAAATAGACAACACAATTTTGAATTATATGATATACAAACAAACAATGTAATCAAGGGTGTCGATTTAACATGGACCATGCCCGACACGACAAATTATACTAATTTAGTACTACAAAGGATATCTCACAAAAATTCTTATAAAGTAGAATAATTAACAACGTTCTTAACTACATACCTAGAACTTGAGCAGAAGTAATCCGCTTTTTTGGGTCCTGAGTCAGCATTCTACGCACCAAGTCCTTGGCACTGCTTGATATAGTAGGCCATGGTGCACTTTCAAAGTCAATATCACCTTGCAATATAGCATCAAAAATCCCCTTTTCCGTTTCTGCAGTTCACATTATTACTTGTCACTAACTACATTTGTAGTTACCACATAATAAAATGCAAATAAACAGGTGGGGATGTCTGGGATAAATTACCGAAAGCAAAAAGAGAACTTTCAAGATTTCAAAGCAATTACTTTTACCTGCCCAGAACGGGGGCACTCCACTGAGTAATATATACAGTATAACTCCTGCACTCCAAATGTCTATTTCTTTCCCATATCTACGCCGTAATATTTCTGGGGCAACATAGTAAGCACTCCCAACTATATCCCGGTATACTTTTGCTGGAACATGTTCCATAAGCAATGACATAAAGATGTTCATAGTTGTATTAGATAAGACTTTCAACAAATAGGGCTTGAATACTACAGAACACGCTACAAATAAAAGCAATCAACCTTTTGCACTAACTTCAGAAACATATTCTCTGTCTACGGTTAAGGCCATAACAAAATTTGAAATTTTAGAAACCGAATGAAAGCAAGTTTCTTCATCAACCAACCGCTGTTACAACTGAGATGTAGAAAGTCTATCAATTTCCATTGTGGATTGAAGTAATTGGAGGCAGTTTTTGATTATTGCTCAAGTCACAGCCTCTGTTTTTTGTTTTTCTTTTTTACAAAAGATTAGTCATACGTATCTACCATAGGACTTAGAACAGCTATAGGTCGCAGAAACCTACCCACCATTAAGTTAGAATCAAAATTATCAACAATTTCTATCAAATGAAACAAGGATCCACTGGCTACGATGTTCAAAATAAGCATACTCATACTAAAAACATTTTATATAGTAGCATCTGCTATATAACAATCGACACAAGCTCGATTCTTCAAAGCAAGCAAGAAAGAGTTTCTTTTACCCTTCCTGCAAAGTACTGATGTGAGCTCTCTCTTGCTGAATTACTTTAAGCAACAAATTTTTGAGTCCACTCTAATTTTTAATGCAAATGATCAAACAATTGAACGAATTAAGAAATTTACCTTCTTCAATGAATACTGACAACCCAAAATCAGTTGCCTTGAGAAGAGCATTCTCATCCTTGCTAGTCAACAAGAAATTCTCAGGCTTAAGGTCCCTATGCATCACACCCATAAAATGGCAAATATGTACAACGTTCACAATAGACCTGCATATTGAAGCTGCAGCTCTCTCACTGTAATGTCCCTTAGCAATAATCCGATCAAAGAGTTCACCACCAGCACACAATTCCATAACCACATGCACAGAATGCCTATCCTCATAAGCACCCTTAAACTCAACTATATTAGGCTGCCCGCTCAAATGTTGCATTATCTGTATCTCTCTTTTTATATCATCCTTATCATTCTTTGTCACAAGTTTTCTCTTAGTAATTGATTTGCAGGCAAACTTCCTACCCGTTGAATTCTCTGTACAAAGATAAGTTACACCAAATTGACCCCTTCCCAGTTCTCTTCCAAGGGTATAATGTAATCTAACATCTTCATAAGGTTTACCGAGAATTGTATCTGGCCTGTGAACTGGTTGTTTTGGGCTTGAAACTGCACCAGGTGGCTTATATGGAGCAGCCGCCACCGGTTTCTCCTGCAGTTGATGGGTTTGTTGTTGAGTTGCTGCCGGCTTAGATACCGTATCATGGGTTCTATGATGGGGAGCAGCAGTATTTGCTTCTGATCTGTAACCATTACCATTACGCTGTGGCTTTGTGTCTTGATTTTTGGTTAAACAGCCTCCCATTTCTTCCTACCACCCTGGATTCAAGAGACTACAATGAATTTTAACAAAATGACAAAAAAAAGAAAACAGAGCTTGTTAATTGGATCAACAACTCAGAGACTTGACTTTAAAAGGAAAACCTAGATGAGATAAAAATGAAAAAACAAAACAAAACAAACAGACAGAGAAAATGAAACCCGGATAAAGAATTTGAGAGAATATGCAAAGGATGGGAAAAATATCCTAAGTTAGCAAGGATTTCGAGGTAAGTAGATCAAAGTTTAGGATTTAAAGATGAAGCTTCAGGGCAAAGTCTGACAAGGAAAAACGGATGACCAATAAAAAGATCAACTGTTGAATAAAGTTGAAAACCTCAGAGCAAAGTGTGGAGAATAAAGTGAAAATAATCTACTGAAACAATAAGACAGCAGCTATGAAATGAAGCTACCAAACAGACATTTATTTTTTTTCATATAGAATATTAAATATTTTAAGATTGATTTACTAGGTTTAGTAATTAATACGACCATGGTATTGGTATTGGTATTGGTACTCGGTAAGGATCCAAACTGTCAAGTATTTATCTTATTGTTAATAAATTTTTCTTTAGTTTTTGTTTTTATTAATATTTATTTTTGTTCTATTTTCTGAATTTGGATTATCATGATTTAAGCTATTGAATTCATAAAGATTGCATTTTTATTTTTCATTATAGTGTTGAGAAAACTTAGACAAGATTGTAAAACGTTTAGTTCTAAAATTTTAAACGATTGCATTTAATAAATTAAAAGAAAAAATTATCTAACGACTCCAAATAGCTGTTTTGAATCGTTCTTTATTTTAAAGAAGAAAAAGAAAAGAACTCATTTAACCCTGACCCTCCGACACAATCCCAATAATGTACGTTCCCCATTTTTCCACGTGTATATTTCTTCGACTGAAACTAATGATCATTGATCAAAAGCAGTGTGCCTTTCAATTTCCGATTCCCGTGATGTCTGATGATCGCCTTCCAGCTGCGGCCTCAACTAAAAAATACACGTGTCAGCTTGGGTATATTTAAGAAACGTGTTGGGTGACCGATGTGGTTTAGGTCGGTCTTGGATTTGATTTTGTGAAAACAAGAAATTGAGCAAAGCAACCCACGAACGCGGATGCTTGTCTTTGGATTTCGTTTCCAAAGGGCAAGAGAAAAGAGAAGGGAGATTAGTTTTGTGGTTTTCATCTAATAATGATGAATCCCAAAGAGAAAAAGGAAACTTTGTGCAGATTAATGCCTTTTTCTTTTTCTTTATCCTATTAAAATTATTTATTTCAAAAATCAAAAATTCATATTGTTGACTTTTCATTTGTTTTGGATGGTTATATTAACATAGCAACTTCAGGCAATTAAGTTAGAAAATTAGGATGAGTTTGGAGAAGCGACTTGTTACATTCCATAGTCCAATCAAAGGTTAGTTTTGAGTTATCCTAACTAACTTATAAATTATGAAAAGATATATTATTTTCAATTACCGAAGTTTGTGAATAAATTTGATGCCAAAAATAATTAATGTTTACTAGTTTATTTATTCGACTGGATCATTATTTTATTTTATAAAATACATATCCATAAAAATATATGATTGTTTATTTAAAAAAAATAATATTAGGAATAAAAACACTATAAAAAAATAATTGGCACGAGTGAAGTTTATATAATCCTTTTCTTGAGCCATTTCTTTTGGTTAGTATTATCCCAAAATTAGTTGGCGGGTGATGACATAAGCCATTTTTTGTGGTCCCTCTTTTTGTTTTCTAGAATGAAAAAGAGAAACAAAAAAATATTGGTTTATTTCGTTTAATGTATTGGAGCCTTATACTCTCAAATAATTAGAACATTGGAATTACTTCTTACAGTTTAATTATTATTGTTGTTAGAATTGGGTCGGATTGGATTAGATTTTTGACGAGTGACTCACACTTTATAATAGAAGAGCTGGTACGAAATAAAATGTTTTGGGGCTACGGTTATGTCACATTCATATAATGTATCAAATTTTTTAATTATATTTTAAAATTATTTTATTGTTTATAAAAATATAATAAAAAAATTTAGTGATACGATCAATCCCGTCACAATATTGTAGCATAGTTGATTCACGACTATGAAATTACCATTCAAGTGCAAGCCATAATTAACAGCATCTAATTATTAAATGTACTTTTCATTTTCAAAGTCGCATCAAACTTTAAAATGCATGCATTTGAAAAAACAATATATAAATGACAATTGACAATCATGTGCTTTCAGCTTTCAAGCTGGACATGACATGTCTGCCACTCAAACAAAAGGCAACCCACGAATTATGAATCAGTAATCATTGTTATATTTTAAAATTTTACTTACAACACCCACCAATTCAATTAAGGAACAAGCTTATGATAAGCATCATTTCTATTTTTCTTTTTTTCTTTTAAATAAATAAGATTATAACCAGTATATAGGTTTGAAGGTTGACTTCAATTCACATTAACGAAGAAAAAAATAAAAAGGAAAACAAGAAAACTTGATAGTTATTGAACTTCAAGAGATATGTCTTGCTGATTCATAGAAAGTTTTCATGTCCTAAAGTACAGATTCGAAAGCAAAAGCGCTCACAGAATATCCTCACAAAGCGCAAAATGAATGCAAAGAGGCTAGCTTCACTAAGATCAACAATATCGTAAAGAAAGGAGCAAACACATAAAAAGTGACAGGCAAAACATAGCCAATGGAACAAACCACAATAGCAAGGGCGACAATCATTCAGACAACATCACGAACAATCCGGTGACAAATGCTAGTGTCATTGATACAAGACCGATACATGTCAAGCCAATGGTCAACAGAAGTGTGTTCATGAACAATTCAGTTGCACGAAGCCAATATGACCAGAAAACAATAAGGGCATCCGTCATTGATGAAGTCATAGCTATGGTATCTGTTATAATAAATGCCCAGAAACCTGCTTTTCTAACCAAAGTTGCCATGCTCTCATTTGGACTCTCACTTTTGTAACCCCCTCGAATGGTGAAAGCTACAGTAAATATGAACGTGACTATCAGTGCTGCCATCACCAACAGAGTTTGAGCCATTTCTTTGCCTTTCCCGGTCTCGCCTTGGTTTATGTCTTCAATTCCAACAAAAACCTACTTTCTAGATGTCTTCTGGACAGACACAGCTCGTTTCGCATAGACTGCTTTCAGTGCTTTTAAGATTGAGTGCTGAAACGCACAACATTTGTATGTTACACAAACAAGTATTGGCAGAGCAGTAAATAGCTTACAAGAACTATGAAAAATATTGTCCAACTCGAAGTAAATTATTTCAATTCGCAGATTTGGAGAAACTATCTTCCAAAGGACCATATCACAGACTGGAAGGAAGAATCGACTATAAATTCAGTTCAATTCATATCAATAGCCTAGTGCTGGGTCTCCTTTTCTGATAATGTGTATATGTTAGACATCGGTAAAAATTTAAGATTTTTTACCTTTCGTGTATCCTCATCGACTCAACAATTGCCAAAGCAGTATCATTGTTAAAGTTCTTCGCCCTGATATTCACACTCCTATTTTTGGATAAAACACAGACCAAATCGCTGGGAAAATTCATGGCAGCCAGGTGCAAAGGGAATTTCCATCCTCATCAGGCAAGTTGAGCAAATCTTCCATCTCATGCTGTCTCACAACAAATAAGACAGCATCCACATTTCCATATTGAGCTGCAAGATGGAGGAGACTACGTCGTCTACAGTCAAGAACATCAATGGCATCTGGACAGTCATTGAGAAGAATCTTCAGCACATTTAGTTGGCTGTCTTCAGCTGCCAAGTGAAGAGGTGTTTGACCATGGCGATCGCCTTGATATGCAAGTGTAGTATTTTCTACTGCTAAGCGTTGTGCCATTTTAACTTGACCTGTGGCTGCAGCAGAATGAAGGGGATTCCTCCAATGCCAGTCTAGCATATCAATGAGTTCGCTTTTCGTTTCGAGTATCTGGACCATGATATCTAAATTTATTTGCAAGAAACAAAAGGTTGAAGTGAAGGCTGAAGTTTGAGTATTTCTTCTACAAACACTAAGGTTACCAAATCTTATAGCCATATGAAGGACTGTGCTCCCTTGGGGACTCACTCCATCTAGAAGGTTGTGGTTTTGACGCTCAAGTACCGTAATTCATAACCATTCCCACATCTCAAAGCCTTGAGCATTCCTTGATCCACGTTCGACCACTGGAATAAAGATATTTAACAATGACTGATTGGGTACTTGTGCAAGATAATACGAGCGTTGTTTCTCTGACCTCACATAAACAAAAAAAATTAGCGCTGATAAATAACGTAGTCTCAAAAATATTTCCCAGCTTCACCTTTTCCAAACCATTTCGTTACACCTATCCCATAACCATTATTTATTTGATAATTAGATGAGTTTAAACAAATATTATGAACTCTTCAGGCAGTCAAACAATATTTGTGCAGTTCCAGGAAGTAAATCCGTGTTGACAATAATAAAAATTGAAAAAAAAAAAAAATAATCTTCTCACTCATCTGATCTCAGAGGAAAGCATGTGAGCTTTTAAGCAAAGTAACCAGACAACCTATTTCAAGAAAGCAAATCCTCCCACAAATAATTGTGGAAAAATGGAAACAAATCAAAAACTTGAAACGCAAGAAACCCAAATCCTAATCACAACAATAGACGAGTTATTGGAATTAACAGAGAAAGAAAGTAATTTGAGTCAAGAAATTGTTTTTAATCAATCTTTGTGTTTGTTGATTTTCATCGAGCTGAGTTTCACACGTAAGAGACGCGGAGAAAAGCCGATGAAGGGAGAGTTCTCATTGGTTTTCATAGCAATTGATATATATACTTTTATTAATGGGGATTCAAGTCGAACTTTTCGTTGGTTCATAAACCCGAATTGGAACCCATATGCTAATGCTGATCCGTCCCAACCCTTACCAGATCAAGCAATCTGTACCCAATTTATACCTTGCAAATTGTTTTTGATTCGAGTCATTCCGATTTTTTTCAACTCAAATTGAATCCGCTATTTTTTATTTTTTTTCGATTAGAAAAAATTCTAATCAATTTTGATATTATTAATTTTTTTGATATTGAACTCTCGCTTAGTGCTCTTTAAATCAGTAAATCTAAAATATATAGAGATGTTTATGCCATTTTTTCTAAAGTTTTATTTGATGATTTAATTAAATAGTATGATACATAAGAACTTCTAACGCACCGTATTACTATTCACTGCTATCAGAAGAATACAAGTTATAAATATGACATTTTGTGTAGGTATAAATATCGATAATGTTACCGAAGCAGTACGTAGTTGATCGTTAAGGACCGTGAAAACCATTACGCTGTGACAAAGTGAAAATGAAACATAGCACATTTAAGTAGATTAAATGTAAATCTCTTCTTTTTTCAATATCCATAAAACAAGTTAGCCACAGATTCAAAATGTCATAAACCGTATGTCAACGTGTAGATTTCGACTTTTCCACAAGGATAATCAGGCCATTCCACTCTGTCTCATCCAGGGTTCTAATTGCTGCATCTGCATCTGCATCTGCATATCCATCCCTTTCCAGGGACAGAAATCCAAATCCACGAGAATCCAGGATCTTAAAACATAGAAAACAAATATAGGGCTTAAACCAACAGATGAATATAACAAAATGCGGTTGTAGCTGCTAAAAAATTATTCATCTCGCTAGAACGAAAGGCATTATTTGCATAAATACAAAATAGCGGGCACAATGCTCGTATGAATCTTATCCCAGAGATGCCTGTATTAGCATATCAAACTTAAAATATTTGCAATAGGACAAGTGAAGGAGTTGCCTCTTATACCAAACAATGCGAACATCTAGCACACAACCAAAGCTAGAAAACTCTCTATCCAAATCTCTCTCAATTGTCAAAAAGTTAAATCCCTCAACAAATAAATTCTTCCCTGGTTTACCTAGTCCAGTTCTCTGATTAGGTGGAGGTGACCAGGGTCTCCGCCTGGGAGAATGACGACAAGAGCCATATCTGGGAGAGTGACGACTAGAATGATATCCATAAGGAAATTTTCGCCATCTTCTCCTGTAGCTGAAAAGACTGAAAATATCAGGACCTTCAAAAACAAAAGATGATCACTAAAGATCAACCTCAGACAACACAGGTGGAAAAAAGAAGACAATAAGGAAAGGGGAGCAATCAGAAATTCCTCAGCAACTTGACTCTGAAGGGAGTCATGATCCACCTCCCTGTTGCATATATAAGGGATACTTGAATGTTCCATTTCATTCGTTGCATTGCTATGCAAACACCAACATCCGTCTCTCTTTCATAGGAAAAAAATTTGGAGAAACTAACTACTAACCAACCTACAACAAAAGAAGTATATAACATATCATAGGAAGCAACCCTATTTCAGAAGGTTTGGTCAACTTCTAAGCAAATTAGTTACGTACAAATTAAAGACAACGAACTTTGTGCTTGAAAACTATTGCATTATGCCATTAGTTACAAGGTACATAAAACCAACCTGTTTCAAAATGCTGATCAATCGCCTTTTAGCAGACATTCAAAAGTTCATATATGGCACAAAATGCCATTATTTTTTAGAGTTTTACGTAAACAATTATTAAAATCCAAAGAGAAAAAACAAAAAACGATATAAAGAAATAAATAACTACCTTGGGCATCTGTAACGATCCCTGGTGTATGGGGATCTTGAATGGAATCTCGAACAATAAACTCTCTCGTATCCAGAAAAGGGACTTCTTTGCCGGACAGGTGACCCTGACTTTGATCTATTGTGACTCCCATACTTTTTTGGCAAGTAATGGGGTTCTGACAATGCAGACATTTGCTTCAGAGAGGAACCATTCCTTTGGTGATAACCTTGCTGAGACCTATTCAGAGAAAATGATGTTTGTGTAACTGCAGGAGATAAATGACAGTAGGATGCAATTTGATTTGGCAGGTCAGATCTTTCAGATGAAGAAGAATGCTTCGGTATACAAGTACAGGAATGCAAATGATCTCGAGCACATTCTTGTAAAGACAGTGGACTATGAGCATTGGGAGACTGGCATACATATGGAAATGCTTGAGGCGAAATCAACTTAGGTTTTCTTGTCATTAGCAATGCTAATCTTCCACAGATGCCACTATCAGAGTGTGGAATAGAATGTGGCATATTTTGCTTTCTGCCCTCAGTTGGGGAGTTTCTCTGAGAGTGATACCAATCATTCCTCTGTTCAAATTTTGGTTCAAATTCACCATCAACCAAAGGTGACCTTGAACAAGAAGGTAACTCTCCTTCTCGGTGTTCAATACCTTCCCTTCTATCTCATTGTAGGGAGATTCAGCAAACTCATTTTGTGACTTCTCCAAAAAATGATTCATCACTTTTTCATCAAGGGGACTGGCATTCGGCCCATCTATGTTGGAATTGCCCTCCATTTTCTCTCTTTGGTTGTCATCCGATATAAAAGGAGATTCCTATGAATGAGCAGAATCTTCAGTACCCTTTTCACTGCGGAAAGTCTGAGCCTTAAATTCAAAGGACGATTTATGAAAATAGTTGCCAGGTAACTCATCCATCTCACCTTTGTAAAGACTGCCATTGTTTGGAGACTGAGACCTTTCCCAATCATAGTCAATTTCTGTGGTGCTAGCATCATCATGATCAATTCAGCCACCACAGAATAGGGTTTATGATTACTGGACATCAGATTCTTATATCTGAAACTGGTAGCGACTGAGGGTGACTCCTGTTCTACACGCATGTTCGGATCTATTTGAGCATAACCTTCAGCCTTTTCTTCTCCCTCAACTGCAAAGTTGAGGTCTAACTCTCCAGAATCATCTATTTTCTGAAGATCACTCATTTCTTCTGCCTTCTTGGAAGAACCCGAATATGTCATTCATGCTAATTTCCAACCATAGAGCGGAAAAAAATCTAAGTATTAAATATGGCACATAATCCATAGAAATAAGAAAAAACATGAGAACCTTCACTGATATACGAAGATATGCATGAAATAGGTGAAACTTCTATCTAATATGAATTAAAAAACAAAATCTAAACTAAACTAAAACAAAAAAGGAACAATACATGGAATTATTAAGCCTAAAACTTGCAATAAATATAGCTTCTGGATTATAAATAATTTCCAAAATGATTTCATGGGTAAAATAAATTGACTTCTAAAAGAGTATTCATTTTGAAATTGCATCTAATTTTGCTTTAGATTGAAATCGTCAAGTATATAAAATAGGTCCCAATTCCCAATGTCATCAACCATCAACCCCGAACCTATGCCAAACAAATCAATAAACCCTCAATCATAATGCCTGCCAAGTTGAGATGCAGAACTAGAAACTCAAATGTGAAATGAAACTCTAGAGAGCAGAACACAGCTGTCATGTAGCAGGAAAGCTTCTATACCTTGACTTCAGGTCTAAAATTGAGGCTCAATCACTAATACTTGATTGAGTCAAGCATCTGCCACTTCAGGCGAGAATTCAAGTAACAATATAAATTTGCCACTGATCTCAGTTCACTCATAGACCATTCGAGTACTATTAGACTGCAATTTCGATAAACACTGTCACGGGTCCCAGCACTATGGAAGTAATATTGTCTCTTCACGATTGCAACTCATCACTCGGCCTCACATGTTATTGACTTCCCGCCAATTAATATCAGAAGAGCTGCCAGAAAAGCAACAAAACTACTCCACTCACTATAATGTACCAGCAGCATTTTGTGAACCACCTATGGGGCAAATCCGCAATTAATTTCACAATTAACTCCACCCTCTTCTTCGAGTTGCTCTAACCTAGCGAGATGTTTCATCTCTTCCTTAGTCCACCACTTGGTAGAACAAACCAAAATCATAACAGAATCCCACATGCATTTTAAGTACATTATCTGCTTTCAAAAGTCATAAACATCATATGAACGTGCTAATTTTCTTTTTTCCCATTACTATTAACGGTTTACATAACCCATCTTCAACCTAGGAAACTCTTTCCAAAACAGAGAATTTGACATCACCAGACACACCACGTACACAAATATAGTGAAGTTAAATTGCTCTAAACACAGAACAGAGCACTTGGCGAAACTTGAAGCTTAATCCAGATCAAAGTCGTTGGCGCTAGAACAAAATACCCACACAAAATTACACATTTTTTCGTGCATAAAAATCACAGCTTACACTTAAAAACTAAAACGCAGGAAAAAAAAAAAAAAGTGGCACCCACAAAACTCCCAGCCCTTGAACAAAGAATGAACCGACAACAGACACAACATTTTTCATGCATAAAAAGATCAAGAAGCAATATATTTGATCCAACAGACATCCAACTTCCAAAAATATTACATTAGGGGTGGTAAGTTAACACAGCAAAGAACATATAAAATATTATATAATAATAAATGGAAGGAATATAGATATTCAGTTACCTCTCTTCTCGTGATTTTTGTGTTAACTCTTTGCATTGGAAAAAAAAATTACAGATTAATAAATTTTTCTCCGAGGCCGTGAATGGCTAGTGGATTTCAAAAAACATGTCAGAACGAGGAAAAAAATTTCTGTTGACGTTTTCACGGTCCTAAGGTAGATAGTTTTCTATGGGTTGAAAAGTGATTTCACGTCCGCTTGGGCTAACATTATGCGAAATCGTTTTATTTGAGCCTCTGGGATGGCATAAATGTTTGCAAGTAAGGCCCAATGCTAATATGATTACAAGCGTTTTCCCAATATTCTTAGGAAGAATCTTAAAAGTTACAGTGTTTAAAAAATTATTCTCATATAATGTGAAAACTATTTATTTATTAATTAAAATTTATAATAATATTTTATTCATATTTTTCCAATATTTAGCCCTCGAAAAAAATATATATATATTATGTGATTTTTTAGCTATTTTCATTACATTTAAACATTTATAATCTAATTCTTTTATTAAAAATATAAAAGAAAATCGTTCCTGTTATATATATATGTATTTTCTTTTTCCTACTTCATATAACATATATCAACAGATATATTTCAATATTGGAAAGAATTTCCTGTGCACATCAAAAAATAAATAAATTTACATTACATGAAATATATTTCAAAGTTTGATAGAAGAAATTGTGATATTAATTCTTTATCACACCAAGTTATTTTAATATCTCACCTTTTATTTTATTTTTCATTTCTATTTTTTGGGAAAATATATTGTGTTTTTACACACCTTTCCTAGACTTTGTGAAAATAATAAACAATAAAAGATTTATGAAAGATAACAAAATAACTCTTATTATCTTTGTTATATTTAAATAAAATTTTCAAATTTTCAAATTTCAAATATTGAATAGAAAACTAAGAATGTCTAATATAAAATTCAAGAT
Source organism: Trichilia hirta (assembly GCA_035221805.1). Taxonomy (NCBI): domain Eukaryota; kingdom Viridiplantae; phylum Streptophyta; class Magnoliopsida; order Sapindales; family Meliaceae; genus Trichilia; species Trichilia hirta. The sequence goes on along the minus strand of JAWDEX010000007.1, from coordinate 5,949,331 downwards.
TTTTAAGTAAAATTAAAATTTATTATAAATTTTATAATTAAAAAAATATTTGTATATCACATAGTTAGTTAAATTTATGTATATATTTGAGTTTTATAAAAAAATTAAGTGACATCCATTTTTAATAACAGTAATAATATTTAAAAAATATAAATTATATCAAATTCTTTATTTTTTATTTTTTTTAATAGTTACTATTGTTATAGACTTGGTGTTCAGTAATATTATTAAATTAAATCATAAGAATATGTATATGCATTAACAAAATTTAATCTAATTAAAATTATTTTTACTTAAGAATATATTTTTTATTTTATTTTTGAAAAGAAGTTAATTTTTATTATTAGAATAATTTTAATAATCTTCACAAGAAATTTTACTGTTTATTATTTCTGCAAAATTTAAAATATATATATATGTATATCTTTTTTAACATGATTAAGAGTCAGGAATAAAAACAACTTTATTATAATTAAATAATGTTTTTGAGAATTTAGGTTTTATTTAATTTGAATTTTAGAGTGTAAATAACCTCTATTTAAATTTTAGGGTTGAGATCTTGTTTGTATGCTTGCTTTTAAAAGAAATAATTTATTTTGAAAGTCAATTTCACAAACTATATTCTCCATTTTGTCCTCGTCACCTTTTTCCAATTTCATTCTGCATTAAAGGCATAACGTTAAGATTCCTCAGTCTGGGAGACAGATGATATGATATGACTTCAGAACCAAAATATCGTCAGACAGTGGGCGACCTTAAAAACTGAAACTAAACATTTATATGGATATCATGTTGAAATCAAACCTTAACATTCTTTGCTTAACTCATAATTCTATCTTTCTTTTGTAAACAGTTGAGTTTTATAAAATTTACCACTATAGAAATGAATCAAATTTGAATATTCAAATGGTCCAGAAAACCTATGCTTTTGTATGTTGAGTTATGAATATTTTTTGAATTAATGAATCCTAAAGCTTTAATTAGATGGAATCTAGTGATCTAAATATAATTATGGAGTTGAAGGTTGAAGAATGACAGCACCCACCACTTTTGTTTCCAATTTCTAGCTCCTGAGCTACCAATTAAATAACCTATTGAATTTGAAGGACCACTTCCTTCGAAGTATTGTCCTAAAATATTATGATAGGATACGTTATCTCAAACCTCATTTCTGTTGCCCTGCCCACAGGAACAATTTCTATCCCATCCATCCGAGCACCTGGTTTTGGAATTGAAATGGGGCCTCTAGACTGGAGTCTACTAACAACAACACTAGCAGTAGACATAACAATCAGCAGTAGCTTTAGACTAAGATTTTTGCAGTAGGCCCACATTTTTAGAGCCTGCGGCTGAGATTTTGTAGTAGAGACACGGGAAATCTCAAATTTTTTCAAATTAATTTTATTAAAAAAATAATTACTGCAATTTACTTATATATATTTTTAAATAAATAGTATATAGCTCATTTACTTATCTTTTTGATATATATTTTATGAAAAATATTTATTAATATTAATTATAATTAATGACACAAGTCTACACTTAGAATATGAAAATAGTCCATTATTAATTTATTTACAAAGGTTATTTTTAAAACCTCTTTTGAGATTTGTAGAGATCACAAATAAAAAAAAAAAATTTGCGAAAATTTACACAAAAACTTTTGCTACAATATTTCATCTATTTGACAGTCAGTTGATCAATCTTATTATATATTGGAATGTCTAAAATAATCTCTTTTTTAATTTATTTTTATTTATATTATTATTATTATTTTGTCTGCGAGATAATAATTCTAACTAATAAATTATTTTAATAAAAATATTATAATTTATAAAATATTTTTTTATTTTTTATGAATATTATTTATTTATTAAAATTATTAGCTCAAAAAAAAAGATAATAACATAAATACAAATAAATTGAGAATGTATTAAATATTTTTTTTAATTTGTTTCATATATTTAATAAAAGTTGTTTTCTCATTGTCTCTAAAATAGTCAAAACTGTATTTTTTAAGATTGTTATTATTGGTAATTAGAATTATTTTTGGTTATTATGATCATTTTTATTTATTTGAAAGAATATAGATAAATATTTCATTTAATGTGGCAAAAAAATGCTCCTATTTAATATAAAAATAAAAATATTTTTTCAAAATGCCCTTAATATATTCTTAATTTTTTATTTATTTTTTTATTATTCTTTTTGTGAGATAATAATTTTAATAAATAAATTATTAATGCAAAAAAATAAAATAATTTTATTTTAAATATTGTCATATGTTTTGTATCAAAATAATTTATTAGTTAAAAATATTAGTTCACAAAGAAAATAATAACAATATAAATAAAGTTATTTTGGTTATTTTAATATATTTTGTTGGTTAACAAATAGTTAAATAGATAAAAATACTGTAATATGAAAGGTTTTGTAGAAATTTTTACAATTTTTTTTTTTTTTCCTATGATTTTCATAAACTTTAAAGGAGGTTTCTGAAAATATTCGTTTGTGCTCCAATCACAATCAATTCCACTAGAGCTAGTTGGCTATATAGGATTTAAATCTCCTTTAATCTTTTAATATAATTATAAAATATTTTTATTTTGATAGAGTTTTGTTCTTAGTTAAAAATCTTTAAATCTTTAAATATAAATTTTAGTGTGTATATTTTTTTAGTGGGCCTTGCTATAAATTGCAAATTTTTAAATATTTTAAACAAAAATTTTATAGTGTATGCTTAAATTTTAAAATATCTAAATAAAACCTTTACATAATATTTTGTGGCTTATTAGAGGCCGGCCTGTCCACAATTAAAACTTTTACAATTACATGAATAAACAAATTGAAAATGACTCTTTCCTAGAGGTGGCCATGGCTAACCAATGCTGCAGATTCCAAAACATATGGTTTGCAAAATAACTTGTCTAACTCCAACGAATCATGAACCCAGTTGCCCAAGGTTTTGAAAATCAAGTCAGACCACTGAGATACAACTAGACATCCTCAACATCGAAAATTAAAAGTGTTTCTAGGAAAATTTTTGTAGAACCATTCTTACATAATATAATAAAAATACGATATAGGTTAATTTTTTATTATAATTATTATTTAATTAATTTTAAAATAAATATTATTATTAATTGAATGTAAGAATGAAGTAATATATAATTTAAAACTCTCTCTCCATTAAGCATTTAATTTTATGGAGTATTATGGAAAAATTATATTTGAATTGATAAGATACAGCAAACTGTATTCTTGGTTTGTCATTAATACCTTCAAACAGTTTTGAAAATACAAATCAAGGTTTTGAGATACGGTAGATGACTACATGTCACTTGAAGGCTCTAGAGTAAGTTATCTTCTATTAAAAACAGTAATAGAGGGCCCTCAACTCAATACCAATTTGTATTGTATATCATTTTCTGTAAAGTCTTATGAGAAGCTACAGTGCCCTCATTTTACTAAAAATTTCATGCATATATATATGCGTGCATTTAGTCTGCAGCTGCATTTGTCTGGTAGCTCTGAGCTTTAACTCTCATAAATGCTTGCTGCTTTCTTCACCCTATAAATGTGTTGTGTTACTTTGACATACATATTTCCAAGGCAAACACTCTCATGGTTTTCATCTCCATTACTTCTATACATCCAAGAATCTAAGCTTTTTCTTTTAGTTGTTTGATTTCCAATGTCCCAAGGGTTGGTTGCTGGTATCATAAAGATAACACTGGTTCGGTGTGAAAAGGCCGTTTCTTTGAAGTTTTTAGCTGTAGTGGGTGGATTTGGAACTTGGGTTTTTGTTGGAGTGATGAAGAGAGCGGTTTATGCTGCATTAACCTGTATGTTTGCTTTAGGTATGTAAGAATTCTCAATTCTCAACCGTTTACTCTTTCAATGCTGGTTTGTGATTGAAGATGGTAATCAACTGCTTTTGGTTTTGCAGGAGGGGCAATAGTTGGAACCATTGCAGGAGCCTTGAAAGGCCAAACGACAGAAACTGGATTCCTTCGTGGGGCTGGAATAGGCGCTGTGGCAGGGGCCATCACAGCTCTTCAGTTACTAGAATCAGCAGCTGATGGAGAGTCATCTCTTCAGTTACTAGAATCAGCAGCTGATGGAGAGTCATTGTCCAAGGTAATTAATAATCAATAAAGGGCAGGGCATGCACATAATTTACCCACATAGTCTCCAGTGTAGCAGATTAAAGAAAGGCTTATGAAATGAATAGTATATATTTTTTTTCAGATTGCATTGTTAACTAGCCTACTAAATGGCAAGGTTTTCATGGAATGGGTAAGTCCTGCAGTGCTAAAAGCCTATCAATGGCAAGTAAGTAAAGAAAAAATCAATCTACCTTCATTCTTCAATGAAATTTTTTGAGTAATCATTAATTTTGGTTACAACATGTGAAATCTAAAAATAAATTTTTGCTTTCAGATTAGCACAATCGAAACTACATACAGAGAAATTTCTGATGTTTATGATATCCATGGAGTGAAAGGGCTATCCAAAGATTCCATTCAAAACCTTCCTGACTGCAAACTCCATTCTGAAGAAATGATCCAAATTATGTGCTATGAACCTGGCTGTTCTATTTGCTTACAGGTATGAAATTCCAGAAAGAAAAATATTTTGCTATATCATAATGATGTAGATAAAGTCAAAGGAAACAACCTGACATGGGTTTTTAATTTATTGCTAAATGTTGAATTTTAATGCTATGTATTCCTTTTTCAGGACTTCCAGAAAGGAGATTCTGCAAGAAAACTTCCCAATTGTGGTCACTGCTTTCATTTGGAATGCATAGATAAATGGCTAACTAGGCATGGCTCTTGCCCTGTATGTAGAGATTATATTTGTAAAGAAACTAATGCATTGTAGCAAACTAGTGAATTGATCACTAAATCTTTCTTATCAATGCAAATCCAAATTCTAGAGGACATTAATGGTGCGATTGTGATTATGATTGCCATAACTTAATTTTAATAATGTTAGGCCTTGTCCTTTCTATCAAGTGATAACCTAAATGGAGATATGCGCCATTTCGATTAAGTTACCAAATGATTCCCAAGTTTAAAAATATCATTTCAATTAAGTTAATGCCTACCCGAAATTATTATTATTTATAAAGTGATGTTAAGAATATAAATTTTTATATAAACTCATACGTAAAATTAATATTGTTGCTTAATTCATATTATTTATGGTTATTAATTGAATTGATTTGTATAGAGAGCTTGTATTTTGATATTATTTTATCGAATATTGATTACATATATATAAAAAAAAAAAAAAATGCAACAGAGCAATTCCAAGCATGTACTATTACTTTAGAAGTCATCCGGGGGTCCAGCATAATTACTCGTGGGTTGAAAATAAGGCCCAAATCTATTGGAACCTAAAACCCAATAGTAGATGGGTTACTAACGACCAAAATGACAAAGGTAGTTGGCTACTTCAGCAGCTCACTTCAGTCTTCACCAACCTGCGACTGCGATCGAAGCGCAGACAACACCAAAGAGACAGAGACAGAGACAGTGCGATAGACATGGCGTGGTGTTCGATAAAGTTGTTGAATGTCCCAAGCTTCGACATGCTTGCACCTCGCACCCGACGTTCCTTCGCCGCCGTCGGAGTCGGCTTCGTCTCTGCTGTCGAATTTAAGAACTGGCGATCTGCTTCCACGAAACATGCCACTTCTTTTGCTTCCTTATCTACTTCCGCTGTTTCTAGTAATCAATCTTTCCTTACTATTAATCATTTTATTTTATTTCTGTGATATGATTGCTTTGATTCTTTAAGATTAATTTGCGTTATACTCATTAATATTTTTTTCAGTTCATGTATAGTGGAAAAACCATTAATTTGCTGAAGGACTTCTGAAATTTCTTACGAAGGTGTAGAGTTTATGGTGATTTTGTGAAAGTTTAAAGATTTTTGAAATTTTGTGTAGTTTAGAGTGTCATTGGAATCTGGGGGGTTGGAAATCTGGTCAAGTGACTTTGATGTTTGGGGAAAATGGGTTGCACGATGATTTACAAGCTGGTTTCGTCAAATGTATTTATTTGTTTCTGCAGATTTTGGGTCATTTTAGAGAGTTTTACTTTTTTTTTCCCCTCCAAATTCAGGTGCTTAATGATGTGAAGTTTTAACTGTGATTTCTAGTGGTTAGAGTTATTGTGGATTTCAACAAAATATTGGAAGTATTTACTGCATTATGCCATTAGGAACTACATAGATAGAGTTGGAGAGACGGATTTTGCTGCTAACTCATTTGCATTGCAGGGGATATGAGACAGGAGGATATTAATTTTGATATTCATAAAAACTTTGGTTTATTTTTTTTAGTGATTCATAACACGAATTATTTTTTCGTAATGTCATGGTTCTAGGTTTGAAGGAAGCTGTTGCCACTGAAAAGGCTCCAGCAGCGTTGGGACCATATTCTCAGGCCATCAAAACCAATAACCTCGTTTTTGTCTCTGGTGTTCTTGGTCTTGTTCCAGAGGTTCATTATGTTTATCATTGATGATATGCTTTAAGCTTAAGCTTCAATCTCAAATGGGCCTTGGCTATCCTAATATGATCACTTTTTACTAAATAATTAAATGTGCTTTTAAATGGGCATGCTCATATTTGTTGTCTGATGTTTGTAGAAACCTTTCACTGTATAACCCTAACTACTAATTTATGTTTTTGGTACTCCATTCCAGACTGGGGAATTTGTCTCAAATAGTATGGAGGGCCAGACAGAGCAGGTAAACTAGATGTAGATGGTGTCATTTCCATCCAAAGCTTTTCCTTTTAGGAATTAAATTTGCTTGAGCCTTTTTTTTTTTTAATTTATTTTATTAGTAAACCCTACCCTGAATCTTTGGTGATTTACTTGGTTGTTCCCTTGATTTTGCAACATCAGAATATCTCATTGACAGCTTTTCATTTTCAAAGTAGATGTAGATCATTGACAATTTTGAGCTTATGAAAACAGGTTATGAAAAATATGGGGGAAATACTGAAAGCTAGTGGTGCTGACTATTCCTCTGTGGTCAAGACAACAATTATGTATGAATTTTTCTGTCATTTTCCTCTACAATAATTGATTCTCTGAAGTTGAGAGCTAGACAAAGAAGATGTATTTTTGATGTTTTGCCCTGCAGGTTGGCAGACTTGAAAGACTTCCAGAAAGTAAATGAGATCTATAGCAAATGTGAGTAATATGGTAGTCAAGTTGAAATTCTCATATACTGATTGATTGCATTTGGCATGTGAAGCGAAGGACAAGTTTAGACTAAGCTTCTCAGAGTTGACCATGTCTTCTCATTTATTATATCAACAAAACAAAAATATAAAACTTATCACATAAAACATGAGGTATGGAGTACACAAATGCATATGTGCTGGTGTGTGATAACAGTAGTCAATGGACTGGATCCAAGTACCAAGTTGTCAATTTGTAGAATGTGGAATTTATTTAACTTCAGGATGCTCAGTACTTTTGAAAGCCTGATATGGATTGGTCCTATGGGGAACTAGTGTTGTAGAAACTTAACACGTAATACCATGCGATTGTTTGTTGAAAGTAAATTTTATGTATGTGGAGTAACTATTGTTAAGATCAAGTGTGAATTGTCAAGGGTGACTGACTACAATGACAACGGACATGAACTGACGCTTGTCTTTGCCATGATGTTTTCTCATTCTTTTTGTGAATTCTTGATTGCATGTTTTGGAGCTTTTAATGTGCTCTTGTAACAACATTTATATTGTCTAAGATACCTGATCAAATGGTTTGTGGTTTCTGTTCCAGATTTTCCTTCACCTGCTCCGGCTCGTTCGACATATCAGGTTGCAGCACTGCCAAAAGACGCCAGAGTTGAGATTGAATGCATTGCAGTACTTCACAAAGCCTGATTGGGGCAAAATGCATCCGGCCGAGTCAATAAGTGGGAGAGGTCAGTATCCCCCAGGAAAGGATTTCGGAGACATTTTTCTCATTTCCCCCTTTCGTTTGCCTATGGACTGTCGAGACTGTTAAAGAACAACGCTTATTTTATCAGCTAATGTCAAACCATTTTCTAGTTTTCTGACATTTAAGGCCCATTTGATTATACCATTTAATGGAATTACATTATTGGAAGCATGAATCCTCGGTTTGATCATTGATGGTTCAATATATGGAGTTGATTATTTTTTTATTAAAAATATTATTTGATCAAATTTGACAGCCTCTTCTAAGGAAGAAAAAAAGAACAGTAGATTAAGTTTAACTTACATTTTTTACCAAAATAGCCAATTTTTTGTCATTTTTAAAATTTTTTTTAATGTAATTAAAATTTTATAAAAATATATATTTATTTTTTTTACTATTTATGATAAAAATTAATAAAATTAATATGAAGTAAATATTCTTAAAAATATTGTTTGTAAAATATTAATATTTTATTTCTTATTTATATTTAATAAATAATTATTATATATTTATTTATATATAAAAACAATATCATCCACTTCATTATCCGTCAATACAACCTAATTCTATACTAATTTTTGCATCAACATAAGTACAAATCTCTTTAATTTTGCATCAACACAAATACAACTCTAATTTTATTTAAAAATTATCTTTATTTTAATTTTTTGTAATAAATTAATATTTTATTTATTATTTATTTTAACGAATAATACTGTAAAATTATTTATTAAACCTATAAAAATAAAATATAATATAAAGTAGTAACCCTGGTTATCTTCATCCAACTGTCACTGTTGACGGGCGTCACCGCTTGCTATCCGACCATTTTTACCGTTGATTAACTTAAGGAATAGATGAATACTCTCTTATAATTTATAAAAATGTTATTGATTCCTTATTAAAATGTATGTAATAAAATTTTTTAATTTTAAGAAATATCACTTGTCTTCTTATAAAGTTATTTTTTAAATTTAAAATTATTATAATACTTTTATTATAAGATTTATTATTCTTTTAAATAATAAAATTATTTTATGTAAAAAAATTATGAATAACGAATAAGTAATATTATTAAAAATTATAAAAAAATTTGTTCTAAATATTTTAAAAAGAATAAATAACATTTTTATAAATTATAAGAGTTATTTATCTTTCTCCTGTTATAAATCTACTTTAAATCATTAATTCATTCATATACAATCCCTAAAGATTTGTTTCCAACCACATAGTATAACATTAATACTAATAGAGCCTTTCAATAAATGATATCTATTTTTTTTTTTTTTTTTTTAATGAGGAAAACTGGCATATAAATGTACGGATGTCAATTTTTAAATCTTAACTACTAAACTATTAATTTTGCTAAATAATAAGAATATAGATATCATTTACTCAAAATAAAACTCGAAAATTTTTTTGAGAAAGGACAATTTTTTTTTGAATAACACGAAAGATTCTCCTAAATACAAAGAAATTTGCATAAAAATTAAGTGCGAAAAATATTGACTTAATGTAAAAATAAAACATAGGTCACTCGAGCCTCTTGTGACATCTTTTTCTTGTTTGTTTAAAAGCTTATTGGATTACACTGATGAATAATTAAAATATTAGGAGTGTTTTAAAATAAGATATCAGATTTGCCGAATAAACTGATGTTTTTAAAATATTGAGCACTAAAATAAAATAATCCAAAAAAAAAAGGAGAGAATGAAACAAAAAGAAACAGCATCTTATTATGGAAAAAACAGACCAGCCAGTGACACCGCCATTAATCTCTCATATACAGTTACAGCATTCTTTCAATACAATACCTTACTCAAATTGGCTTAACATGGATCAAGCCAGTAAGGTTTCCCACAAAATCTTCATTCTCTTGTGAACTCATATCAGTAAACAGAACGCATGTGAATTTAATTTAATATACATATTTGTTGAATTGTGGGTCCCTCGAATCTTCATTCTTATCTTGTCCGTTTCTTTAGCGTAAAGTTACGTTCGTGGTATTATTCTAGATCGAGAAATCTGTTTTCACTGTTTCTTTTTCCAATATATATGCTTCTTGGCACCTTGAATTCTCTTTCTGGTTGCTTATATTTTATTCTTCTTCGCTTTTTGGGTGGTTTTGAAGGTGGGTTGGTCGATTTTTGAATTCAAGCTATCAATTTTTTTTTTGTTGTTAAAAGATGAAATTTTTATTAGTGTGCGGTGCGTATTGTGATGCCATCTTATAGTTTCTTGGCAGATTTTAATTCCAACTTGTTTCTCTGTGGAGATTTTATCTTCTTTTATCTGAATTTGAGTTAGTTTGTGTGGTTCTATATGTTGATTCTAATTAACTATGTAAATTTACCATTTTTATATGTTTCCTTTGGTTTCCATATCTTCTATATATGGATATTTTATTTTAATGGCATGCTTCATATGTCAGAAATTTGAGCCCTTTTATGCATTTGTACCTATCTTTGATCATTTTCGAGAGACAGTAAGTGTAGCTAATATGGGTTTTCTGCTTGATTGCGTTTTCTCACAATCGAAAGGGATTCTTTTGTGATCATTTTGCAGGTTACTCCCCTGGCATATGCATTTGCGTTAAAATTTAAAGTAGTTGATGTAATTCTGAATTTCTAAACGTTTTTCAGGGACAATATTGCCATAGAAGATGGAGGGTATTATAGTTAGAAGGGTCATTCCTTCCGACAACAGTTGCCTGTTTAATGCCGTTGGGTATAGACCAAAAAGTCGTTTTATTATTATATTCAACGAAGTGAGGTTGGTTCCATGTTTGATCGTTGTTCTTTCGCTTTCTTCATTTGCAGGTATGTTATGGAACATGACAAAAACAAAGCTCCCGAATTGAGACAGGTTTTTATCTATTCTATTTTATTTTTGCTGCCAAACATTGATCATTTAAAATTTCAAAATTTTCTGATTTCCTTACACTTTAATGTAATAGGAGTATTTGATTTAAGAGTATTTCATTTAAAACATAAAAAATGTCTTGAGGATTGTTGGGATGTGTAAATTGCTGTTAAATCAAAATATTCAGATATTGATATGTTTCCAAATCTATTTACCGTGAAAAATCTGGTTATGATGTATGCATGAGTTATGCTGTGTGTGATACAGAATCCATTGTAATATTACGTGTTTGGCATAATGCTAGTGGAAATGTTAGATGTGTAGAGTTTAAGTGGGTATTATAAATTGTATACTTATGAAGGAATAGAAAGATTGAAGTTGAAATTCCAAGAAGACAAGGAGGAGGCCCAAAGATAAACCTGGTGCTTCCGAAAAAGGAAACTTGATTGCCTGAAGGTTAATGGAAGACATGCCCTAGATAACACTCTTGAAAATTTTTTAATGAAGCCGATCAAATTAGGCTGGTTGGTTATTCATGTGATTAATAGCCTGACTTTTGGAAACAAGCACGTGAAGTAAAAACAGAATGAGCTGGTGATAATTTTTCTGGTAGATACAAGTATTAATTTGTGGTATATTTGGTAACCTATGCTAAGTTTCTTTGACCCTCGCGAGTTTCTTTCAATGTACATATGTTAGTATTATCAATTTATGACAGCTTAGAATCCTAAAAAACAGAGTGGATTTTATTAATTTATTATGTAATTTTGCAAAAACCTTTCCTTTAAATTAGAAGAACCTATTTTGTTGGAGAATATATAGAAAATTTTGTAAACTCTTTTACTGTATTTGGACATACTCAATGACCTTCATTTATGGTTTCCTCTATAGAAATGAGACAGAATTCTCGGACAAGTTGTTGGGTTTAGTAATATAGGATGCTATATGTACTCTAAATCCCTACTCCCACACTTTTGGTCTCCACATTCATTTATTTATTCTACTGAATTCTCATTGATCCTCCTTACTCGCAATCGGCTCTTCCGCTAGAAAAGATACTGTGAATTGATTTTTATTTATATTTCTTTTGTGGTCTTTGTCTCTGTACCTTCTCATAACTGCATTGTGTTGGTGGGAGTTCTACATTCTGGAATTGGATTTTAGAGATCTTGTAAGATTTTAATTTGTATGTTATCCAGTTACAAGGAATAAGAAGAATGGAAAAAAGTTGTGAAGACTGTTACTGGAGTATGCAGATGCCATGGTAGTGGGATTATTTCATGACCTTGAATCTCTTACAATTGAGCACTTATTTATTGGGTGTCGTCTGATTCTATAGCAATGTTTTTCAAGGGATCTTATCCGGAAATAGGCTTAGACATTTAATGACATCATCTTGATGACAGTGATGTGTATCAGAGTCATCATGCTCCCTCCCATCATTCCTTGAGTCCCATAGGTTGTTTTTGCCTGATATTTCTTCCAAATTTCAATCAATGAATTGTGTGCTATCATTTGACATCTTGTATATCTCAGAGTCCAAAACCTGAACCTGAGATTTTGTTGTAATTCTGGTGAAGATGTCACCTTCCGGTATGGGGTGTATAGTCTATAGTCCAATATTCTTGGCCTCAGTTTAATATGGTGGAATTCATATTTTATGCATATTGAAATTTTGTTTTGCTTACATTTATCTCATGGATGCTTATTCTTATTATATTCTAGTACATTTTTGTTGAAGTCTCCAATTTACTGTGTATGCACTTTCATCTGAAATCATAGATCAAATTGTTATTATTTCAAGGCTTGAGACTGATGAGCCAATATTTAGAGGTCAAAAGATTCATCTTTCTGTTTCTGGTCTAACGTTGCAATAACGGCATAATAAATTGTCTTTCCCGTTCTATTTTCTAAACAACGTATCAGTGATCTTTTGAAGGTTATAGCTGCAACAGTGATAAGCAATCCAGCAAAATATTCTCAGGCGTTTCTTGGAAGGCCAAATCAAGAGTACTGTTCCTGGATCCAGGACTCAGATAAGTGGGGAGGTGTGTCAAATCTCTTCTCTCCCTTTTTAGGGCATACTTTGACTTACGCTAGACAGTTGGAGAGAAGATGTGTCTGAATTTTGTCAACATGACATTAATGAATCATCTTGAAACTGCTGGCTTCCCTTGTGTAGTAGTAGTATATGCGAGCAGCATCAAGCTGTGCGTAGTTGTCATATATATATATATACATATACGTGTGTGTGTGTGTGCACATATACATATTGTCACAATCAGCCGTGACCGTGAGTTTGTATAGGCTACTAACTTATTGTGCTGATTTTATCACTTCATACTCTGATTTGAAGGTGCCATTGAGCTTTCAATATTAGCGGATTACTATGGACGCGAAATTGCTGCATATGATATTCAGACCACGAGATGTGATTTGTATGGCCAGGTTAGGATATAGTCTTGCACTCTTTGTGCATGGGATTCTAGTTTATTTGGAATTACTTAATGTTTCTCTTTCTGCTTTTTTTCTGATGTGTTGACAGGAAAAGCAGTTTTCTGAAAGAGTCATGCTGATTTATGATGGGCTTCATTATGATGCTTTAGCTGTATGATGTCTTCTGATCAATTTTTGTAATTATTTTTCATCTTACTTTTGGGTTGTAAAATCAGAGAAAAATTTCAGAAGTCCTATAACTCAAAATTGCGTGAGCAAAAAATTTCATAACTTGCTTAAATACAGGTGGCCCCCCAAAATCATCCCTTATGATGTGGCTTCCTGTCTTGCATATTTCACTAGAGAGAAATAAGATAGGAAAAAGAGAATGCAACATAAGTGATGCTAACTAATCTTTTATATTTGGTCATGCCTTCATCATTTTTTTCACTTCTGTTTGTGCTTCTGTTAATGCTGTCTTAAGTTTCCATTTAACTTATGGTTATATGAATATGGTGTCTCTGCAGATGTCATCATTTGAGGGTGCTCCAGAGGAGTTTGATCAGACTATATTTCCTGTCCGGAAGGACAGGACCATTGGTCCAGCTGAAGAGCTTGCTTTTAAACTTGTTAACGATCAACAAAGGTAGTATTTAAGGTTCAATAGAGGTTTCATTGCATGTGACAAGTTATTAAATTTCTAAAATTTTTTGTGCAAATGTTTTCCAGCTTTTCGGAGGATGGAAGTCATTTTTAGATTATTATGGACCAATTACTGGGTTCATCGTCTTGCTGTCTAATGCATCAGCTTTGTGGTTTAGATTCATTTAGTCATTCTAGTTGTTACATATTGAGGGGTCTGGATCTGCATGGTTAGGAATGTGTCAAGATATTGATTCCACATAAATATTATAAAAGTACAAGAATTTTGAATATAGTTAAATGAAAGATCTATGTTAATCAAGATACTGGGCAGCCCCTTTTTCCTTTTAAAGATGTTACACTTGATACGGGTTTTCAGGCAATTTATTCAAAAAAAAATTTTCCTGTCAATAATTTTTTTTTCTTTTGTACTGCGTGGAATAGTGAAGTTCACTAATTATGCATGATAATGTTTTCATTTTCTTTCTATTTCTTAGGAAAAGGAGCTATACAGATACTGCAAACTTCACTTTGCGCTGTGGGGTATGCCAAATTGGAGTGGTTGGCCAAAAGGTATTTTTCTGTTGATAATAATTCTAAATTCCAAATGAATCAAAAAATAAAAAATAAAAGCCTGGGATAGCTTCCCCTATGAAGTTCTTACTTGACATGATTCATACATTTTTTTTTTATACTTTTAACTGCAAAGAGTTTTTTATGTGAATTATCAGGAGGCTGTGGAGCATGCTCAAGCGACTGGCCATGTCAATTTTCAGGAATATAGATAATCATATCATAACCTTGTAAGTAAATAAAGCAAGAAGTAGACCCGTTTTATTTCAGTGAGCTCTTTCTCTTGTTGGACAGAGTTCATTGATTTGTTGAAGAAGCAATAAATGAAAATTATTACCAACATAATTACCTTGAGAACTATTGTAATAATAGTATATTGTATTGTAAAATTTTAAAAGACTCATTACTAAGTCATGATATTTTGGAATTTGTTATAAATCTCATAGTCGTTTCCTTTCTATGCAATCTTTGAACTGATTGCTTTTTGCTAAATTGTGCATTGCCAAAATTTTTTCAAAGAATTGTAGTCTTTAGAATTATTTCCGTAGTTCTACACAGTTTTCTCTGAATGTCTGTCTTGGTTATTTTTAACATTTTTATTCAAAACAACTTTTTTTTTCATTTAAATTATTGTTTGTAGAACATTCCCTTCATCTAAGAAAACTTGCTTCCATTTTTGCCATTTGGATGAATTTTCACCTCCGTTTCTCTTCAATCTCAACAAAAACAGAGATAAAAGTTCTTTTATCATTATGATTTTATATTGCAACACTTCATTTCATGATGAAAAAATGTTAAAAAAAATAATATAGAAATATTTTCTGACAAAATAAATAATGAAGATGATCCAAGAAATGGCATTACTTGTATCTTAATTTTCTGCTGACAAGCCAGAAAACCACTAGAAATTCAGTTGCCACGTTTACATATACCTTCAACACCACCTCTTCATCTTGATCTCCATTTTCACCTTCAAGAACTGGAACATTCTTTTCCCTACAGTGAAAAGAATTGTATGACATCGTCAAAAATCATCGTCCATAAAATAGGATGTATGTTAAAAGAATTTTTTCAGTTTATTTTATTAGTAGATAAGTTGAAATAAGTCAGAATTATCAAATTTAAAATATTGTGTGAATTTCTCCAAGAAGGAAGTTGGTTTGTATTTGAGTGAAGTGTATCAAAACCAAAATTTCCATTTGGATTGATGCGCACAAAACTGAATTTATCTAAGTGGTTAGGTGTAGAGTTAGTAGAATTGGTTACAAAATATAAATTATGGCAAGGATGTGATGTCAAGTTTTTAAGCCCATTTAAAATTGGACTTTAAAAATAATTAAATTTTAAATACAGAAAGACGAAATGAGGAAAACCAAAAGTCTACCTACCAACCAAAGAGTCATCAAATTGATGGGAGGAAAGATGATGTTGGCAATATACAGAGAAGATAGCGGAGGAAAGTGATGGAAGGGAGTAAATGAACGGCTCGCCGGTAATAAATCATCGGTTTCGTGAGTTTCACCCAACTCAGATCCAAGTTTTGCAATCAAATAGCGTCATGAAAATTTTCACATTATAAAATCATAATTATGATGGAGGTCAAGATACTGCAGAATGCAAATTGGACTTCACAGAGATTAAATTATCTTAGGTTTTCCACAAAACCAAATGCTTTGAAAATCATTACCACTGGCACTTAAAGTTCAAGCAAATCAAGTGCTTCAAATCCTACAGAAAAGGATTGAACTTACCAGCCATACGTGTTTTGCGAACAAATGAAGTAAATGAAAGGGTTCCGAAGAATTCAGCTCAACAACATTACCTGGTGAAGTTATCGCAAATAACACCAGCTCCGGTACAAATCAACAATCACCATCATTAATCCAAGAGGAAAGACGACAAGATGCTGCTTCAACCTTAAAGCTTAGAACTGCTTCTTTTTCAGTGTCCACGCACCTCCACCTAAGTGGTTCCATTACAGAAGCTATATAATGTTATTGTTGATGGTTAATATAGCAAGTAATTCAAGAAGAAGAAGGGCAAAATTAAAGTGACGAGGAAACTTGGTTGTGGTATGGTCATATTTTGTGCAATAAGATTGAATAGAAAAGGTGTTAAGAGTATAATTTGGCTTGCAATCATGACGACCATCACATTCAACTTGTTCTGGCATATTATGATCATCTCATTTACATAAACGATTTGTCTTCTTTCCTCAGAGAGATATTTAGTTAAATGTTTGTTAGTCATTCGTATTGTCCAAAGATTTAGTAAGATATATCGTCCTGTTTATCTAACAGAGAACGATTTGTCTTGCGGTCATTGAAATTGGATCTCATTTCAACTCTGTAATCCGCATGACGAGGGTCATCCTGTCAAACTCCTAATGAATGATGAAATGAAGGAAGACCAATAATTGAATTCTGTCATTCATCACTAAATATTACACTTTGTGAAATAAGGATGACTACCGAATCTCTACTGTACTGTTTTATATTTGAAGAATTCTCAGCCTCTTAGTTATTGAAGATGTTTATCCAATAAAGTTATTTATATAATTAGTAATATATAGTACAACTGATAGCAACCTTTGAGCAATCGAACTTTGAATTAATAACGGCCTTAAGTTGTCCAATATTTTGATGTGATATATATATATTGGAGTGGACTAAATCAAAATTTCCATTTTTTAATTAAATTTATGAAATGACCTGACACGAAGGCTTATTCCAAGTTTATGTGCTTCAGCAGAGGATTGTACAAGATAGAATTATCAAATATATATTTAAAGGTATATATGAAGATTGTAACCTTCAATTCAATGGTTGCCTTGCCTTATCTCATCTCTGTATCTATTGATGGAGAATCGTTGTCTTAGTGGTTGGAAGGTGGTTGAATGGCAAATTATAATGTCAGCTTAGATGCATATTTCAACAGTCTTTTTGACAGGGATGGTAGCTTTTCTCAGCGATTTTGTCTGAAATTTGATAGAAACGTTTTCAGAATCCCAAAATTATATGGCATAAAAAAGTTTCAAACTAATTTCAATACACATTTTTAGTGAATTATAATCCGGTCTGAGTTAATTAAATAGCAAGTAATTAATAAATTCCAACTTTTGCAAAGGTAAGATTGATTCAACTTCTGGAATTGATCAGTAAATGGAAAATATTAAACAGGAGGAAAAAAGGGAAATCAATGAAATGAACTATACAACAAAACCAGAGATAGAGAGACAGAGAAAAATTACACAAAATTTACTCCTTTTACTCTACAACAAAGCCCTGGTGCTAATTCTATGTACTTTCAAATCTGATTCTATACAATCTTTCTAAGCCCATTTTTCCTTCTTTCCCCTACAAAATAAACAAATGAACAAATAAACAAATCCCCATCAGAAAAATGGAGGAAGAAAAATTCCATGCATCAGCTCCCCGGATTCATTGTCTACAATCAGCAGATGATCATCAGTTCACCTCTGGAATGCTTTGCAGCGCTGGACGCCATGAACGTTGATGGGTCTCTTGATAACGACCACTAAAGTCCATCAACTGGGCCAGTACCTGCTCTACCGACAACTCTTTTACGTCCACCTTACCTAATAACTCCTCCAGTTGCTTCTTTGTGATCTTGATCTTTATCTCAGTCGTCGATGATGCTCTAACTGCATAAGATGATTTAATAAAACCAACTTTTCCTGCTCTGAGTAACCCTTCTTCCTCCATTTTTATATCCTTTTCACTTGTGTGATCGCTTGCCAATGAATCCCAGTCATCTCCTGCCCATTGCATTGACGGTTGATGTCTTAAACAATTTCCCATTTGAAAACCTTTAATTTGTAGGGTTTTTTCTCTTTCTTTTTATGATACTTTTTGCAAGGATTTCGGCATGGAGTGATCAAAAGATATTTATACAAGGAGATTGATAAGAGATGGTGGAGATGAGGACAGAAGTGGTGAGAAAAAGGAGGAAAGAGTCAAACCAAATGTTTGCCACGTAGGACAATTGATTGTTTGACGTGGCTGATGATGAAGAGTTGACCACGTCATTTGGGATTAGTTTCAACACAGTCCATGAGATAACTCGCTAAAGTTCAAGCGATAGAAGCTCCACTTGGATAGGCTATGACTGCGTCCGCGCTGATGCTTTCGGCTAAACAATGTAAACATTGTAGAAGTCGAAATTGTGGAATTTTTATCATATTATTAAAAAAAAAAAAAAAGTAATTCTGTTGCTTATATTATCAATTTTATTTTAAGGTGTCCTAAGGAGACGTATATTTTTCTTGCATAAAAATAATTATTTCGTTAAAATAGATCATTTAAATTTTTTTTTTTTTTAATTTTGTTATCATCCATTACAATTGAATTTTTATTGATATATCCAAACAGAAACTAATATAAGTCTCCTTTAAAATTAAAATTACAAAAAATTGTTATTAATAGTTTTTTTTATCTGTTACCACAAAATGAAATGAAATGATTAATTTTTTGTTGCACTATTTTTTTTAAAAAATTTATTTATATTCACATATGAGATGTAATTTATAATATTAAAAATAATGCTAAATATATTATTTTTTATAATTCCACATATTAGAAGTGACAAACTATAGTTAAAGAAAACTAAGCCGCAGAAAGTAAATATTAAATTATAAAATATAAAATAAATAATGAATATATTCTTACAATAAAAAAAAATATATTTTTGTTGGATAAGAATGTTTCAACTTTATTTATTTTTTTTAATAAATTAAGCGAGAAATAATATTTAAAAACTCCGAGGATGCATTTGAAAAACAAAATTACTCTCCACCAACGGCAATGAGTCAAGTCCGGTGTTCGGCCCACCCAACTGAAGCCATGAATTCCTAAGAAGCTTCCCCCAGCCAAGCCAGCCATGAAGTTTGATTCCTGATCTATTTTTTCAAGTGTGAAAAGGATTCGGGATGGAATCTGACACCTGAAAAGTAAGTGTGAACACAAATGGTCGAACGGAATCTTTCATGGGGGTTCGGGTCCCCCCTTTCACGTGGAAGCAATCCCTTCCGTTTTCAATTATTTTATATATTTTATTATAAGCATAATTATGAGTATAATCTTATTATTGTTATGATCTTATCCATTTCATGTGGACGTAGAAATTTTATAAGATACCAACAACACTGCACTAATGCTTTCTAATTTATTTATTTTTTTTATATAAATTACAAACATCAAAAGGTTATAGATGCAAATTTTCTTTTATCGAACTTCCGCAGCATGTTTGGTGTTTATTTTGGTAAAGCAAGTTAAAGAATTTTCATTAAAATAGATAAGGTAATTGCATATTCAAGTTAATTACAGCATTCATTCCCGAATACAAATATATGTAACATGATTTTCATGTTTTAAATAATTATGTATAATATTATATTTGATTAAATACATGTTTAAAAGAAATAATTAATTATAAAGATTATTTATTTTTTTGACGTGAATATTATCAAGTGGTGTGCCAATAAACCTAGAAAGGAGGAATATAGTAGAATATAATAAGTATTTGTATTGTTGTTTCATTTAGAATTTCAGAATAGATTTTTAAATTTTATTTTTTATATGGTTGTTGAGTCTAAGTTGGCTCCTAATCGAGTAGCCAAGGCACAAAATCAAATTTGTACGTTTTGTTAATTGCTAGCTACAATCCAAAACCAAAAACAAGAAAACGTAAAGCATTTTCGGACAATCCATATAGCATGTACATGTTGCCCTTGCTTTGGTTGAGTTGAGTAGTTTACACATAGCATCCAATTTCAATGGTCGAGATAGCTCCTTTACTTTGGATTACACCCACCGACACCATTAAATCAGTCGACTTGGTGTCGGTGGCTTCGAATTGTCACCAACGACTTACTGAGTGGAATATACCAGTGTACATACATTAATGGAATATGGGAGTTCACAGAAAAACCATTAACTCAGATTTTTTTTATTTATATTTATATTATTTTTTATTACATCAATATTATGATAAAAAAAATTTTAAAAAGGTAGACAAATTATATGATACACTTTTTTAAATCGTAAACATACTCTAACGTTGGCTATCAGTTTACTTGAAAGGATATGAAATGATTTGAGTCTAAATAGATTCATAAGTGCAATTATTTCAATTTAATTTTTTTGCTTTTGTTAAATAAAGTAATACTCATGAATATGTATTGCGTTTGAATTTAATAATTAAAGTAAGTATTGGTAGGTAGAAAATGGTGGCTAGATCAGTCCTATATAATTCTTTTCATGTTTCTATTTTGAGTGGAAATTGATGATTATATCTCTCTAGGTTCTTTTAATATTTAACTATAATTGAAAATTAATAATAATAATTATTATTATTATTATTTATTGACTTCAAAATCATCAGTCATATTGAGTGTTTGACCATAGAATTCCTTTTTGGTGCAGCATATCAAAAAAATTGATTGTAAATAGTACTAAGCAAGATCTGGTTTGAATGGAATCTTTAATTTAAAAACTAATAGAAGATGATTTTGGTCTGACTTCAATTAGGCGGAGGATTCAACAACGCAACTAAGACTACACTAACACAATCATGATATAAATCTTTACACATTATATATACAACACAACACGTTGATTTGATATTAATTATTATATATAATTTATAATAATAATAATAATTTATTTGGTAATAATTTCATGTCCCGTATTAACATTACAAATGTCATATGTTCATTGTCAAGCTCTTATGTAAAGCAGCTGTCTTGTGCCATTGTTAAATACTTATGCAAGCCGTATAAAATAGGCGAACTAGGCTCCGATAATATTATAATATATACAGGAGGGGTAAAGCTTAGTCAATGCTACACTCAAATAGTGTGGTTGAATTCTCAAATTTGGGATCTCTTTTTGAAGACTTAGATCTTCAACTGGCTCAACTGTGAGTTGATTGACATTTAGTGTCACACATGTTATTAAGGTTCAAATTTTATAGATGGTTTGATGGATATAATTTTCTTTTACAGAAAAAAAAATATATAATCAACGTCATAATGAGAAAATTTAAAATTTTATTCTTAATGGCTACTTAGCCATAATTTTAAGAGTGATATTTGAAATTTTATATTACTTATTTTTTGAATTAAGAATATTTTAATAATTTTATCTTGTATAAGTATTTTTTACCACTCTTAAAAATATATATTCGGATGTTATTATAGATTAAATAAAACTGTATTGATATTTACTAGATAATTTGAGAGGTTTCAAACGAAATTAATTAAGTATACAAAATTTTTTTATTTTTATGAGATATCATTTGCACACCTAAGTTTTTAATCTAAATTTTTGATGATCAAAAAATTTAATTTATGATATATTTATTTATATTAAAATAAAAAAAATAAAAATTTCGTAAAAATAAATTTAAGTTAAATCAGAGATAAGATGAGAGAGAATTAAAGTCGAGAATATAAAGTCAAAAACTTAGATAACATAGAAAGTATAGCTCATTTTGTATTGATTAACTAGTTCAGACGGTCATCGCTAGTTTAGCGCCAGACTTAAAAATAGATTTTGTCTCAAATGGACAATTAGTGTATGTTTTGCATTGGTTAAAGAACCGAATAATGTTTTTTTGTGTAACCAAATATGGATGCTTAATTTTGCCTCTTGTTTTTACATTTTCAATCCCTTCTAAAAATTTATTTATTCTTCTCTTAAGAGGCACATTTGTCTTTTCTCTAGGCATTATAAAAAGTCAGGAAGAGGGGGGACATTGTTCATTTCTCTTCTTTCTTCCCTTTCCAACCTAATCCTTCTTTTCCTCTCCTATTTTGTTGTCACCTCTTCTTGCTCTTATTTCTTTAATCCTTTATCAATTAAACTCCTTTTTTTTTTTTTAACAAATTACTAGAATACAACGCCCTCTATCCTTTATAAATTGTATTTTCAAAAATAATTAAGCAACTAAATGACAATGAGAATTAGGGCTTGAAGCCAATTTGAAATTTTGAAGAATCGACAATATTTATAGTATTTTTAGGCTCTAATCAAGCTTTTGATAAGATTTTTAACACGTTTCAAGTATAAAATTGTAATATAAATCAAATTATTAATTTAAGGTATAATGTACAAGCATTTCGACTTGATTTCATCAAATTGACTGTGAATTTATAAAATTAAATTAGATTATAATGTTCTAAAGTCTAAAATGATTTAGTTTGAGATTTTGATAAAAAAAAATCAAGTAATAATTCACTGACTATGATAATTATTCATTTAAGAATGAATAAGTTAGAGGGTTGAGTTTGTATATAGATATAATCTAAAAATGATCGTGTTATTGTAAGAATGATCATGAGATTTTATTCAGTAAAAATTAGATAAATAGTTGAAAATGCGTATATTCTTAATAGGTTAAATTTGGTTAAAAAATCTTAATATTTTAAGCATACTCATAACGCATAGATAATATTAAATTATATTTAAGATTTAAAATTAATAAATTTGTTGATATATATATGCTTTAAGCTTAGAGAATTTGAGAGACGAAGTTATGAGACACGAGAAATAGAGAAAATGTATATCCTTTCTAATTTATGAGTGAATTTCTTTTCATTTAAACATTTTAAAAATATTTTATAAAAACTTATTTGTTTTATGAATTAGAACATAACTTTATAATTATTTATATACGAGGCCATGAGGTAATTTATAATGAAATAATGTTTTATTGAGATATTTTGAATCATCATGACATGCTTATAAATGCTTTGTTATTAGATTTCACGAGATTGCATAATAAATTTGTTTTATAATATTGATAATTGATCGAAGAGTAATCTGTAATTCTAGGGTATTAAGTAATCTAAGGACAAGTTGGGATAATAATCGTCTTAGGTGAATAGATGCATTAATTGAACTAATATAAGAGAGATTACGGTCTCATTTGTAGAGAAACCTACTAGGTGAGAATGTTGGCGACAGATACATATGAATTCACATGTTATTCTAAGCCAACGTCAACGATAGGTCATTTTTATAAAAATAAATAAAATTTTTACTTGAAAACTTATACATATCATTTTATTCAACTTGTATTGATTTTACATAGAAAAAAATAGGTTATTAATAGCCTAAATTTACTTTTACCCGAATAAACACTAATAAAAGAGGTCAACTAAATAATTTTTAGATATAGATCATAAATTTTCACTAAAAATCAATTGATTTCTGTACAAACCCTAAATGTTTTCTTAATGTGTTTATTATAAATATTTTTATATGTGATATATATATTTTTGTATTCACTTACGATGTATATTCCTGTATATTCACTTCTCTCACACTTCAATTTTAGGTAATCATGAGTAACATAAAGAGAATTAGTTAGGGACAGTAATTTTATCTCAAAGGTTTAAAACTTTCAATATATACTCACTCAAGTCAATGCTTTTGTGTTTGTGTCCGTTGGGATAATTATAAAATAATAAGATTTTTACTATTTTATAAACTGCATTGTATTATCTTGGGATATAAAAAAGTATTTATAAACTCTTTATTTGTGAAATAATTTAAAAATATTTTAAAAAGAAAATTTATGTTGTTGTAATACGAGATATTTTGAGAAATAGTTATATATATATATACATATATATATATATATATATATATATATATATATATATATATATACTAAGAAAATGAGTAGGTACTCAAATGCCTTATAAGTGTGAGAAGCATATTCTAAAACTTGAAATGTACCTCAAGAGTTTATGAAAGTTGTTACGCGTAAACTTTATAGGCGAGAATATGATAAATTTTAAGTTATATTCTAATTTTTAAATTTAAACAATAATAACAGTTGAATTAACAATATCATATTACTTTCATTATTAATTTTTATATTATTTACAATTCTTAATATTGCATATATTTTTCATGATTAAAGTGATGTAACACTATACATTCAATTATCACATTATTTGACATTTAAAAATTAGGATACAACATGTAATTCCTAACAACAAAAGTTAATATTATAATTATAACTATGATCTTATTTTAAAATATTATTTTTGTTGAAGTATATATCTCCATATTTGATTAAGAAGATTGTTGGTAGTCCGAATCAAGAATTCATGAAATATTAAGGTCGATGAAGATGAGACACCAATTGAATATTGATTTGGCATGAATAAATTAAAAGAGCAACAACTAATAATAGGTCAACCACTACGATGTTGTTGTTAAAAATTGTCAAAATCTATTATTATTTCTTTTATAATAGACGATTAACTATCAGTGAATGTATTTCATCATTAGAATATTAATAATATCAATTTATATTATTACATTAGCTAATTACAAAATTGTTAATACCAATAATGACATTGAAAAATGAAACAATTTATTGAATTGGTCTTATTCAATGAATTTAATGAGTTTTTCTACGAAGATTAGTTCCTCGGGTGAATAATTAAACAATGAATTCATTGAATTGATCTTATCCAATAATATCGTTGCGTTGCTTAGCTTACTTAAATTGATGTTGAACTTAGACCTTAAAATATATTATTGTTGAAAAAGTATGTGGTCTTTAAAGCTTGAAGATTAGTTTTGTCCATTTTTTTTTTTTATTTTTTATTTTTTATTTTTTTCCTTAATGAATTACGTATACGTTCGATTTTGCATGATGGCGATTTGTAGATCTATAGACAAAATTTACCGGACACCTTCTATCTCAAAATGATTTTTTATTTTATTTATTTGCTTAATAATCTAATTCACTATTCTTTTAAGAATTATGATGATATTTTATTTTATATTTGATGAAGAGATTTTTTTTTTCTCTTTTATGTCAACTGTCAATTATTGAATTTTTTTCTTCGTATAACAAGCGCACGCGCTTGCCAATTCGATAAGAATGCATCTTATTTCACTAAATTAAAATTTTATATTTTAGTCATTTTTTAAATTTTATATTATATAAATTATTAATGGTAATTAGATCAACAAATTGTTTTCGTTGTGATAAAAAAAATTTAGAATTTAAATCTTACTAATATCATAAGTGAATATTGTTTTAATTCAATATTTAAGTTGGAATTATTTTGTTGTTATCGTTCATCGTATGTCACATTATTTTGAGTGTAAAGAAATGTCTCCGACCCATATGCAAAGTGGCCCATACAGGCAACGTAGTGGACTTAAAGGCCCATGAATCTAACCCATCGTCATTTTTTTAAATGGATCTAAATATGCTTTGGGAATTTTTGGTGCAAGTAATGAAAGATTCCGGTGAGTCCAATTTGCAGTAATGCAGCCATCAAGGCTTGCTAACCAATAGAAAAAGAAAAAAAATGATGTAGTTTATAGTGTTTAATTTACATAGAAAGAAAGAAGGGTGATTTAATACATTTATCTTGCTTAACTAGAATCAAATTAATTTTCTTCCAATCAAGATTAAAATAAATGTCGTAAATTAGATAATATTTCTTTTTGAGAATTAAGGAGAGAGAGAGAAAAAACAAATGATAATGATGAGTTCAAAAAGATGCAAACACACATAGGCTGGTACGTGGGTACCATTTGGTTTCATTAAACTTATTGAAAGGTCCAAAACCAAAAGAAATGTATCTATCCTCATTTATTTGTCTCCATTAAAAGGTGCAATAAAAGAAAGTATCATTATAATAATAGATATACAATCCTCCTTTGCTGAACTCCTCGTATTCTCTTTTTATTAAATGCATTCTAAATACTAAGTTGGTGAATATCACATGTATGTATATAGATTGGTTTTATTTCTTTTGTAAAATATATTTTTATAAAATTCACATGGGTAACTCGATTAATTTTTGATAGTGACTATGACTACTAGTTGTCTTGTCCACACTTGACGTGGAACCATCAAATTCAAACATCCAAATATGGGATTTCGGATTTGACCAGTATATATTGTTGGATGAATAAATTAGATTAGATATTACTCAAAGGTGAATTTAAAATTTAAAATTTAGATATGAAACATAAAATTTTAAACTTTTATTATTCAATGTGAACTTAAAATTATATTTCAAATTTTACATTCTAAGTTTTTAAATTTTTAAGTTCATATATAAATAATATTTTAATATATAAATATATCTATATACTTTACCAAATCTCAAAAACATGCAAACCACCCGATGAGAACACGCTGCTTTGCTTAGCCAAAGAAACAGAAAAAAAAAAAAAAAATTCAATTGTTTGTTTTCTTTTTACAATGATTTATAAAAGAAACAATAGCCATGTTCCCTAAATTACCATTTATTTATTATTTTTTTTTTTCCCACCATAATCATACTTATGGTTGGTCACGTATGAATCCCAATAGAGATAATTCAAAGAGAAAGACACGAAAAAAATAACAATGATGCAATGAATTATATGGGATGTATTAATTTATCTTTCAAAAATATTTGAAGACATTTTTTACGAGAAATACATTTTATAAATAATATTAAACAATTATCCATTTTTGAATTATTTACTTTAAGAGTGACAATAACTTCTCGAAAAAAATTCTTGAGTAACTCTTATTGAAAATACATTATGTTTGAGAACATAATATTGAAAAATATATTCTTACAAAAGTTCCAAATGAATTTATTTATTGTAATCATACATAAACTAAATAAAGAACTATTGTTAATTCAAGGAAAAAAAAAGGGCTCTTCAAAAAGTTGGTACAATCACAGATTTAATGGGCTAGACTAGAGTATCAAAGTGAACTCATGTCATGTGACATCAATTTGCTGACAAACATGCAATTATTGCAATCAATTGCAATCCTAGCTTAAAAAGTCTTGTAACATTTACTTTCCTCGTGCTAATGGTGGCTTCTTGAGGCCCCACAAACGAAAACTCTTGGGCCCACATGGATAATTAAAATTTTAATCAGGGCAATGACCTTAAATTAAAATGTCAACGAATTGGGAGGCCAAAATCTTACTTATGCCAACAATTTTAAGTACAAGTATTTGTTTTTTAATTAAGATTAATAGCCGCAAAATGGTTTGTGATTAATGACAAAGATTGGATAAATTAAAGATTAAATTAGTAAAGACTAGATATATTAAAAATTGTAAAAGGCTATAAGATAATATTCATTATTTTTTAATTAAGATAATGACATTGACCCATGTGGGCACATTTCGTCTTCTTGCAAAATACATTTGCATAGGATACATACATTATTATATATGGTGACTGAACAAATTCATTGCCACCTGTGATTTCCCTCGGATGCCTTTCGTAACGGACTAAAAATAATAGAGTGAGTAGATCATGAAAGGGAAATGGAATGGAATGGTACAAGAAATTGATGAGATAGTTTTTGATTTGTATGTTCTTGTATTAGTATTAGGAGGTAATGTCAATTTTTACTAGTATTCACTTTCTGAGGGTAAAACCCCCACCCAACCCAAAACTCAAAAATAAATAAAAATAATAATAATATAAGAAGATGTTTTAATTTTCAACTTTTTGAATTATAATAACCGAGATTCTTTTAGAATAAATTATCATACTAAAGTCGGGTAATTAGCAAAATTTAATAGAGTTCAATACTGCTATTGATGATATAAAATAAAACACCCATTTAACATAACTTAAATAATAAAATCGAAATTTAACTTTATCACTATTCGAGTTTGATTAATAATAAACGATTTCATACTCTATTTAATATTTTTTTAACATAACATTAAAATATAAATAATTTTATATATAAAATAACACAATAATATTATTAATCATTATATATATATATATATATTTGAGTTATTTTTATTAATTAATATTATTATATTATAATAATTTGTACAAGAATTTATATTTTTTATACAATAATAAATAAAATAATTTTAAATTTTCTAAATGATATTTGATTGAGATAATTGGTCAGTACAGCTCTAAATCTATTTTTCCATTAATGACAATCGTTGAATCGTATCATAAAAATATATAAATTATTATTTATTGATACGGCACCATGCTATATGGTTGACAGAGAACTTTACCATCTAAAAGCTCAAAACCAATTTAAAATGATCCAAGTTACAACGTCTCTCTGCAACTGCAAAACCTAATCATCAACGCCAACAAAGAACGTTTTTGTATTCACAAACGATGCCGTATTTCCCACCACGAACTCCCGGCTCCGCTGTTAGAAAATTACGTTGACCGTACAGTACACACACTCTCATATAAACACGTGCACCCCTCCTTATACATACAACGATACGTGGTATCTTATCGTTTTCTGGGTTTGAGTCATTTTCTCGACCAAATAGAAACGCTCTCGCTCTGATTTTGCAGACACAACACAGGCACACACGGAGCACGAAAACACGAGTTTTCTGTGTTTGTTTTCGTGGGTTTCTTGTTTAATGGCCGAATCCAGCTTGAAGAGATGAAGATAACGGGAAACCCGCATTGTCCGGCGACATTTCCGGCGAGTAAGACACTGAAGCAGACTTCAACCTCAGATCTTAAGCCCACGCGAGGGAAGACTCGAAACCCGAGCTCTAACCGGTTGAGGAAGCCCGGAGTTCCGGGTCAGAGACGGAGCCGGCCAGAGACCCCGCTTTTGAGGTGGAAGGTTGGAGATAAGGAGAGGAATAGGAAAGTTGAGGCTGAAGAAGAGGAGGTTGCGAAGAGTGGTCGTAAGAGCCGTCGGAAAAATAAGAAGTGCTCGACTGTAGTTTCGGCCAGGAAGCTTGCTGCTGGACTGTGGCGGCTTCAGCTGCCGGAACATGCCGCTGGTGCCGGCGCTGAGAGTGTAGATCGGTTAGGGTTTCAGGTGAGAGAGAAAAGCGCAAACTTTGAAGTGCGCTTGTTTGTTTAAGATCTGTGGTTTATTTATTTATTTTTTTTTAGGGATTTAAATCAAATGTGGTAGGTGTTGGGTAATAATTTTTTTTTTTTTTAACTTCTGATTATATAACTTTGTTGCTTTATATTCAAGTGTGTATTTGACTTGTGAGGTTGATACCGATCTTTATTGCTTTGTCATTATCATTTTTTGAATTTGTGATTGCTCTTGTTGCTTAATTTTGAAGGGTTTTGTGTGGTTGTGCAAAACACATTGCGGTTCAAGTTTTCTACGTTTTTAACTTGATCTTGATTTTGTTACGACAGTCCCTTTAGTTGGGTTTATACTTTATGCGATTTTGGAAGTGTATCTGATTCTGTTTATTAATATCTGCGATTCACTTTGTTATATATTGGGACATCTATTCGTGAGGTTAAATGACGTCCAGGGAACTCGGGTTGTGTTCTTCACTCATTTTGGGGTTTATAGTTCACTTTTATATATTATCTTTCATATCAATGTCCACAATGCTTTAAAGTGCATTTATTTGCATCTTTGGCTCACTTGATTCTAAGAAGGACAATCATGTGTTTAAATGTCTTCCAAGAAGTTCATGTTGTTTACTGCATATTGTTCTCTGTTTTTCATTTCAATCTTTGTTTTTCGACCCTATTTGATTCACTGGCTAATTTAGAGATTTTGAGCTCATTGTATTATTCTTTCACGTAGCCTGGTGCAGGTCATGTAGGAGTTCCATATCATGTTCATTGTAGCGGTAAAGTATATGGTTCTGAACCAAAGGATCCTTTACAGAGCCCTATGTCTGTCGTGAAGAATGGATTCTTATGTAAGGTAATGCTGCTTAAGTTTGTTAACTGAATTATTAATTGTCAATGACTTGTCAGATTCAAAGAACATAGAGTGTCATTCATATGTAGGAATTAACATAAAATCTACCCTTTTTATCGTCTTCCCCACGTGGCATTAATGCTTCCTTATTGTGGACTACTGTTTGGTGGGACCTACTTTATGAACCTCCTATGCCCAATTTAGGAGAGTTAATTGCATGGGTTGATGTATTGTCGGATAGTGTTATGACCACCTGGGTTATTGGCAAATTGTTTCTTCCTTTTCAACCAAGTTTTTGATCTTCCTCTGGTAGAGTGATTGCTGCTGCTGGTGTAAAACATTCTTTTGTTTGGATTGTTTGCAAGTTATACAGATGTTTGCAAATCTAATCCAGCCCATTTATAAGATGGAAGGAATTCTCTCAATTAAATAAAAAAAGCTTCAGAAGGAAACAAAATTAATCTTGCCAATAACTGTAACCGAAACATACATGTCATATTCCTTCTTTTTTTTTCATGGGATTTAGCTAGTAGTTTATCCTTTTTTTAACAAGAAGCATACTGTTTATGCTTCATTTATCTTGACCTTGTGTGAGTCTATGCCAGATATGGCTTTCATGACTTCTTCTGCATCTGTATTAGTGAAGGACCGGTGGCCAACAGCCTAATTTAATTATGGACAGAATGAAAAAGGAAAGAGCGGAAAAGAGGGAATTGGGTTTGAATATGAAATCTGCAAAAGATTAAGATAGGGAGTGATAAATTCAACATGAGCAAAATGAGTTCTTAATCGGAATTTCAGTGCTTATTTGTACAAATTGCTGACACTATTGTTTAGTAGCTTGATAATAATGACGAAGGAAAAGGGAAAAAAAAAAATAGAAAAGAATAAATATGCGCATTGTGAATATTGCATGGATGTTTGCACCCAGTTGCTGGAATTATTTTTTGCTCATTGGTTACTTGATGTAAGATTATAGCAGGGCCCGTTTTCTCGTTTGGACGAGGAAATTTTAAACTGTGCTTATTAATTAAAAGATGATCTGGATCTAACCCAATGCCTGTTTTTCTGTTATTCAGCTTGAGCCTTCATTTCAGTTGTCAAATTCTGCAATGGAGGGGGTGACAAAGTGGGATCCTGTCTGCTTGAAAACACCAGATGTCGTACGCCAAATCTACAGTCACATTAAGCATCTTGACCAACTGGTAAGTGCTGTATCAATAGTTGCCGCACTTGAAGCTGAAGTACAGCAGGCTCGAGCTCGCATTCAGGAGCTTGAGACTGAGTGCCGATCTTCAAAAAAAAAATTTGAGCACTTCTTGAGGAAAGTCAGTGAGGAAAAGGCTTCATGGCGGAGCAGGGAGCACAAGAAGATCCGTGCATTTATTGATGACCTCAAAGCTGAGTTAAGCCATGAAAGGAAAAATCGTCAAAGGATAGAAATTGTGAACTCCAAATTGGTTAATGAGCTGGCTGATGCAAAGCTATCAGCAAAGAGATATGTCCAGGACTATGAGAAAGAAAGAAAGGCCAGAGAATTAATTGAAGAAGTATGCGATGAGCTTGCAAAGGAAATTGGAGAAGATAAAGCCGAAGTGGAGGCATTAAGGAGGGAGTCAATGAAACTCCAGGAGGA
Organism: Trichilia hirta; assembly: GCA_035221805.1. NCBI lineage: Eukaryota > Viridiplantae > Streptophyta > Magnoliopsida > Sapindales > Meliaceae > Trichilia > Trichilia hirta. Next base: position 5,917,499 of record JAWDEX010000007.1, on the reverse strand, counting down.
AGTGGAAGACGAAAGGAAGATGTTACAGATGGCTGAGGTCTGGCGTGAAGAACGTGTTCAAATGAAGCTGGTTGATGCAAAGGTTGCACTTGAGGAGAAGTATTCTCAGATGAACAAGCTTGTTGCAGAATTGGAAACATTTCTTAGGTCAAGAAGCACAACCCCTGATGTTAAAGAGATGAAAGAAGCAGAATTGCTTCAGCAGGCTGCTGCCTCTATGAATATTCAGGACATCAAGGAATTCACTTATGAGCCTCCCGACCCAGATGATATTTTCTCTGTTTTGGAAGATGTTAACTTTGGTGAACACAATTGGAGGGCGATTGAACAATGTGGTGCATACAGTCCTGTTAGTCATGCCTCAAAAATTCACACAGTAAGTCCTGAGATCAATGCTATTAACAAGGATAGCATTCACAGGCATTCCAATGGCTATGTTGACCACACTGTTGATTTAGATGAAGAGGACAGTGGATGGGAAACTGTGAGTCATCTTGAGGATCAGGGATCAAGTTGTTCGCCAGAGGGGAGTGCCCCATCTATCAAGAATCATCAAGATAGTAATTTATCAGGGAATGTAATGGAGTGGGAAGATAATGGATATGAAGGAACTCCAATTACTGAAATAAGTGAAGTCTGCTTGGTCCCAAATAAACCGTTGAAGAAGGTGTCGTCCATAGCAAGGCTTTGGAGATCACGCCCAAATAATGGGGATAACTATAAAATAATCACAGTGGAGGGAACAAAGGGTAGGCTTTCAGCTTCATATGGAAGATTATCTAACGGGAGTCTTGCATCTCCTGACCCAGGATCAGATAACGGTGGCCCCCTCCCAGATTTGGTTGGGCATTGGAGTTCACCGGACTCAGGAAATCCTCACATAACTCGAGGCATGAAAGGATGCATTGGATGGCCTCAAGGTGCTCAAAAGAATACTTTGAAGGCAAGGATGGAAAGTCAGAAGGTTCTGTTGCGGCAGGTTCTTAAACAGAAGATTTAGTAATAGCTATTGAATTCAGATGGCTAAGCTTGCTTATCAAGGTTATTGAAATTCCCAGGAGGAAATAAGCTATAAAATCCTACAACCCTTATTCTCTGCCAGTCCAAACTGATCAAGTATTGCTGGAAGAGCATTGTGAATAAGTACAGTAGAGGCTCCCATGAACTTGCTGGTCTGCCCATCTCCAATTTTCCTCCCATAAATCCTGCAATATCAAGAGTTTTGTTCTATATGATATGCCGAAATATTGGAAATAATGATCATGGTGCAACCGTTGCATTATCTCTTGTCAACTAGTAGCTGTAATATCCATATAGCAAGTTTCTTTTCTAGAATTCCCGTCCTGGAAGCAAAATTGTGTTACTTTGTGCTTTATCTTTGAAAATCTGAGGACACAACGAAAGCAAATTATGGTAGAGTCCGACTACGAGATCCGAAATCTCCCTTCTCTGTATTGCATATTTTTCTATGCAGACATGTTAACAAATATGTTCTCATCTCTTTTTTCATTTAATGTGACAATCAATCTTTAAGATTATGGTGCCAATTAGACCGCCATGGCCATTCAAACACCGTAAATTCCCATTCAATTTAGCTCCTGGGTAAATTTGATTCTACAAATGGGTAGACTTAAAATGTGTGAGTCTATACGTGAACTAGTAACGCGACTGCAATCCGCTGGAACAATGCTTTGAAAGCATAGAGCTCTCCATTTATAATTTTATATTTGCAATTTACATTAGAGAAAGCGCGAGAGACGGAGAAAATTCTCGACCTTTCATAGATCGAGAAAGTCCTCGAGTCTATTTGATTCGTTATGGATTGTATCTTGCTCTGTTTTATTTATTTAATAATAGATATCATGTCGGCATTTTATTAAGATAATGAACGACAGGTCGTCCATCTTATGGGGCAAGCCTACTTAACGACCCTGAATAAAATCAAAACATTCGACTTACATCATTATCTAGAAATCCCCTGATGATGAACAATCCGTATCATCGACTTCATGAAATATTGGAGGACTCTGTAATTCCTGCAACAGAATGAGGATATAAAACACTGGACCACCATTCATTCTTTATTTATTTATGTTTCACAAATTTATTATTATTTCATTTTGTTGGCTAATGGCTTGACTGCAAGTTGGTTGTAGGTACACTCTCTCAATAACGCTCCATGTCGCTTCAATTTTTGCTTTTATCTGCGACTTCCGGTTTGTATTGAATATTTACGACAGCTGAATCATAATCAATTTGTCTATATGCTCATCCATGGTTTATATTTCTTCTTCCACAGACTTTTGGAGGATAAGAGGCCACCTACATCTTTGAAATCATTGAATTGAGTATGAAATTTTATTCATATTCAAATGGTTGATGAGGAGAAAATAGACAGGTGCTGGTGCACATAATAACCGGCCATCGATTACCTTCTCTAGCAGACTCGCGCATTTCTTGTTATTATATTTACCCCAATGTGTATGCAGGGAAACCAGTCATGAACTTTGTCGTTGCCCTATGTTTCCTGGAGTTAGTTGCCATAGCTACCATTACCGGCCAGTGATAAGATTCTCATCCATGCATTGACATCTCCTTATTTTTCTACTAAGAACTAAATCATGCTTAATTTAAATTTTCAATACATATATTAACATATATATATGTATAAAAGGCTGAACCTATGAAATTTTTACTTTTCAAAGATGAAGATTTGATAAAATTAAGTTACAAAACTATGCAACTCCTTTAATCTATATCATAAAAAACTCTAGAAAGCTTAAAAAAACTCTTTTATTATGCAGAAAATAAAAAAAAAAAAAATTTCTTTTTTTCTCATACGGGCGAATGTGTGCTTGGAGAGAGACCATCATTTTTCATATTTTCGTGCATTTTATTTTGATAATTATTTATTAATATTAACCAATTAAGATTAATACATATGGTCCGTGATATTAAGTCAAATTAATACATATTTAGATCAATCATATTAATGCACATTTACAACATTTGGACCAATTAAATTAGGCCATATTAATTAAATTAACTATTATGTAATAAATGTTTATCAATACTTAACTATTAAGAATTTAACATTTAATTTAAATTAATTTGATAATTTTATAAAATTAATGGTCAGATTACCAATTGGTCCATAAATAATTATTGACAATTAAGTATATGAAACTTACTTTAATATAAATATATATATCAGTGATATATATATATGTCACTGATATATACATTTATATATATATTTCTCGACCTTCCTGAAAATATTAGCTTTATATAAATAATTTTTTCTATTGCATATACTTCATGAGATTTAAGAATATTAGTGTGACCACGAAAGTTTAAAGTGAATTAGCCGTGAGTTATTTTTAAATATTTTAAAATTCAACGACTATAGTTGACATCTAATAATACGCTCTAATCTCTAATCTCTAATAAAATAATTCTTCATCAAACTTTACTTGAATTATACGTACCATGTGGATAAAATTCTTTTATTGTTTAATCTTAATCAAATTAGAGATAATAGGATGTTGAAATCCTAAATTCGATATTTTATGAATCGCCAATTAATAGTCCTAAATTTACTCTCATAAACTCTTCATATAGCATTTATTTTGCTTTGATTAAAAATTTAGTTTCAGATATTTATCGATATTCATTTAGAAATTTAAACTATGATGGAGTTAGTAATAATACTTAATCCTATTAAACGAGTCAACATATTTTATTTTAATTATCATATGAATTCTTACATAAATAACACATAATCAAAATGGTTTTATCATATAAAACATGATTAGTACTGTACTTATATATCATATAAAAATTATGCATATCCATATAAAATCTGATTTTGATGTCTCTGATCAAAGAATTATATCGCACACTAATACAATTTTTGAATAAATCATTGATTATATGCATACCATATAATTTATCGTTATTTGATCATGTTCAATAAATAGTTTTTTAATTATAAATTCATACTAATATTCTTATGATATGATTTTTGTTGTCATCCTTACTAATATCATCTTATAAAATTTATAAACAGCATTTAATATGCTTATTATATGATATTGATACTCAGTTTATATCACTTTTGTTGAGAATGTATTTAATAATTTTATTTAATTATTAAATAAATTATGTAGATAATTTATATTAATATTTTATTATATAATATAAATTAATAAATGAAGCAACATAATCATGTGAATAAAAAAATATTTTTTTTAATTTTTACATAAATATTATAATATTCACATGTTATAAAATTGACAATACGAATAATTTATAGAGCATTTTTAACGGTACTTGTATGTGAATGAAACCAACTATGAAAAATGTTGTTGACTTTCTTTTCCTTCCATTGATTGCAATAGTAGCCATCAACACAAACTCCTGCAGGGGTTGAAGTTCAAGCAATATCTCATCGACCCTTCCAATTGGCCTAGCTCCTGGATTAGCGATGGATATTGTTGTACCTATATGACAATTTCACAGGCCACATCTTACAGCTCAACCTTGGAAATCCTTTTAATCATTTCGGATATGATGATGATGAATGTGAAGCTTATAATAGGTCAAAGGTGGTCGGTAAGTTAAATTCATCTTTGCTTGATCTTAAGCATTTGATTTCCTTGGACTAAAGTGGTAATGATTTTTGACAAATTCAAATTCCAAAATATTTTGGTTTCATGGAGAATTTAAGATACCTTAATCTCTTTAATATTAAATTTGTCTTAGAAATCTCTCAAATTTGCAATATCTTAACCTCAATTATAATTATGATTTATATGTCGAGAAATTTAAGTCGAATTTGTTCCTAGCAACAAACTTACTCCTTTTTTTTTTTTTTTTTTTAAGGATTAAATTTGTATTTTCGCAGATTCCCTAACTCTTTTCTAGTATCCTCTGCAAATTTTTTGTCTCTTATCATCCTTGATCTCTCTCTCTCGTGACTTGATTAAAACTCTTTAATTCCTAAAAATCCTGCATTTGTTGAGAACTTTTAGTATTCAGTAGATGAAAAATAAAATATATTAAATTTGACATTAATTTCTCTATATTCGCAAAGGTAAAATAATTTTTATGGTTAAAAATAAGGAACAACGTAACCTTACGAATCGTAAATCGGTTGATGAATTGATGGAGAAAGTTAGTGATATATCATATATGAAAATAGCATTAGAATATTTTTGCCAGTTTTAGTATTTTTGTTTTTATATTACTAATGTTTTTTCAACTTTTATAAATGAGATAAAAATAAATAAATAAATAAAAGATAGTTGTTATGAAATTAAATTTATTTAAAAATACAATTATCAATCTAAAAAAAAATAGTATAATGGAAGATTATTTAGTACTTTTAAGAATGTGTTGCTACATTCTAATTTTTCTTCCACAATTTTAAAACGTTTAAAATAAATTAAATAACCCAATTCCCCCCAGTGCACAACAATTTTTGGCGCAAAATATCGAAAACTAAAATCAATCCTCTCGCTGTCTCACTGGCTCGCTCTTTGTCTGTGCACGCATTTCTAATGGCGGACTTTGAACCCCCATCGTTCTCGCTGGGGCTCGATTTGGAATCCCAACCGGAGCCCAAAGTATCTGCCCGATCGTCCCTCCATTCATCTCATCAAGATTGCTTTAACAATGCTGGCATCCATGCATGTAGTCTCGAGGAGCTTGAGCAGGACGAAGTCATGGACTCGGATCCTGAACCCGGATCCGAATCTATTCGAGTACTCAAGCGCCTCAGACGGGGAGCTGCACCAAGACCTACGAATCTTTCGTCATCGTCGTTGGTGAAGAAGCGAGAATTAGAAGAGAATTCTGATGGAATTGGTCATGATGAGATTGAAGGTTTCTCTTCACAAGAAGATTTGCTTATTAGAGGTAAAAAGCATAGTTTTTTCGTTATTTTATTAAACCGGGTTTTATTTTTATTTCTTTTATTTGAAGTTCGGAAGAATATTTTTTCAATAAATGCATCATGGTGATTAGACAATGTGTTGATGTATGCTTGCTAGGACAGTTAGAATGTAAATTAGGGTTTTTTTTTTTCTTTATTGATTTCTGGGTTGGAAGATAAAGATTTAATAATTGTGAAATGCTTATCTTTAGCTTGATCCTGACTTTTGTTTAAACTACGGATTGTTTCTATAGTTCTGCATTCAGTTTAGCGCCGTATTCTTCTGAGAAAACTTCCTGTTTGTATGCTGAAGATTATTTCAATGAGAAATTTTGGCGATAGTTTGATACTGCAAAATTAACTGTGATGCAGATCTAGTAAAGAAAAAAATCCACAAAACAATAGGTTTTTGCTAATTGTAATTTTCCTAGGCGTCCTATGATATTCCCGTATATGTCTTCAAATGTTAGTCTAGTTGTAGAATATTGGCCTTGACTGCAATCTAGTTATCATGAATTTTGTCCTTGACAGGTAAGTTCTTCAATTTTATATGAATATATCTAATTTGTCCTTGTCAAGAGCAGATGAGCGTCTGCCAGCACAACATGGTTCTGTTTGTAGCAGTTCAAAGATCCCATTGCATGGACATGGTGTTTTAACCGCTCAATGGTCAAGCCAGCGGAAGGCAAGAAAAACTGAGCAGACTTCAGATGCAACTTCTTCTGCACATTTAGAGACAAGCCACAGTGGATTGATGTTTCCGAAGTTAACTATCAGTCCTCTTCAGAAATTTCAGTTGCTTGATTCTGATTCTGATTCTGATCATCCCTCTGGCAGCAAAGATGTAAACAAAGTAGATCATAGAATTGATCATCCCTCAAAACAAACAGAATCTACTGCATGTGAAGAAAAGAGAAAAGTGTCAGTGCGTGGACCTCAGAATGAGGATTTTTGGAAGGATTTTTGTCCAATGAAGAGATTTTCCATTTCAACACCTGTTCTGGATGAGGTCTGTGATGAATACTTCCAATCTATCAAGGATAAGAATGCTGTTTCAATTGATGCATGTGTAGGTAACACTAAAAGATGTCACACAAGTACAAGCATCTCTCAGAACATCGAGCAATGCTGGGATGCAAGTGATTGTCTTCCTCCTGCTCATCGTTACTTTTTCCATGATGATCCAAGGATTCAGAATTTGGTTCGTAGTCGCTTGCCCAACTTTTTCCCACTTGGCATTGTAGCCAATGGAGGGAGTCACCAGCCTGGTGCCTCGGTTATTGACTATATGTAAATTCTTGACATTCCTTCTGCTTGTATTATTTGTGTATAACTTCATTTGTATTATGTAATTATGTTCAATTTATTTTCATATCAGGAGCCAATTTAGCAATGGAGAAGCTTCTAAACAGAGAGGAACTCGGACAACTGATAGCAATAAAAGCTTGACAAGGGAAAGGAACAAATCAAAGAAATCAAATGCTGAAGAAGGTTTGCATACTTCAGAAGGTTGGGTGGACCCAAAAAGCAGCTCAGCCGTTCCAAAGAATGCTGGCAAAAGACGGGTTCATGCAGATGGTCAATCTGCTGGTCATTGGTACACATCCCCAGAGGGAAGAAAGGTAGGCCAGATTGCTATAATAGCATCAATTTTGTTCATAAAACATAAGTAAATTAGCAGATAGTATTAATGTACATGTTGGGTCTTTTCACAGAGCTAATGCAAATTCAGTATTAATGTACATGTTGGGTCTTTTCACAGAGCTAATGCAAATTCTATTGTTTATCTAGTCGTGCATTGTAAAACATGTATACTGTGTCTGCAATGTTTCTGACAAACTAGGGAGGACAGGAGCTTTCAGAAAACCATAAATGCTGTTGTTTCATCGGTCTTTGAACATTACAGCATCTCCATATTTCATCTGTTCTCCGACTATTTTGTTGATGCATATTTCTTTACTTGATGATTTACAGCCTATGCAATTCTCTGCAGGTTTATGTTTCTAGAAGTGGGCAAGAGTTGTCAGGACAAACTGCTTATAGACAATATAGAAAGGTACACATAAAAACACCTAATGTCGATATTTGTTGTTGTCTTACTGGTAAAGCATGAATTATTCGCATTTTCGTTTGGCAGGAGAGTGGAGCAGGATTTAGAAAATCCAAAAACAAAACTAGTGGCAAGAAGAAAAAGGCCAAGAGTTGATGCCTACTTATATAACAACGTCCTTGTGCTAGTGCTTCGTTGCATTGTAATTGTTGTAGTATTATTAACCAGTCATAGATTTTGATCTGCGTTCTTGTTCCATCTATTTCTTCTTTCAGTTTTTCGTGGCCTTTTCTGAAATCTTTGCAAATGAAATAATATTGCATTGGACATTGTTATTTTTTCCTCCTTTAAGCTTGCCTGTCAACGATGTCTAGAAATCCAATTCAAATTTTGAAACTAATGTTCTAGAGGATTAAATCAACTAACCCTCCGCAAATTCCAGACTGCGTACGAAATTGAGAAATTGGGGTGCATGATAATTGCCGTTATATGAAATTATTAATTGCCAAACACCAGTGAACATTTTGATAAAACACTTTTAGCTATTGTAATTTCGAAGTTCTGCAAATGAATAACAAAAATACCTGAAATAGAACACTTAGAAATGTGCTAAGAAAATCGTGGTGTGATGTTGCATTTTTCTAAAGGTCATTGGAGGCGTGCTCTCATCATATGGTTTGCAAATGACGAACAATCAGAATATAAACGGGAAATTTATCAAATATGTCAACATTGTGTAGATTAAACCAAGTTGTAAAACCATGCTGTCTCTTGCAGTTATTTTTATTTACTAATAACATCAAGATTATCTTTAATATCACCATAATATGTCACTTAAATATAATACCCTTCCCCAAGAACTATTATCCTGTGTCACAAGTAATAACATCTTCAAAGTTTATACTGAAAAATAAAGGGCAAGAAAAGCATGGAAAGTTAAGTAAGCTTTTCTTTTCACATAGTAAGAAATATGCACTTTTGTGTATGGCTAATAATCAGAAGATCATCGATAGGGTCTCAAACTTCCGGATTGAATCTACTATCCAAGAGGGTCATCTACACCTTAAACCTATCCTTGTCGCTCAGGGCCCTTGGAGTCTGAATTTGGAGAATTCTTACGTTTCAATACATGGTGGCACTTACTAAATTCATGAAATAAAAATTAGCAAACACTTGAAATTAAATTAAGGATTATTTAAAGTAAACAGTGGGAATGTATAAATCTAGAAACAGATGAACATGTACCAGAATGGATAGAACGACTACAGGAGGATGGTGAAGGTGAAAGCCATTAAACAAAGTTAGTAAACATTGGATGAGATTAACAGTCGCAGCAAGTAAAACAGTTACGAATCAATAATTATTGGAACAAATGAAGAAGTCAGAATAGAAAGCATGAGGATTACGGGCTGGTTAATGGGGGTTGGGGGAGTATTAGAGGAAGGCAAAAATAAGATAATGAATTGGTAGTATACAAATGCCACAGTTTGTGAACTGAAGGAAACCCAGCGATGCAATAATTGATGGCATCTATTCCTGTCTCCAACCTACAGATATGATGTACAAATAATTACAAGAACCTAATTGACATTAAATAGTTAGTTAATTGGACTTGACAATTAGACCTCGGGCAATCAGTCATAGGTATAGACAGTCATTGTTATAGTCTACTTTTATGGTGTAATAAGGGAAAAGTAAAATCATTAATTTCCAAACTGAAAATTAAGAGGATAGGAACAATACAATTTCAGATCCTCTGCCTGATCTTGATGTCCCTTGATCATAGCACCAGGTCAGTATTCTTAGGTAAGGATTCTTGCAGTCGGGTTTTCTCTCTTAGCCACTGCTCTGCTTTATGACCCTCATTATTGATCTGAAACGCAGAAAATTTACATCACAGTGACATTATTAAACATCAATCTATAGCTGTCACTATGGCAGAATCGTTAACATACCAATTGTTTCTCCTCTGGTGGAAGATAACCACGAGCCATTCAGTACTCTACAATGCATCGCAACAGATCTCTTATAGCTTGTGCCTGTGCTTCTCCATTTTTTTGTTGATTTTCATTTAGATCTACCAACCAGACAAAACAGTATGAAGTCACACAATGGAAAAGTAAGACAGGTAAAACTCGAAATCCAGAAAAATGACACTCACCTTCTTGAGATCCTCCAGCTTTGAGGAATAAGTGCTTTCAGTTTCATCACCACCATCGTCATAAAGCCACCCATCTCCTGAGGGCTCCCGGATATGCCTTCTATCTCCCGATCAGATGCAAAACTTTGATGTGTTGAAAAGCTATTCAGAAATATATTAGTCACAGAAGTCAGTAATTGTACAGAGATGAAACTATGAGCTAAAACTTTAATGATTGTTTTTTTTTTTTTTTTTTGAAAAACAAAACCTTGATGAGTTTGATTTGAGTCAGGATACATGCCAATGCATAATGATATGGACTTGCAGACACAAAAATGATAGATCATTCTGTTATAACTTGATACCAGAATGATGGACGTATCCTATGAACCATAAACTTAGTTTCATCTATTTATTTATTTATGCTGATATTGAACAGTATCTTTGCAGTAAAGTTAAGTCATGAAAAGCTATATTCTCACAATGACTCAAGGACATGACTATTTAATTATATATTTTCCATGTCTCCAACAAACATAATGAAAATTGGACATGACTATTTTATTTTTCCATATCTGCAACAAACATAATGAAAATCTAATTATTACTAGTTGAAAATATGACAGAATTACAGGGCCATCCCGCTGTGCATCACATAAATCTTTTCAATTTGACATATATTCCACTAATGAGAGGTAGAATATTAGTATTGAGTTCCTAGATGCATCAGAATGGTAGAGAATGTTAAATGCAGATGAAAATAGAATCAGTGTTACTACAAAAATAGAGCAAGTTGAGTCAAAACATAGAAATATCTTAGTATCTTGGGATGATGACGTTATATATTAAAAAATTCAAATTATACCTTACTACACATCTCATAGACATGATTCTAAGGCATTTTTCTTTTCTTTGGTTTGTTCCATAGTTCTGTCCAGTTGAGCCAACCGATATTCTTTCTCTTGAACCTGGTTGCGCTCAGGTTTGGTCAGTCCATCGTATATATTCTCACTAATCAATATCTCAAGTCTCCTACTGCCTTTATCTCTCATCAGATAACCGTCCTGCATGAGACAGCAATAAAAACCTTCATCTGATGAGATCCCTACGGAGAAAGGAATACAATCTTGAACCTGCACAAAACCATGAATTAGAAATTACCCAAAAAGAAAAAAAAAATTATCCGCACATGAAAGAATACGCAGAGGAGAAAAGCAAATTTTTATGTTTGTACCAATGGAGAATGTATAGCAAGAAGAAAGGAGTTTCTACAAACAACACAATCAGATTTCAGGTTGAAGAGCCAATAATTTCTTCAGAAATTACTTATACTAATAACAAAATTATCGATATTCTTGTAACAAAAGAAATTAGTCTTCACATATTCTTTTTTGTTTTTTTCAACCAAAACATGCAAGAAGAGCAGTTTAAATTTTAATACCTATTTATAACAAGAACTTTGTAGCATTACCACAGTTTGGCTTTGCGCTTCAAAAATTTCTATTCACGTAAAAAAAATAATTACATTTCTTCTTAAATGTATTGATTTTTTTTTCCTACTTAAGATGTTTGCAAATTGGGGGAAGTGGAAATAAACAACACAGCAAGTCGTCATCAGTTCTAGAGCTTCAAGAAAAGTAATTTACACATAGTGAATTGCACCTACCATTGTGTTCTTGCAGTTACATGTTCTACGAAACAACCCACAACATACAGCAGACTGGAAAAAGTAGGCAAAGAACTGATAATTATTTCACAATACCTCATATTCTCAGACCCAAAAAACTGGACTAAGCATTGTACACTGCAAAGCACATCCCCGTGCTACACTCTCTTGCATTCAGTGTCCGGCCGGATTGTTTCCCGAATAGAGAAGCTAATGTAATAGCTGGTATCCTGGACCCAGACTCAACAATCTCAACAGAGTGGATTTTGTCCACGTGCAATCCTGGATCAACTAAAGCTTTTTTGCAACAAAGAGTAACTCTCCCCAATAATCCTGAAGCAAGATTCTCAAACTCCTCTCTTTTCATAAACCTTCATCATCTTTCTCATCCATCAAACAATCAATAGCTAAAGGAAACCCCGCATTTGCACTAAGAACCTTCTTCAACTTCTCACGTGCTTCTCTAACCTAATACTTGCCTTGACGTTAGAACACACATCTATACTGTACTGCTCCTTGAACTTTGCCGCAAAATAACCAAACAACGCATCGTCAAAGCATGTGACAACACCAATCAATACAATGGAGACCTGGGTTTCACAATGATCACTGTCAACAAATGCAACATATGATATTCCTACCTCAGCGAAATCTGCTTTATAAATGCCATAACTAAGTGCAGTTACAGTCCCGTTATGCATTAACCTCAGGGGTTCCAATCCAGCAATTGTTACAGCATTAAATACTCACGTCTCTGCAAATCTGTAGAGTGCAATGGAATTCCAATAACAGAATCTGCAACAGGAATTTCCAAATTTTTCTTTGCAAAGTCTTTCGGATTTGCAAAAGGCGTTCCCATGATATGAATGGAAGTAAAAGTTCCTGTCTCACGCAAGTATTTCAATTTAATGCTAATGCCACCATCTGGGTTTTCACAACATTCAAAGGGGAGCAATTTAAGATCCTTTTGAACATCAGGGTCCTTAAATTTCCTACCAATCAATCTCTTCGTTAGACATATTGTGTACTTAGGGTTCATCATTGCTGAAGGAGCGCCAGCAGATCCCATAAACCGCTGCTTTTCCCCAAAACACACAGTAGCTGGGTTTCACGATTTGATTCATTATTCGACAACACAGCAACACCCCGGTGCTTCGCGACAGCAATAACACAAGTTACATTTCCAATATCAAAGCCCACCGCGCTCATTTTAGGTTCCCCAGGACATGTATCATAAAAGACAACAACTACAACCGTTGCAGCCCAAACTAAAATACAAGATCTGCATGGAGGAAAAAACAACATTCAGAAGAATAGTAGGGTTATCAAAATAAAATCTAACCTACATGATTATGTCTGCATTATTCCATAATGTTTTGTTACAATAAAACAAAGAATAGGAGATCATAAAATAACAACAAAAGGACAAATTTTGGTCATCCATTGGTCGATTGACAATACAAACAAACGGCTCCTCGCACCGAACTCGACATTACCATTTGGCTCAAAATGGTTAACTTTTTCCAATTCCTGAAACAAATAACGGCCCCCAAATACAAAAAAACAGAATTTCATTTCTTTTCCAGTTCCTGCGTTTTTCGGGATACCAAGCAACCAAACCCGTAAAAGCAAATTACAAAACAACGAAAAACAAAAAAGAAAGGGGAAAAATAAAAAATTTAAAAATTTAAAAAAAAAAATGAAGGCGACAAGAAACGCTGCACCTGGCAGTGAAAGAGCAATGGTACGATGATCAAGTGATGAAACAAATCAAGCTGAATTCAAACATTAGAATTCAAGACAAGTGAAGTGGTGTTACGAGACAAAATCCCTCCCATTCGCCCACAATGGCAGATGTGACAAATCAATTTTTGAGAAGTTAGAAAACTTTTGTTCATTACACATTTAACGGGTACATTTACACATTTAACGGGTACATTATAATATGATTAATCAACAAGGATCTAATTGTTAATAAACATTTTCGCTATCAATCTTTCGCTTATTTGCTGTAAACCTCGTAATTATTAATATTATCAACAAATGACATTATATTTTACTTCCCTCGTCTTGTAAATGTAAAGTTAGGTTGAGCATATCAAAAGTGATTCAAGTTAGCAACTGGATCAGTTTATGTCGATTTAAATAATATTTTAATTAATTATAAATTAATATTTTTTAGATTACTTATGTAATAGTTTCAACTTAATTAGAAGAGATATCAAAATTGAATTTTTTTTTACATTGAAAATAGTTAAATCACAAATTCAAATAGGTTTATACCGCAAATTTAAATTGAATTAAATTGATTTGTAATATATTATCGAATTTAATTTAATTAAATTATTTTTAACATAAAATAAAGATTATATTAAATTTTTTGTTCAAATTAGTCATAACAACAAATCCACACTTTTAAAGCAATAAAGTATATTATGTATACTATACAAAACAATTTTTTCATATAGTTGTTTAAACAAATATAAATAAGAATTATTATTAAATGTCCCGAGATGATAATTATTTAAACTACTTATAAAGTTCTTATTACAAATATAAAATTAAAAAAAAAATCATAATTCTAAGAGAATTGTGATGCTAAGAATAATATCATTATACTTTATGATCTAGTATTGGTAATGCGCTACGTGATTAATTTTAAAAACAGATTGAAAACAAAAAATACAATTTTATTAATTTATGTTGAATTAATTATGCAAATATAGTTTCAAAAAAATCATACAAACATAACACTACACATTGTTTATATAATATTATAAGATAATAAAAAGATATTTTCATGATGTTATTACGAAATAAAATTCATGTGTAATATTTTATTAAATTGAAGATTCCAATTGATACAGAAGGCAGAATTTTAAGAAAAATTAATTATTATTCTTATTATTATTATATAAACTTTTTTTTTATTGACACAATTGTTATGCATAAAATAATTAGAAATTTCATTAAAAAAATTTACTCAAAACATTTTTAAAATGTAATTGTTGTGTTAGAATGGAGTATATTTCTGAAATAATAATTCAGTAAGACGAAAAATTCAAGAAAACTCATTCCAACACTCTAACAGGTCGTAAAAAGTAAATATTATATTCATGTCATGGTGGATTATTAAATAATCGGTTGGGTAGAGAGAATTTATTCATTAAATTTATGTTGTGTTGTATATATATTAAAATTTAAATTATTTATTTTTAGTTGTTCCAAAAAAATATTTAATAAAAATTATTTAAATACATTCAAATTCGTTTTTACACGATTATAATTCGAGGCATGGTTAATTTTTTTTATTATTTTGGAAATGTTGAATGATTATTTATATTTTTATACATGGAATTTTCGTATCATAATATCAAATATCCCTGAAAACTTGGGCCCCTGCCCTGCCCTGCCCCAACTTGCCTCGCAAGGAGCTGATAAAATAGGTTTGATTTTAAGTTTAGGACCTAAAACCTCAACCCGATTAAAAATTAGGGTAAGTTAAAAAGTCTTTTTCCCGACATATTGGCTCCTCTTTATATATATATATATATTATAATAAACAATTAATATTATAAAATAATTAAAATATGTATATATAAATTTATGATATTATATTTTATAAAATTAAAAAATAAAAATAGATATATTAATAATATATGTGTGAGAATTATTATAAATCTAAAATAGTTTAATAACTTCTATTATCTTATTTTATTAAATAATATTATTCTTTTTTATTTTAATAAGATAATACTAAATGTAACTGAATTATTAATTTATAGTTAATCAATTAAAAAATAAAATAATATATTAAAAAAATGAAAATAAAATAAAATTATAATAATAATCTTTTATATTTTAAATTTTCTCATTGTTTTATATGTTTTAACCATTTTAAGAAACCTTTTAATGTTATGATTTGGTTTTAAAATTAAAAATTATTTTATTTGAAATTAAAGAAGCAAAAGAAAAGGTAAATATTTATACAAGCTGAGCTGATAGATCAATTATTAATATGTCGTAAACGGAGAACCAAAACAAAAAATATAATATTATTACTTGATACTTATCCTCATAAATTAATGAGTCTATAATTATCTAGTTAGAATTTATAATTATTTTTATCATAATTTTTAATAAAAAAAATTCATGAATTCTATTTTATTTAAAACAAATTAATAAGTAGTGACTACGTGAAATTAAAAAATAAAAATAGTAGCTATTTTTTTTTTGTTTTTTGATGTTATTTTTTTCGATGCGTTGATTCTTTTATTAATTTAATGTTATGTATTTTAATATTATTAATGTGAAAATTAGCTATTTTGTATTATTTTGATTTACTTGTATATAGTTAAACAAACTAAAAAAGAGAGAGAGAGAAATCAAAAGGGGATTGAATTAAAATATGAGAAATATGAATTATTTTTTAACTTTTATAATTTAAGAAGAATTTATATATTATATATTTTTTATTTTTTAAAAGAAGATTTAAAATGATGATTTTGTTGATAACCAAGGTATTTAAAATTATAAAATTTAATTTAAAATGAACAAAATTGAATTCATATTGTTAAAAATATTAGTCAAACGGAGTCAAACGACGACGAATTGGGGATGGGTTGGTCCCAACTCCAATACTTTTAAAACAAGGAGGGGTGAGTTTAGAGATAAACTTGCACCAAACTGAGCGGATTCGAAAATAGCAATCCCCGCTGTGAACCTACCCCGTTTTTGTCTCTGCTTATGTCCAATTTGTCCGATTGGACAACAGGGATGACATTAAAAATATTGACACAACTTTGTTGTCAAATGATAAAAGGTCTAACCTCATGATTAAATTGATATTAACTCTTATTTTAATATTTTAATGTATTTTAAAAGTATTTATTATTATTGTTATTATTTCTTGCTATAATTATTGTATCACTAATTAAAAATAAAATTAATTTGTTGAATTATATTAAATAAAATATAAACACTAATTTAATTTTATTTAAAATTGTGTAAATCAAACACTATTGATATTACTTAATTTAACATAGTATACACACACACACACACACACACACACACACACACACACACACATTATGTAAGATGACCATTAATATGAATATAATATAAAATAATAATCATCAAATAATAGTTTTAAAGAATTAAAACCGTAATAAGCACTTGGCTTTATAAATTAATTTATTTTATTGCGACTTTTATTAAAAATGAGCTATAATATATTTTTTATTTTTATTAAAAATATTAAAATAATAAATCACAAACATGAATTTAATAAATTTAATTATTTTAATAATTAGTAATAAATGTATTAATACTTAATTCAAAAAATTGTATAAAACATGTCATTAGTTACGTTTTTTGATAAGTAATTTCGTTGATTTTAAAATTTATTGTTTTGAATAAAAAAATTTAAAACTAGTAGACTAAGTTAATACTCTTTATTTTTTAAGTTAAACAATGATTTCTGTATGACATTATTAATTGTATTTTAATAGTTCTGTATATCCTATAATCATCATAATAATAAAATAATAATTATTAGTGAATATTTTAATAATTTATACAATAATTAAGTATTATTTTATAAATTTATGAATAAATTAATATATCTATGTATAACAAGCATTTATATAATATTGAGGCTGCACGGTAGCATGGCCCGCGTACGACGGTGTGGAGAAGATTATCTTAACTATTAAAATACTTTTACTTTATAATAATTAAAAATAGCAATATTAAAAATAGAAAGTAAAAACTCTTTATGTACATATTGTGACTATTAATATAATATAATTGTATTATTGATATATAATTAATCTTTTCACTAATATATATTTTTTTATCATCTTGGAATAATAATAATAATAATAATAATAATAATAATACAAGGCAGTATTTATTGTTTTACAAAAAGTCTAAAAAATTTGAATTCTAAATAAATTTGAATGTTTAAACGTGAATGATTTATTTTATTTTTGTTTGAAATTTAAATACAGGTATTAAGTTATTTTTTTTTAAAGAAGTCTAAAAATTATCACTCTTATTTTTATAATTTTAAATACTAAATAAATAATAAAATTTTAAATTTTATTATAATTACTTGTATCATATAAAAATAAATATATATTTTTGATTAAAAAGATAATTTGATAATTAAAATAAAATAATAATATTTATGTTATTTTATTAAATTAAATATTTTTTAATAAAAAATAGAAGTGTTTAATTTTTAAACGAATAAGTTCATAAATTAATTAATTAAATAAAATATTTTTATAAATGTTAGAGTATATCCTAGAACCGATCGTGTCATATGATTCGGGGTTATTATTTCTTTATATATAAATTTTGTATTTATTTGTAAAAATATTTACAAGTAATAAAATGGTATTTTCTGTATCTTGTATTATGTTTAGTTGCTAGCTATTTATTTCCTTAATTAATACGAGATATATCTCTGTATGTATTATGGATTAAGATTCTATCTATAAAGAGTTATAGATATAAGAACAGAATCTTTGATTTAAACACATTTAATATTGATTCCCGATTGAAGTGGTGTCATCAAGGATAATGACATTATATGATCAGCATGTTTTGTTACTGCCAATGATTAATATTCGATACTAATAGTTGGATGACGAGTCTCATGTCATAAGAGCATAAACATGGATGCCACATTTGAGAATGTGATACTGAACGTGACCAAACGTGATCAATCACATGAGTAAATATTCATAGTCAATGATTAATTACACAGTCGTACTAGTGTACTATTAGTTCTTAGACCTAAAATATCACAGCTGCAATTTACAGTGAGGCACATCGTTTACTTTTGTATATTGCACTAGGCTAGCCATGCCTAGTGAAAGAAGCTTTATGACAATGTGTTCTTATTGTATGAGAATAGATGATAGTTAAGATAAAATCTGCTAGCTTAGATATTTGAGCTTGAGATCCTAGGCAGAATTGTCATCTATAGAAATTAAATCTCTGGTTAAAGTATACGAATTCTAAAAAAGAGTTTTTGAATTCGTGAATCCTGTTTATGATTGAGATTCTGATCCTATGATTGAGTTAGGGGTTTGACTAAACTATGACTTGCATTCAATCGGGAGTGAATAGTAGAGGGACCTTACTACATATAAGTACGACTATATGAGTTCATCTGAATTTTATTCTCTGTATTCTAGGGGTCATGATATTTTGCTAGAGATCACTCATGATCATTAAGAACTTCAATTATAAGGAGTTATACTGAAGTAATATTAATGTGTTCGTATTTGCTCATGTCTAGTTCACAATGAACCCAAAGAGTCACATACAATAACTAGTAGTTGATGATAGGCAAAATCAATGTCATTAAGTTATTTAATGATATTTTGTGTTGACAGAAAATAAACCAATGATGAGTGTCATCATTATAAAAGGCTTAGACATTAAAAGAGAAAATTTTCTCTTTATTTAGAGAGCTTGAGATAGAGGAGGGCATCAGGTATGCTTTCTTGTCATATTATTGAAACTGAATTAAATATTATTTCAGATTCACATTCTTGGATAATTTATTCAGCTGCTACCTCACATATTTGTATGTGTTTGTAGGAGCTTCACAGTAAGCAGTTACTGAAAGATGGATCTGTCTTGCTGAAGATGGCCAATGGTGCAATAACTGCAGCCACTCATTCTGGGACATGTAGATTAGTTTTGTCATCAGGCCATAATATTGTATTGTACAATATTATGTATATTAATACTACCAATAGAAATATTTTGTCTATACATTTTTTGTGTAAACAAAGATATAGATTTACTTTTAATGAATATAAATATTGTATTTATTTTAAAAGTAAATTGGTTGGCATTGGTCTGAATGTGAAAGGTTTATATGTTTTTGATACAAATGAAGTTAACATGACAAATATCATTAATAAGAAAAGATCTAGAAATGAAATTAATTTAAGATTAATTTGGCATCACAGGTCATATATGAGAAAAAATGATTACGAAGATGGATAGAGATGGACTTATAAGTCGATTGGGTTCGAAACCCTACCTAATTTATGAATCCTATCTTCAAGAAAAAATAACCAAACTATCCTTTATTGGTAAAGGGAAGAGAGCCAATGAAATACTTGAATTGATACACACAGATGTGTATGGGCCATTTAGGAAAATGGCTAGAGGAGGTTTCTCATACTTTATAACCTTTATTGATGATTATTCATAGTATGATTATGTGTACTTATTGAAGTACAAGTCTGAATCCTTTGAAAAGTTCAAAGAATTCAAATCAGAAGTAGAGAAACAAATAGGAAAAAATATTAAAATCTACAATCTGATCGTGGAAGAGAATACTTAAGTACTAAATTTCTAGATTTTTTTTAAAATGAATGGTATAGTATCTCAGCTTACACCTCTTTATACACCATAGCATAATGGTGTATTAGAAAGGAGCAATCGTACTTTACTTGATATGGTACGATCCATGATGAGTTTTATGGACTTACCTACATATCTTTGGTGATATGCTCTGTACACTGCGATGTACATCTTAAAAAGGACTTCATCTAAAGTAGTTCCTAAAACACTATATAAGATATGGTATGAAAAATTGCCAAGCTTTAATCATATGAAGTCTTGGGGATGTCCAACTTATATTAAGATTGTTAAATCTGATAAGTTGGATATAAGATCTAAAAAAGGTCATTTTATTAGGTATTCTAAAGAAAGTTTGGGATATTATTTCTACTTTCATACTGATCAAAATATTTCAATTAGCAGACACGCACAATTTCTTGAGAATGAATTCATTGAGGAAGGTGGTGTAGGCAGAAAAATTAAACTCTCAAAAGAGTTTAGAGAGTTTGATAATGACCAAAGTCAGATAGATGAGCCTATTGATGTACTTAAACTAGTTCATATTAATGAACCTATTCCAACTAATCCTCATCCTTTTATAAACCAATCTTTTCGTAGATCTACTAGGATATCACACTCTCCACAGAGATATTTCTTTCTATCAGGTAATGATTTTGAATCATTCATGATAGGAAAAGATGAACAGAGGAAAGATCCTAGAACTTATGAAGAGGCGATATTAGATATCGATTCTGGAAAGTGGCTTGAAGCCATGAAATCTGAGATGGACTCCATGTCTGCTAATCAGGTGTGGTCACTTGTTGATCCATCAGAAGGAATTGTTCCTATCGGTTGTAAATGGATTTACAAAAGAAAGATTGGCAAAGATGGAAAAGTAGAGACTTATAAAGCTAGACTGGTAGCAAAAGGTTATACTCAAAAACATGATATTGACTATGATGAAACCTTTTCACCAGTTGTTATGATTAAGTTTATTCAGATTCTACTTGCTATTGCAGCTTATTATAACTAAAAGATATGGCAAATAAATGTAAAGATAGCTTTTCTCAATGGTTTTATTGAGAAAATCATATATATGCAATAACCCATTGGGTTTGTTTTAGCAGATAGTTATAAAGTATATAAGTTACATAGATTCATATATGGATGGAAGCTGAAACATACAATTTGATGATGCAATCAAATCATTTGGCTTTATCAAGAATAATGATAAACTGTATATCTATAAGAGGGAAGACAATCATGCTATCACATTCCTCGTACTGTATGTGGACAAGATACTTCTCATAAGAAATGATGTGGGCATGATGACTAAGGTTAAGTTATAGTTATCTAATATATTCTCTATGAAGGATTGGGGAGAAGCAACCTATATTCTGGGTATTCGTTTCTATAGATATAGAGTGAAAGAAATAATAGGTCTTTTCTAATCACTTTACATAGAAAAAGTACTCAAAAAGTTTAGTATGGAAGAATTCAAGAAGGGATTCTTGCTCTACAGTCATGGTATTCATCTTTTTTGAAAGATGAAATCGAAGACTGATGCAGAGCAAAAAAGTATGAGAAAAATTCCTTATGCTTTGGTAATAGATAGTCTTATGTATGCCATGCTATGTACTAGACCTGATATAGTGTATGCTGTAAGTATTACGAGTAGATATCAGGCTAATCCTAGAGAATAACATTGGACCGTGATTAAATGAATTCTTAAGTACTTGAAAAGGACTAAGGATTTAGTTTTAATATATAGAG
>JAWDEX010000007.1:5877602-5895459 GCA_035221805.1 Trichilia hirta | reverse complement strand
CACATTATTATGCATTTGCCATGCATCCCGACAGTACCAAAACAATTAGCACCAAAATGTTGATTGTGGGTTAAAATTAGTTGATTGAATATTATAATATATTTGGGTGTATATGTTACTATGCACGATTACTATTCTAAATTTGAGTCATTTGAAAAATTGCAATATAATCGTTAAATGCACATTACAATAGAAATTGTGAGGATCTATAAAGAGTTATAGGGTTTCAATTGATAGAAATTAGATAAATAGCTAAAATTTTGTAAAATTTCAATCGATTAGGTTCAATTGGAAAATCTCATCCCATTAGGCATAATTACTCATATAAATTACATTGGATTCATTATGGATATAGATATTGATTAAATTATTAATTTATATATGATTTAAGCACTGAAAAATTAAGTGGCAAGGATACAAGGCACAAGAAGTAAAAGGAGTGTATACCTTTTTTATTAAGTGAGTGAAATTATTTTATTTTCTTTATTTTTGTTAAATTTTATTATAAAAATTTAAAAATATTTTATGCATTAGGACAGTAAAATTATTTTATTTATATAATTTGAGTTTTGAGAAAAGATGGATATGTTAATGTGATTGAGATCAAGATGAAGTCTTACTTATTTGTGATTTATTTATGGATTTGTGAATCTATCATTTTATAGTTACTTATGATGATTTTATCATATTTGTTGATGATATATACGCGCGCGCGTGTGTATGTTTTAATATTTTTGATATACGTGTGTGTAGTCAAAGCCAACTTTGATAATTTTGTTTTGGCATCATTATAAAATTTTTGCTGATATACATATTTATGATTTTGAATATTGAACTATACGATTGATTTGTCTTATAACATTGGGACCAAGAAGGCAAGACTATGAGGGCTAAAATTTTAGTTACAAAATTAAATAGTTTGAGATGAAACGAGACAGTGGCTATCTAAATGAGTACTGTGTCAGTAGGCCTGAAATAAGAGATGTAATGATCTCATTTGTGATAGAATAGCCAACTAGACGAAAATATAAAGAATAATTATGTAAATTCACAGACTACTCTAGGCTAACGTCAATGATTGGCCCAATTTTTATAACAAACTTATGCATCTATCTATTTTAGCATATAAAATAATTTTTTGTAAAAGTTTCATTATTTTAATTGCATGAAAACCTACTGACAGCTTAAATTTGTTCTTGACTAAAGTAAACGCGCTGAGAAAAAAAGTCAACCCAATGATTTCAATGTATACCAGGGTATTTTATAAAACAAAACAATTTTTACATAAAGTATAAATGTTTTTTTGAGATGTTTCTTTATGAATATATTTATATATTTTCATATGATTTATATTCACTCACTGAGTATACTCATATATACTCACCCTTTTACTTTGTTAATTTTAAGAAATCGTCATGTGAAAGAAGCATTAGATCGCGGTGGTGATCACTAAAAGATTAAAACTACAAGTATAATTTTTGTTTTCAGTATAAAGATTAAATACTGAAAGTATTTTTAAAGTATGTATTATGTATTTATAGATAGATTGAAAAAAAATGTAAATGGATTATATAATTTATACATTTTATCAATATGTTATGTATTTATGTGAAATGATTTGCAAATATTTCAGTAAGACAACTTACATTTTTGTATTAATGAGATGGTTTAAAAAAAGTTTTTTTTGAAAAGTACATATATGAATATATCAAAAATAGGTACTTAAGAAGTCTTATAGACTCGAAAAATATATTCGATGGTTTTAAATATGTTTTAAAGATTTATAGTAATTGTCACATGTAAACCCTATAAGCGGAGACATGACAAAATTTATTAAATATGACTATAAAATTATAAATTAACTTTTTATTTTATAATACTTTATACTAAAAATTTTATAATTTAATTTTTAAAAATTAAATTTAAAATATTTTTATTTTATATTCATAAAAATTTATAAATTTATTTTTATTTTTAAAAATTAATTAAATAGAATTTAAATTTTTTTATTTAAATTATTGAATGATTACAATACTTTACACTTTCAAAAATTTAATTTATAATTTTTATTTATGAACACTTTTAAAAAAATTTTATTAAATATAAATATATAATTGTAAATTTTATGAATTTAAATTATAAAATAAAAATAAATTCACAAATTTTTATGAATATAAAATAAAAATATTTGGAATTTAATTTTTAAAAATTAAATTATAAATTTTTTTAGTAAAGTATTATAAAATAAAAAATTTAATTTATAATTTTATATTTATATTTAATAACCTTTTTTAAAAGTACTTATGAATATAAAATTATAAATTAAATTTTTTTATAGTATAAAGTATTATAGTTGTTCAATAATTTAAATAAAATATTTTAAAAAATTTTATTTAATTTTTAAAAATAAAAATTATAAAATAAAAATAAATTTATAAATTTATAAATTTTTGTGAATATAAAATAAAAATATTTTAGATTTGATTTTGAAAAGTTAATTTATAAATTTTTTTAGTATAAAGTATTATAAATTAAAGTATTAAAATTATAAATTTAATTTAAAATATTTTTTTAAAAAATTTCAATTATTTTGATTTAAAATTTATAAGATAAAAGTTAGGAATTTATATTATAAAAATTGAAGATTTATGTTATAAACTTATATTTTTTTGTTTTTAGTAGAAAAGACTTTTGTCACTTTCTTATATTTCAAGAGTATTTACCATAAATATTCTGATAAGGACATAAGTAATATTTAAAGAAATTATAGAAAATTTTTGTCAAAAAACTTTTGGATAGGAATAAATATTATTTCAATAAATAATAGAAGTATTTATTATTTTTTCTTAATTTATTACTCCTTACCTCACTTTCACTCCATTTTTTATTACATATATAATTTTTAGTATGATATTATATAATATACTTAATATAATAATAATATAAGATGAAATTTTAATATTTTAAAATATATAATAGTATAATAATAGGTATAACTAAAAATTTTTAAAAATAATAATTAATAATTTTTAATTTTAACTTTTACAAAAGGACTGCCGTTACATAACTCAATAAAGGCTTTAATGTAAGTTTAAGATTGATTATGGAAAAAAATTAATGTCATGACAAATTATATTTTATATACTTAATTAAATTTTTATAAATTTTTATTATATTCTATTGTAACTAATTAAATTTTATATAAGTTTATTTTTTTTCTTTAAGTTCTAGCTCTAATTCAATTTTTTTTTTTTTTACAAAAATAAATGCCAGATGTATTTCAAAGATACATATGAAATAAACTCAAAATTTTATGATATAATTTTAATTATTTAAATAATTTGTAAAATATTATTTGAATTATATTAATTTATTAATTTCTTATTTGAAATCACAAGAATAAATTTTAAGTCTCATAATTCTTAAGAAAAAATAATAGTAAGACTATATTAAAACATTGATTTTTGTTAGTTATTTTTATATTAGTTATTGAGCAATAATAATATTTTTATTGTTATTTTTAATATTATTTAAATATTTTACTAGTGTTTTTATTTATTATTATTTTAATAATATTTTTATTTGAGTTAATTAAATATTAACTTTTATATTTAAAAAATTAGTGAAATTGAGAAATAAAATGGGATTATAATCCATTCTCCACGTAGGGATTTCCCATATGTCCATGGTCTTCATCTTATTAAATTTTTTAGAGAATGGAATAGAAAATAAAAATTTGAAGTAGGAAAGAAGGTAAGCCTATTGATCGATTTAAATTCGATTCAATTTATTTTATATTTATAAAAGTATTAATAAACAAAAAATATTTATATAAACTGAACTTATTCAAATTGACAATGGGATTCGTTTCATTATTAAATTTGTAGTGTAAAATTTTTTTTTATCTCATCTCATTTATTTAATTTAAGTTAATATTATTAAATTTGTAGTGTAAAAATTTTTGTGCGTTCTGGTTCCAGGATCTGCTATCAGTATGATATGGATCCCTTGACTGGATAGTTGAGCATTCGTAAATAGGGCTAATGATATAAATTTTTTATATAAATTAATATAATAATATTGTATAATTATTTGTATAAAAAGAATTTGAATTTGTATATTTGATATTATTAATAATAATATAAAATTGTAAATATTTTTTATTTATTTATTTATTTAGGATCCAGTTTAAGTCTTTATTTAATTGTTTCTGTATATTTTAAAAAATTATTTCTTTTGAAAGTCAATTTCATAAAGAATATTCCATATTTTTCTACTGGACCCCTCTATCCAATTCCATTCTAAATTAAAATTTCTTAAATACATCAAGCTATGGTTCCCCAGTCTGGGAAACGGACGATAGATAGCTTTCTTTCAGAGCCAAAATATAATGGAAGAGTGGGCGACCTTAAAAACTGAGACTTGATATTTATGTTCTTCTGATTCGGCTTGACTTAACTGATATTTCTCTCTTTTTTCTGCATTTGTTAACAATTAATACCCTATTGAATTTAAAGGACCATTTCTCTTGCCCTTACCCACAGGAACAATTTCTATCCCAGCACCTGGTTTTGGAGAATTCATTAGTTTTTTATTTACAGGCTTTGGAATTGGTAGGATACGAACGCTAAGCTAACATAATCAGTATCGGACATACATAATCACAATCAGTGGCGGATTTAGAATTTGTAGAGTCGTTTGAACTTTTCGAGCCTCAGGCGGAGAATTTTGTAGTAGGGAGTCAGGACTTTCCAAATTATTTTAAGTTAATTTTTTTTTTTAAAGTAAATTATTTCATTTTTTTCCAGTTATTGAGATATAAAATTATTAGTTAAATATAATTTTACTAATATGTTTTTTTAAATAAATATCATAGCCCATTCACTTATCTTTTTATTTTATATTTTATAAAAATATTTATTAATTTTAATTATAATTAATTATCTTAAGGTCTATAGATAGAGTTTAATTATAATGAATTCACTTATATCAATTTATATTTTCATTATAGAGTTAATGAATTATTTATAGGACAAAACTTAAATCAGGTTCCCTAATTCGGTGAACTAGAGTTAATTCGCCATATAAGATTTAAGTCATCTTTTATTTAATTTGTTTTTTAATTGTTTTTATTATAAATATAACATACATTTTTATTTTGATATGGTTTAGTTATCAATTAAAAATCTTAAAATATAAAATATAAAATTTACTGTGTATGGTTTTGTTTTTGTTTTTTGATTTTTTATAGGACCTTGCTATAACTTAGAAATTTTTAAATATTTTAAACATAAATTTTACAATATATATTTTGAAACGTTTTCTATAATTTAAGGATTTAAAAATATCTAAATAAAACTTTTACATTGTATATATACTCTGAGGTTTCTTAAAAATTAGAGCTCTAGACAATCACTTAAGGTATTTACAGTAAAGCCCATCCTCTACACAATTAAAACAAACTTGCTTTTTAGAATTACATGAAAAAAAGAATGAAAATGTCTCTTTCCTAGAGGTGGCCATGGCTAAACAATGCTGCAGATTCCTACAA
Organism: Trichilia hirta; assembly: GCA_035221805.1. Lineage (NCBI taxonomy): Eukaryota > Viridiplantae > Streptophyta > Magnoliopsida > Sapindales > Meliaceae > Trichilia > Trichilia hirta. Next base: position 5,889,908 of record JAWDEX010000007.1, on the reverse strand, counting down.
TATATGGCTCGCAAAATAACTGGTTTAAATCCAACGAAACGTGAACCCGGCTGCCGAGTTGCCCAATGTTTAAAAAAAGGGATCAGACCATTGAGACACAGCTAATCATCCTCCACACAGAAAAATTTAAATGCAACGATTCTAGTAATAAAAATACGTATAAGTCAATTTTTTTTATTATAATTATTATTTAATTAATTTTAAAATAAAATAATATTATTATTAGATGAACATAAGAATGACCTAATAAATATGCCTGTTTTATCTAAAATTTTCTCTCTCTCAATTAACCATTTAATTTTATGGTGTATCATAGGAAAATTATATTTGAATTCATAAGATACAGTAAACTCTATTCTTGGTTTGTGATTAATACCTTTAAAAAATTTTGAAAATACGAATCAAGGTTTCGAGATATGGTAGATAACATTATGTCACTTGAAGGCTCTAAAGGATCGAGTTATCTTGCAATAGAAACAATAATAGAGGGCCACTCACCTCACTGCCAATTTGTATTGTATATCATTTTCTGTAGGCTGCTGCTGCATTTGTCCGGTAGCTCTGAGCTTTAACTCTCATAAATGCTTGCTGCTTTCCTCACCCTATAAATGTGTTGTATTATTGTACATTACATAATTCCAAGGCAAACATTCTCAGAGTTTTCATCTCCATTACTTTCGTATATCCACGAAAGCTATGCTTTTTCTTTTAGTTGTTTGATTTCCAATGTCCAAAATGTTGGTTTCTGGAATCATAAAGTTGTCATTGATTAGGTGTAAAGAGGCTGTTTCTTTGTGGTTTTCTGCTATACTAGGAGGATTTAGAACTTGGGCTTTTGTTGGAGTGATGAAAAGAGCGGCTTATGCTGCACTTACCTGCATTTTTGCTTTAGGTACGTAAGAATTCTCAATTCTCGATCGTTCACTCTTTCATTGCTGGTTTTCTGATTGAAGAGGATTATCAAATGCTTTTGGTTTTGCAGGAGGTGCAATAGTTGGAACCATTGCAGGAGCCTTGAAAGGCCAAACGACAGAAACTGGGTTCCTTCGTGGGGCTGGAATAGGCGCTGTAGCAGGCGCCATCACAGCTCTTCAGTTACTAGAATCAGCAGCTGACGAAGAGTCATTGTCCAAGGTAATTAAAAATCGATGATGGCATGCACCTAATTTATACATATTGTCTCTAATGTAGCAGATTCAAGAAAAACTTATGATATGAATAGTTTATTTTTTCAGATTGCATTGTTAACTAGCCTGGTAAATGGCAAGGTTTTCATGGAATGGGCAAGTCCTGCAGTGCTAAAGGCCTATCAATGGCAAGTAAGTGAAGAAAAAATCGATCTACCTTTATTCTTCAATGAAGTTTTGGGTGATCATTAATTTTGGTTACATCATGTGAAATCTGAAAAGAAATTTTTTGCTTTCAGATTAGCACAATCGAAACTACATACAGAGAGACTTCTGATGTTTATGATGTCCATGGAGAGAAAGGGTTATCCAGAGATTCCATTCAAAACCTTCCTGACTGCATACTCCATTCTGAAGAGATGATCCAAGTTATGTGCAATGAACTTGGCTGCTCTATTTGCTTGATGGTATGAAACTCCAGAAAGAAAATTAAAAATGCAGGTGTATTAATTATTTTTTTATGTCGTAATGATGTAGATAAAGTCAAAGGAAACCACCTGTTATGGTTTCTTTAATTTATTACTAAATGTTGAATTTTGATACCGGGTATTTCTTTTTTCAGGATTTCCAGAAAGGAGATTCTGCAAGAAAACTTCCCAGCTGTGGTCACTGCTTTCATTTGGAATGCATAGATAAATGGCTAACTAGGAATGGCTCTTGCCCCGTGTGTAGAGATTATGTTTCTAAAGAATCTGATACTTTGTAGTAAACAAACGAATTGATCGCTAAATCTTTCTTATCAATGCAAATCCAAAGTTAAGAAGAGCACATTAATGGCGTGATTATGATTGCTATTACTTAAATTTTGTTAATGTTAGGTTTTGAACTTTTTATCCGGGGATAACCATTTTAAGTTTAGAGGGATACGAGGGGTTATTATGACTTTTCACTCTTGTGAGGTTTAGTAATATTTCGTTTAAATGAAAAAAATATAAAAATAATAACTCATTTTTTTTGTCTTTCGTAAATTTATCTTTTAAAATTATATTTATATATAATAATAAAATTTTAAACATTTATTTATTTATTTATTACTGTTAAAATATATATTTAGTTATTATTATAAATAAAAAATTAGTAAATATTTAATATATTATTTTAATCTTATTTTGTTATTAGATTATATTTAATTATTATATTAGAAAAAAATTTATAGTGAATTATAAGACAATGATAATAATTTAATAAAAATAAAAAAGAATTATTTTCTTAAAATATCAATGATATTGTGAATTTTTTTACTAATTATTAAATATTTAGTTAATTTTTATTTCTAATAATAACTAAATATATATTTTAATTATTAGAGAATAAATAAATGATCATATAATTTTTTTTTTATTATATATGAGAGAGATAATTGTAAAAGATAAATTGAAGAAAGAAGAGTAACTATTTTTATATTCTCACCAAATCTGAGGGGGAGTAGTGAAAATAACAAACATGAGAGAGAAATTACAATGCACTAGTTCAATTTAGCTACCAAATGATTTCTAAATTCCAAAATATCCCTTGATATTCAACCAAGTTGAATTGTATCCCAAATTATAACTATATTTGAACATATTTATAGCAATTTAAAACCTAATAATATCTTATTAAATAGTACTTAATTACAGAAAAAACAAGAAGCAACTCCAAGGGATTAACTATTAATTGAGAAGTGGTCCAGGGTCGAGCAAAGCGCTCGTGGGCTGAAATCAAAAACCAAATCTTATTTGGGTTGGGTACCAAAGACAAAATGCCGTCTCTACTCTTCACTTACCTGCGACTGCGAGTGGAACGGAGATAACAAGAAGAGTGGAGTAGATAGAGAGCGACAGACATGTCGTGGGGTTCGATAAAGTCGTGGAATGTCCTAAGTTTCGACATGCTCGCACTTCGCACTCGATGTTCCTTGGCCACTGTCGGAGTCGGCTTCGTTTCCGTTGCCGGATTTAAGATCTGGCGATCTGCTTCCATGAAACACGTCACTTCCTTTGCTTCCTTGTCCACTTCCGCTGTCTCTAGTAATCGAGCTTTCCTCGCTGTTAATCATTTTATTTTATTTCTTTGATATGATTGCTTTAAGTCTTTAAGATTAATTGGAATTTCTTATGAAGGTGAAGAGTTTATGATGACTTTGGGAAAGTTTAAAGATTTTTAACTTTTGTGTAGTGTTTAGAGTTTTTTTAACTTTGTTTATTGTAGAGTGTTATTGGAATCTGGTGGGTTGAAATGTGGTTAAGTGATTGTGATTGTGATTTTTGGAGAAATTGTGAGTTGCACGATGATTTACAATTTGGTTATATTAAAAATATTTATTTGTTTCTGCAGATTTTTGGTCATGTCAGAGAGTTATAATTTTTTTTCCCCTCCAAATTCAAGAACTTAATGCTGTAAAGTTTTAACTGTGATTTCTGGTGGTTAGACTTATTATGGATTCCAAAAAAGTGAGAGAATTATTTTATTGCATTATGCCGTTAGGAACTACACAGATGGAGTTGAAGATAAGAATTTTGCTGCGAACTCATTTGCATTGCAGGGATATTAGAAATGAGGATATTACTTTTGATATTCATAAAAACTTTGATTCAATTGTTTTCTAGTGATTCATAATATGAAGTATTTTTTTGTAATGTCATGGTTCTAGGTTTCAAGGAAGCTGTTGCCACTGACAAGGCTCCAGCAGCGTTGGGACCATATTCTCAGGCCATCAAAACCAATAACCTCGTTTTTGTCTCTGGTGTTCTTGGTCTTGTTCCAGAGGTTCATTATATTTATCATTGAGGATTTGCTTTAAGCTTAACCTTCAATTTGAATGGGCCTTCGTTATCCTAATATGATGACTTTTGCCCAAATAATTAAATGTTCTTTTAATGGGCATGCTCATAGTTGTTGTTTGACAATTATAGATACCTTTCAACGAATAACTCTAACTATTATAATTTATATGTTTTTGGCACTCCGTTCCAGACGGGGGAATTTGTCTCAAATAGTATAGAGGGCCAAACAGAACAGGTAAACTAGTACGTAGATGATGTCTTTTTAATCCAATGCTTTTCCTTTTAAGAATTAAATCTGCTTGAACTTCTTTTCTTTTTTTTTTTTAATTTTATTAGTAAACCCTAACCTGCCTCTTGGGTGTTTACTTGGTTGTTTCCTGATGTTGCAACATCAGAATGTGCCATTCTCAGTTTTTCATTTTCAAACTAGATATAGATCATTGACAAATTTAAGCTTGTGAAAAAAGGTTATGAAAAATATGGGAGAAATACTGAAAGCCAGTGGTGCTGACTATTCCTCTGTGGTCAAGGCAACAATTATGTATGAATTTTTCTGTTACTTTCCTGTACAATAATTGATTCTCTGCAGTTGAGAGCTAGACAAAGAAGATGTGTTTTTGATGATTGCCTTTCAGGTTGGCAGATTTGAAAGATTTCCAGAAAGTAAATGAGATCTATGGCAAATGTGAGTAATATAGTAGTAAAGTTGAAATTCTCATATGCTGATTGATTGCATTTGGCATGTGATGCAAAGTATAAGTTTAGACTAAGCGTCTCAAAGCTGACCATGACTTCTCATTTATTAAATCAACAAAACAAACATATGAAACTTACCGCATAAATCATGAGGTATGGACTATGCACTTGCATGAGTTGGTGTGTGATCATAGTAGTCAATTGAGTGGATCCAAGTTCAAAGTTGTCAATATTGTAGTGTGAATGTGAAACTCATTTAGCCTCAGGATGCTCAGTACTTTTGAAAATCTGATACGGATTTGTCTTATGGATAACTATTGTTGTAGAACCTTAACACGTAATAAGATTTAATTATTACTCGAAAGTAAATTGTAAATTTTATGTTTGTGGAGTAACTACTGTTAAGATCAAGTATGACTTGTCATTGTTGATTGACTACAATGACAACAGACATGAGCCGACGCTAGTCTTTGCTGTGATTTTTTCTCATTTTTTTTGTTGATTCTTGATTGCATGTTTTGGAGTTTTTGATGTGTTCTTGTATTATATATTCATTTATCTTGCCCTGGAACCAAATTTATATTGTCTAAGATTTCTGCTCAACCTGATCAAATGGCTTGTTAATTCTGTTCCAGATTTTCCTTCACCTGCTCCAGCTCGTTCCACATATCAAGTTGCAGCACTGCCAAAAGATGCCAGAGTCGAGATTGAATGCATTGCAGTCCTTCCCAAAGGCTGACTGTGGTAAAATTCATGCGGGATAGTCAATAAAGTGGAAGAGAGCAGAATCCCAGGGGACAGGATTCTGGAGACATTTTCTTATCTCCCGCCTCTCGGTTACCTATAGACTGCGGAGACCGTTAAAGAACAACTGTTATTTTATCAACTAATGTCAAACTATTTTCTAGCTTTGTGACATTTAAGTCCCATGTGATTATCTAGGATAGAAATCGTGGTGCCTTGCTAGATCTCAACCAAATCCTTCCACCATTTAGAGGAGTTGCATTATATGAAGCATCCTTTGTCAGCTGAATATGTGGAGTTAATTGATTTCTTTCTTATTATTTTATCTTCAATTTGTATGCTGGTGTGTGTTGAATGGTTCATAATTTGTTTTTTGTATCCATATTTTTTTATGGATGATAATATTAATATTTGAATTTCTATTCTTAAAAGGATATGAATATTCAAATTTGTAGGTATTTGCAAATATTCGTCTTTGTTTTAATAATTTTTTTAAAATTAATTATTTTAATATTTTGTAATTGGTGAACCAAAACGACGTCAGTTTTAAAAATGAATAAAGTGAATATCTATTTATTGTTTTTTAATATCTACGAATATTTTTTCATATCCATATTTGATCAGATTTTAATGGATGGTTTAGATTTGTTAGTATTTGTTGTTGTATCCTTTTTTACTTATATCCACAGAGAACGAATAGGAATCGATATATATTTGCATTCATGGATAAAATTGTCATTTTCAGTAAAAACTGATGGTAAATATAATTTGATATATTTATATAGTTTAAATTTCAATCCTACATGTTTAAAAAAAAAAAAAAAAATGAGAGAGAAAATGACATCGACAACTTATTGTGGATAAAATTGTCATATTAAATAAACATTGATTGTAAAATGTAATTTGACATATTTATATATTTTAAATTTCAATATTTCATGTCAAGAAAAAAACAAAAAAGAGTAAATGACGTCTACAACAGCTTATAGATTCGTTTGCTCATTTATAATTTAAAAAATTATACATATCCTTACTTTTTATTTTACGATAAATACCTTTTTAAAATTTAACAAATACTCCCCTGGAACAAAAAACACATAAGCCTAAGGGGGAAGAATAACTATGATGAATAAGTACAACAAGAGACAACCGCTGGATTCGCAACTCTCTAAGTCGTTCTGACGTCAGTTACTGGCCTAGCTACGCTCTGAGCCCAGAATAAGGAAATGATTATTCTAAGCCCATATAAGTGCATAAAGGTAAAAATATTATTTGATTGAATTTAACTTGTATAATGAATAATATACCGACATTTTATTCTCTCAGTTTTTCTTCAATTATTATTTTAGTTTTTTAATATTTAAATATTTATTAAAAATAAAAATTATAATTTTTAATATTTATGTTTTGAAAAATTATAAAATTAATATAATATAAATATAAATATTTTAAAAATATTATTTGTAACATATTAATATTTTATTTATTATTTATATTGAATAAATAATTACATACATATGTTTATATATATATATATATATAAATACAATATTATCCACTTCAATTTTCTGTCAATGCAACATAATCTCAATTTTGCATTAACATAATTACAAATCAATTCTAATTTTGCTTCAAAAATACTATTATTGTAAAATTATTTTGTAATAAATTAATATTTTATTTTTATTTATTTCAATAAATAATTATTGTTGCATATCTAAAAATAAACATGTACAAAACAGTAACCTTAGCCATCTTCACTGTCCATCAAGGCTATTAAATGATTTTCATAAAGACACCGGCAAAATCCCAACGAAATCTATTGCAAATGGTGGCCCGAAAACGACGTAAATGAAATTTCGATCAAATTCCGTTTAATTTGTTAGTATTAATAATTAATTTACCATCAACACAAACCAATTATGCATAATTGGTTCATTCAGGTCAAGATCACTAAAAATTCGTTTTTAGATGGGAATGCTGGAATTTCATGGACAATAACTTCAATTGATTAATATTAATTGAGTCTTTAAATAAACGTTCACATAAATCATCAGATTCAACTCCCAAATGAATAATTTATTACTATTATATTTTATAATAAGATTAACTTTTTAATTAGATCCTTTATTAAAAATATCTTAAACATTTTAATTTTTCAAATTTTATTTTTTAGGATAAAATTTGACAAATAGGGATATGGATAATTATGAGGATTAACCTGTAAATTTCGCTAAACAATAGGGTGTAGATATTACTTACACTAAAAAGGCTGAGGGATGATTTTTTTTTTTTTTTAAATAACATGCGAAAATCCCCAAAAAGACTTGCATAAAAATTAAGTGTGAAAATTATTTGAGTATCTTAAATGCTCTTCATAACGGTAAAAATAAAACATAAAATAAAATTATCCCAAAACTTAAAAAAGAAATTGAAGAACAGAAAGAAACAAAAAGAAAATAGCATCTTATTATGGAAAAACCAAATCAGCTATTGAAAACAATGACACCGCTCTTGTATATACGGATAGGCATAGTGTTCTTTCAATACAATACCCAGGCTCAGATTACCATAACAGGAAGTAAGTAAGCTTTTCTAGAAAATCTTCTCTCTTGCGAACTCGTACCAGTACACAAAACACACATGATTGAATTTGATATACATATTTGTTGAATTGTGGGTCCTTTGATTCTTCATTCTTATCTTGTCCATTTCTTTAGTGTAAAGCTACATTCGTGGTATTGTGCTAGATCTAGAAATTTCTTTTCGGTGTTTCTTTTTTCAATATATATGCTTCTTGGCACCCTTGAATTCTCTTTCTGATTCCTTATATTTTGTTCTTGTTTGCTTTCTAGGTGGTTTTTGAAGGTGGATTGGTCGACTTTTGTATTCAAGCTACCATTTTTTTCTTTTGTTAAAAGATGAAATTTTTATGAGTGTGCAGTGCGTATTATGCTGTCGTATTATAGTTTCCAAGCGGGTTTTGATTCCAAAATGTTCTTCTGGGTTTTTTTTTTATCTTCTTTTATCTGAATCTGATTATGTTCATGTAGTTGTATATGCTGATTCTACTTAACTATGTAAATTTACCATATTACTATGTTTCCTTTGGCTTCTATATGTTCTATAAATTGGTATTTTGGTTAGTGGCATGCTTCATATGTAAGTTTGCATTTGTTGGAAATTTGAGCCCTTTTATTTATTTGTTTATCTTTTATCACTTTCGAGAGACCAGTTAGTGTAGATAATATCAGGTTTTCTGTTTGATTACGTTTTCACACAATCAAAAGGAGTTCTTTTTTGATCATTTTGAATTTTATTCCTTGGTATATGCTTTTGCATTATAATTTAAAGTAGTTGATGTAATTCTGAATTTCTGAATATTTTACAGGTACGATATTGCCATATAAGATGGAGGGTATTATAGTCAGAAGGGTCATTCCTTCCGACAACAGTTGCCTATTTAATGCCGTCGGGTACAGTTGAAAGGTGCAGTCATTACGTTCAATGAAATGAGGTCGAGTCTATGTTTGATTGTTGTTCTTTTACTTTCTTCATTTGCAGGTATGTTATGGAACATGACAAAAACAAAGCTCCTGAATTGAGACAGGTTTTTATCTACACCATTTTATTTTTGCTGCCAAACATTGATCATTTAAGATTTCAAACTTTTCTGATTTCCTTACACGTTTATGTAATAGGAGTATATGATTTAAAACATGAAAAAGGTTTTGAGGATTGGTGGGATGTGTAAATTGCTGTTAAATCAAAATATTCGGATATTGATATGTTGCATAATCTATTTACCATGATAAATCTGGTTATGGTTTATGCATGAGTTATGCAGTGTGGAATCAATTGCAGTATTACATGTTCGGCATGCTGCTAGTGGAAATGTTAGATGCTTAGAGATTAATAACACATACTGGGTATTATAAACTGTATGCTTATGAAGGAATAATAAGATTGAAGTTGAAAATCCAAAAGGACCAGAAGGAGGCCCCCAAAGAAAAACTTGGTGCTTCCAAAAAAGAAACTTGATTGCCTGAAGGTTAATGGAAGACGTGCCCAAGATAGCGCTTTTCAAAAGTTTTAATGAGTCTGACCCAATTGGGCTGTTTAGTTATTTATGTGATTAATAGCCTGACTTTTGGAAACATGTATGTGAAGTAAAATCGGAATGAGCTGGTGATAATTTTACAGGTAGATCCAAATATAGATTTGTGGTATATTTGGTAATCTATGTTAAGTTTCTACCCATGCAAGTTTTTCAATGTACATATATAGTATTCTCAATTTATGACAAATCAATTTACGACAGCTTATAGAATCCTAAAATACAGCACAGATTTTATTAATTTATTATGTGATTTTGCATAACCTTTTACTTTATATTTGAAGAACTTATTTTTTTGGATAATATATAACAAATTTTATAAACTCTTTTCACATATTTGGATGTACTCAATGACCTTCATTTATAGTTTCCTCTACAGAAATGGAACACAATTCGCTGGACTATATTTGAATATTTTCTTGTTTGGATTGTGATCTGTAGTTCAGAAAAGGATCCGTATGAGATACTTTAGAACAAGTTATTGAGCTGAGTGGATAGTAGATGCTATATCTACTCCAAATCCCTACTCCACTCTTTTGGTATCTACATTTATTATTTATTATATTGAATTCTCGTTGATTCTCCTTAGTCACAGTTTTCTCTTCGACTAAAATGGATACTGTAAATTGATTTTTATTTATATTTCTTTTTGTGGTCTTTGCGTCTGTCCATTCTTATAACTGCCTTGTGTTGATGGGAGTTTTACATTCTAGAATTGGGTTTTAGAGATATTGTAAGATTTTATTTTGGAAGTCATCCATTTACTGGGTTTGTTTCTGAAGCAAGCTTCTTCCAAGCGATAAGCAGAATGGAAAAAAGTTGTGAAGCGAGTTACTGAAGTTTGCAGATGCTATGATAGTGGAATTCTTTGATGACCTTTTTCTTTTAGAATTGATCCTTATTTTAGTGGGTGTCATCTGATTCTATAGCAATATTGTTCAAGGGATCTTATCCGGAAATGGCTGTGGGCTTAGACATTTAATGATGTCATCTTGATGACATTGATATGTATCAGGAGTCATCTGCTCCCTTCTATCATTCCTTGAGTCCCATAGGGTTTTTTTCCTGATATTTCTACCAGATTCAGTCAATGAATTGAGTGCTATCATTTACATCTTGTATACCTCGAAGTCTATACCCTGAGATTTTATTGTAATTCTGATGATGTCATCTTCCAGAGTGGGGTGTATAGTCTATAGTCCAATATTTTTGGCCTTATTTTAATATGGCGGAATTCATATTTTATGTACAAGGAAATTTTGTTTTGCTTGCATTTATCTCATATATGCTTATGCTTATTATATTCTAGTACACTTTTGTGGAAGTCTGTAATTTCCTGTATGGGTAATTCCATCTGAAGTCTTAGATCAAATTGTTATTAATTCAAGGCTTGAGACTGATGGCCCATTATTTACATGTCAAAAGATTCATCTTTCCGTTTTTGGTCTAATGTTGCATTAATGGCTTAATGTATTGCCTCTCCTATTCTATTTTCTGAACAACGTGATTGGTGATCTCTTGAAGGTTATAGCTGCAGCGGTGATAAGTGATCCAGCAAAATATTCTGAGGCCTTTCTTGGAAAGCCAAATCAAGAGTATTGTTCTTGGATTCAAGACTCGGATAAGTGGGGAGGTGTGCCAAACTTCTTTCCTCCCTTATTAGGGCATCACTTGATGTACGCTAGACGGTTGAGAGAAGATGGGTCTAAATTATGTCAACATGACATTAATGAATCATCTTGAAACTCTTGGCTTCCCTTGTGTAGTAGTAGTAGTAGTAGTAGTATATGAGCAGCATCATGCTCTGCCATAGTAGTTCCTCTTGCTCCCCTGTATGTATATATTGTCATAATCAACCTTGACTATGGGTCTGTTTAGGTTACTAAGATATTGTGCTGACTTTATCACTTCATGTTCTGATTTGAAGGTGCCATTGAGCTTTCAATATTAGCGGATTACTATGGACGCGAAATTGCTGCATATGATATTCAGACCACTCGATGTGATTTGTATGGTCAGGTTAGCATATAGTCTTGCATCCTTTGTGCATGAGATTCTAGTGTATTTGGAATTACTTAACGTTTCTCTTTCTCCTTTTTTCTGATGTGTTGACAGGGAAAGCAATTTTCTGAAAGAGTTATACTAATTTATGATGGTCTTCATTATGATGCTTTAGCTGTATGATGTCTTCTTATCAATTTCTTATAATTATTTTTCTTCTTAGTTTTGGGTTGTTAATCACAGAAAAATTTCAGTAGTCCAATAACTCAAAATTGCACATGCAAAAAGTTTCAGGACTTGCATTAATAAAAGTGGCCCCCTAAAATCATTACTATCATATGGTTTCCTGTCTTGCATATTTCAATATAGATAAAAAAAAAAAAGTAGAAAAAGGAGAGTGCAACATTGAATGATGCTGATTAATCTTTGAAATTTGTTCACACCTTCCCATTTTTTTCACTTCTGTTTGTGCTTCTGGAAACTGGAATGCTGTCTTAAGTTTCTATTTAACTTATGATTATATTTGTCTGGTGTATCCACAGATGTCTCCATCTGAGGGTGCTCCAGAGGAGTTTGATCAGACAATATTTCGTGTCCAGAAGGACAGGAACATTGGTCCAGCTGAAGAGCTTGCTTTGAAACTTGTTAAAGACCAGCAAAGGTAGTATTTAGGGTTCTATAGGGGTTTCATTGCATTTGATAAGTTGTTAAATTCTAAAATTTTGTGTGGAAGTGTTTTCCAGCTTTCCAAGTGCCCTGGAAATGATAAACCCTCCTTCTCCAGCAGCCATAGAGC
>JAWDEX010000007.1:5853044-5868450 GCA_035221805.1 Trichilia hirta | reverse complement strand
GCAGGAAAGTTGGAACTGAAGATCTGACCCAACAATAACTATCGGACAAAATGCATTACTCATTTCTACAAATTTCAATCAAAAACATAATAGAATATACCTGCCCACTATGTGATCGGAAGGTAAACGATACTAGGAAAGGCTGACACACTAAAGTTTTGTAACATCAACAATATACTAAAGAAAATAGCAATGGTGATAACATTAGCACAACATCACTTAACTATTTATTTAGCATTAAATGAACTAAGGCCAAAAAAAGGAAGCAAAAAAGCATTGAGAATTATCCGATACCTTCACCTTTTAAAACAAGTGGCACATATCTCAGCACATCCATTTGGTGATAAAGGAACCACATCAGCATGCAAGACATGCATATCTTTGCCAGCAAACACAGCAGAATCATCAGAAACCACGTCCACTTTATTTCTTTTTCTTTTCAAAGACATAACCTTTGGACCCCTTTTTAAACCAATACTAGTATCACATATCACTCCCTCCATCATATAGCCTGGTAACTCTGGTGAGTCCAAATTCTCTTTCACAAAACAATCCACCCGTCCCAGTTCAGAATCACTGCTAATCTCTTTGATCATCACATCAATCTTAGAAACATCCATACAATCCCCAGCTTCAGATGTTAGTTTTGCAGATTCATTTACATCAGCATTGTGTCCCTCCAAAGTTATTTCACCAGAACTTGCAACATCTATTTCTCTCAAATTCCCCAGCCTTCTTTCATTGCCTTCAACAACAACACTAACTTGTTTAGATCTGTCATCTTCATGATTGTAGCTGTATCCCTCAGAAGACTTATCTATCCTTTCCAACTCTTTATTACGATCTATAAGAGAAGCAGGAAAGCATAAGTATGATTCTTCAAAGAAAACAACTCATCATTGAGCAACAATATAGGTTTCCAAAAGCAACAATGGTGTATAAATATCCAAATAAATTGTTAATTCTTAACAGCCATAGCTACAAAATATCAGTAGCTCATATGTAACTTGCACTATTGATTATGTGATAGTCTTCCCAATCCTTTACTCTACGGAAATTGCATGATCTTAAACGAGCATTGTATTAGAATATTAAAGGTAAAATAGTATACGAAATTACCTGAAGCTTTAACGTTCTCAAACAACACCTTATAAGTACGCGGGTCCATCTGCCTTTTCCCTCCCCGGACGCGTTCGGCACCCAGTTTCTCACTTCTGTCAGTAACTTCTTTGGTTTCCATGGTCAACTGTCCCACACTTTTCTCCTTTTTCTCTTTTTCTGGTTTCATCTCCTACGAGCCCCAAATTTTATCAGACATCTTTGAATCAAAAGAACTGGGTGATGTGGTCTTATTACCGCTCTCAGACCTTCTCAACAGGGTCAGTTCAGTCTGCTCCTCAACTCTCTCAGACTTTTTCTGAACAAGAAGAGTTTTTGAGGTTTGCTTATTAAGACGCTCAGACTTCCGCTTATTTGAAGGACTTGGGTTGGTCATATTTTTCTTGGACGATGCTCTTTCTGAAGTCATATTTATCTTCGATGATGATGGAGTCAAATTTTTCTCCGACAACGATGTTTCCCTAGATGATCTACTTAGACCGGATGTATCTGGACTTTCAGTGCTCGAACTCGTCACCCCCTTCCCACTGGTGAGCCTCCCTTTTGAGATGCTGTTTTCATCGTTCGTAATTTTGCGATTAGATGGAGTATCATCTGACATCCCTTTTGCTGTAAGGAAATTAGAATCAATATAAGCTCGAACAAGAAAAACAACGAAAGGATTTAATTTTCTCAGCACAAATCCATTCCAAAATCTAATTCAGAAATAAACTAATAGCATTTTTGCTTTGTTCTACAAACTATTTATTCCCATGTAGTCCCCCTTTATCCTATGACTGTAAAACAGTGGTATCCAAAATGCTCGAGATTAAAGTCAGCGTCACTTAGTTCAAGATGGTGATAAATTTATAATAGCAATAAAATTCCTAAATTGTCGGTTCAGCATTATACATTAATATGTTACTCTGTGAAGCTCAACCAATAATCACTCATACGCATGCATTTGCAACAACGTAAAAGCACGATCATAATAAACTTATGAACATAATAATAAGATACCAACGATAAAAAGTTAAGTTATTCAAATTTACCAAACAGTCTTAATTTATTCAAATTTACCAAACAGTCCACCAATAAACAAACAACAACTCAGAAATCACTAGGCAAGATCCCAGTTACAACAATGTGACAGCCATGCCACGGCTTGAACCTCCGAAAACCCCCACTCACTCCATGAACAAAATTAAATAGGCAAAATCAACAAAATTGGTCAAACACATTTACTTAGACGGCTGCGTAAATCTCAAACCAAACCCTAATTTGGTAATAACAACAAATAATGAGTCAATTTAAAGATATAATTTCTCAACGAATGAATACTTAGACGACCACATAAATCTCAAACCAAACCGTAACTTGGTAATAACAACTAATAATGTGTCAATTCAAAGATATAATTTCTTCACGAATGAACTTGCAAAAGAGAATTGGATTGACATGCATGTAAAATGTAGATTGTAAAGTCTAAGTTTTCTTGTAAAAGTGTGCTGGAGGCTGTTGGATTTTTGCAAGAAAATCAGGCGTGATACGAAATTCTCAGAGAAAAAGAGGGGAGGAAGGACAATGGTACGTACGCCAACAGTGAGAGTGAGTGAACTTGGGCCGTGAATGTGATTAGCACAAGAAGGAAAAAATGCCAATGTTGTTTTGACCTTCGACGTTCAAAATGACAAAACATCCCTTGGCTAATTGACACTTTATCGGTTGTGATATGTTGGTGCGAAAATTGAAAGTGTTCTTGTTTTTTCCCTGAAGGGACGAATATTGAAAGACCAAAACGGTACAGAAGAACAAAAAAAACATAAATGTGTCAAGCTCATGGTGGTTTAGCCCTCCTTTTAAAGCTAAAATTTAGAATAATTTTTAAAATTTTATTGTGTCCAGTATGGATTTTTTATTAAATAAAAAAGATATTATATTATAAACTAAACTGAGAGTATGTTTAAAATTGTATTAAAAAATTATTTTAGATTAAATTATTAAATAATTTACTTTTAAAATAAGTTGGTAAGGTTTTTGTTAAAATTAGATCATATCGTTATCGCTTTTAAAATAATTTTATATATATGGTTGTAAAAATAATTTTAAAATGTGAAATATTTATTGCATTTATTACATTTATTGATTAGATATATTATTAATTTTATTTGTGTTTTCTAAGAATATATATATGTGTGTGTGTGTGTGTGTGTTATAAAATATAAATATTAATTAATAATCAAATATATTATTTAATTTAGAATTAATTATTCGAAAGATATTTTGGTTATTGTATATCATAAAATTAGAATGTAAAATAATCTATTTGGACAAAGTTATATCTTACTGCTTTTGAAGTCTATTATAAAAATTGATTCTTAGAGTATCATATTATTTGAGATGAGAAAAAAAAAAAAATTAAATTTTAAATTATTAAATGAGTGATTGATTATACTCCGCATGCTCTAAGAATAAATTTTAGATTTTTGAAAAACAACATTAGAAAATTCTTAGGATTAAACTAAAAAAACATTACATATTATGATATTGTTTGAATGAAAATAAGTCAAGAATTTGACACTTTAATTTAATTTAGCCAAATTATTTGCATTTACCTTAAATGATCGATAGCTTAAATGTGTAACAATAGTTCCAAACTCTCTTAATCTTGGCTCTACCTCGTACTATCTATGCTCCTGACTATCTAGGGCCAAGCTAAGTGCCTTCTTGCTCTAAAGAATGCCAAGCGACGGACAAGCAAGCCATAATTGAACTGCTTTATGATATAATATAAAAGAAAATGGAGCTCTCCCGAAGTCTTGTACAATCATAAACTAAATTCTACATATGCACGTAAACACACACATGAAAATATAACTCATATATTAATTTTGTACAATAATATCTTAAATGCTTAATTTAACGAGATTATTTTTTATTTAATAACAAATAATTTTATTAAAGTATGAATAAACGTACCCATTATACGTGATGTTTTCAAATACCTTTTTAGTAGTAATGCGTAATTACTATAATAACAAGCATACCCTTAAGTCTTTTCTATACAAAACCTACCCTAAGAGATAGAGGAAGTGATATGTGTTATTTTAGCTTAAAAAGTAAATACTTAAAAATTTTCAAAATAATTTATATTCATGTCTATTATAAATAATTACTAATAACTTATTATTTGTCAAATTAAACATTACAAACAAATTCCTTCTACTATCAAAAATTCATAAAATAAAAAAAGTAATCCAACACTTCCATTACATTTAGTTTACAGCAATTTCATTCTGAATTTCCAACATAAATGAAAATTAAACCACCATTATTTTTTATTTAAATATAAAATTTAAAAAAATATCATTTTATTTTGGAAAGGTAAAAATAACAATGTTTTGATTATTTTCAAAATGAAATCACCGTCATTTTTTTTAATTTGTTTAAATATCAAATTCAAAACTATGGACGTTTAAAAAACGAATAAATAGATATTTATTTGCAGATATTTACCAGAAAACGAGTAAATTTCATAAAGAAACGAATACTCATTATCTATATTTTATACAACGAAATGATTTGATTTTATAATGGGAAGTATTATTTTATTGATAAAAATGCAGGTACATATAGACACATGCAAATTGGATTTTCTACATTTCTTTAATATTTAAGTCTTAAATTAAAAACCTTTGTAAATTATTTATTAAAAAAAATTAACCTGGTCAATTTTTAAATTCACACATTCTCTCATTTTGATATTGTTTAGAAAACACATTTTGATAGGTATGTTTTAAGTTTTTGGTCTTTAAAGATCTTTTTTTCTTTTAATTTTTAAGATTCAAATAAAAGATTTCTTTTAAATCATGCCCGTTAAGAAATATTTATTAACTATGCCCTTAATATTAATCCAATAATTTTAAATGAGGTCTGGATTTGGAGTTATTAAGATTAATTTATTTATTTAGAGGTTTTAAAGGAATAATTTTATAAAGAACAAAGATATTATTTATATGATTTTGTTAAGTTAATTTACTATTAAGTGAAAAATTAAGTGATTATTTTTTTTCATTTCTCATCAATTGTTTAAAAATAAATAAAAAAAACTTAGGGAACTATGTGATGATCTTCGTTAAAATGTGGATCATTTTAAATCTGCCCAATATAATTTATAAACAAGACATTTGGCAGTTTGTTTGCTGATCACGGTGCAAGCTTTCATAGCTCAGTTAGTTGGAGCGCCCGTTTAGTAAACTGGGGGTCTTTAGTTCTACTCTCAAGAATTGTAAACTTTATATTTTCTGCTAATTAAGCATAATAAACATGATTGGTCGAAGGCTGATGATTGGAAAACAATAAGTTAGAAAATCTACGAAATGCTTATTTAAATAACAACAGGCCGCAAGCACATTGGCCGGCCTGCTGTTGATTTCAGATCTCATGATGTCCTTTTCTCATGAAAACAAAGTAGTTGTAGATTGGCAAAGACCAGAGCGTAATTCAATAACGTCTCAGCATATTAGTCTTTATCCCTAAAACTTCAGGAGCATAAAGTTAGGTAAAGACTTTGATTATTTGTTTGATCATCCACCAAAATGCAAAACTGATGTCAGAAACCATGATTTATTTCTTGTTACTCATCTGGGCATGCATCAATTCAAGCTCTGCTCAACAATATTATGACTACTACGATTGCTCGGTAGATAGTAGCTTTCCAGGTTCAAGATATAGCTGCTTTTCCTTCCGGAATTCATGTCAGACATTCTTAGTCTACAGAGCTAATGCGCATTTTCAGACTCTCTCAAATATCACTGACTTGTTCCAGCTGAATTCTGAGGAGTCTGACGAGGTACTTCACCTGAGCAATCTTTCATCTCCTTCAGAGATACTCAAACCAGGTAGAGAAGTTCTTATTCCCGTTGACTGTTCTTGCTCAGGCCTGTTTTTTCAGGCAAACTATACTTTTACTGTCGCTGTAAATACAACATACTCTGAGATAGCTTGTGAGGTTTTCGAAGGTTTAATAAATTCGGGCACACTTGGTAAGGAAAACCAGTTTCAAGAAAATAATCCTAAGGCTGGTTCCAAGCTTCTTGTTCCTTTAAAATGTGCTTGCCCTGATAATTTGACGACAGATAAAGGAGTGAAATACCTGGTGACATACCCTATTGTTGAAGGAGATCGACCAGACTTGTTGAGCTTGAAATTTGACGTCCCTCTTGCAGATCTATATGAAGCTAATATGCTTCTAGCTCCTAAACCTACTATTTATCCAAACACAACTTTATTGGTTCCCCTGAAAAATTATCCAGTCATAAATACGGATATTACAGATTCACAACCTCCTATTCCTGGGTTTCTTCCAACAATGGATATCGAGATAACGAGTAAATCAAAATTAAAGACTCTGTATATTGTAGGATCGGTTGTCGGTTTTTGTTTGATACTTCTATCATTGCTTGCTTGTGGATTGTATATGAAGGCCTTGCGCAAGTGGACGGGTGAAAGGTTGCAGTCATTCAATATCAGAAGCTCTGCTTCAATTTCATGTTCAACATCTAGAAACTCCCCACGGTCTGCTCAAACCTGTATAAGCTCTACAAATTCATGCTTATCGCCCGATCTCCTGGTTGGAATAAAATACTCTTTGTGCAGTTACAGCATGGAGGAACTAAAGAGAGCAACGGAGAGCTTCAACGAAGTTACCAAGATTGGAGACGAAGCCTACAAGGGTATGATTGATAATGTTGAAGTGATGATCAAGCAGATGACATTTGAAGATACTCGACCAGTAATTGATGTACATTCCAAGATCAACCACATAAACATTGTGAGTTTGCACGGTGTTTGTTGCGAAGAAAGTGACTCTTCCTGGTCATACCTTGTCTTTGAATACCCTATCAATGGCTGCTTAAGGGATTGCTTGTCTAGTCCATCCACTTCTCTTTGTTGGCCAAAAAGAACCCAAATAGCTTTCGATGTTGCTACCGCACTCAACTATCTTCATCGTTGTATTTTCCCCGCCTATGCTCACCTGAGTGTAAATAGTAGAAATATATTTCTTACAGCAAATTGGAGAGCAAAGCTTGCAAATATTGGACCGAATCCTCCTGTTGGACCCTCAAAAGGAAATGACAATGTAACAATTGCCAATGGTCGTATTGCACCAGAATACTTGCAGCACGGTTCAGCTTCTGAAAAGGTAGACATTTTTGCTTTCGGGGTTGTTTTGCTTGAGATCCTTTCTGCAAGAGAGGACGTGGATGAAAGGTTGTTCAAGGATTCCATTGGATTCTTGGGAGGATCAGCTAGTGAAGGTGGCTGTTTTGAACAATTAAGGAGCTTCATGGATCCTTCTCTTAAGGAAGATTACCCTCTAGCAGAAGCCCTATGTTTAGCTGTTCTAGCCAAGGCTTGTGTGGAAGATGATCCTCTGCATAGGCCGTCTATGGACGATATCATCAAAGTTCTTGCCAGAACGGTATGATTGTAAGAAGTCCATAATGTATTGAAGAACATTAATAAAATTAAAATTTACTCGTTACAAGGTATAGCCTGAAATTTAGTCTTTATTACTAATTAACTGCATTGAAGGATTACGGTAATAATGTATACTGAATAAACCATAAGATCCAGGTTCGAATTTGATTGATTGCCTATGGAAGTCACCATTTCCCCAGGTACATTAATTACCAGTTTACTTTGATTAATTACAAAATTGCCAACATCAAATTTGATTACTGCAAATAGTACAAATACAGTAAATAGGTTAGGTAATTAACGTAATATATATGTAGATTACTGCAAATACTTGTTTTGTGCTCTATATATTTGATTCTTTTATTAAAATTATCCTTGTAATAACGCAATCAAGTTTGGAAAGGCATATATGGAGCATGCAATTATTTTCGATGCCATTTTATATTCTTACATGATTTCGTATTTTATAATCAGATGCGTTAGACTTGGCTGATTGTGTTTAGAAGCTTCACCTGTTTCTGTCTTACGCTCCATTGTATTTTGTTTGGTTAGCCTGTCTTTTTATTCTGCTTTTGTCGACAGTCCAAATGTCTTGTTTGTTAAACAGATTCCATGAATTTTTTTTTATCTGATGCATATACCTCGGGTTCTGTTACTGTTTGTTTGAAGTCAGCCGTTTAAAATTTCAGAAAATGACATATGCTTTTAACAATAAATACATATTTTCTTAAAATTTTAATTATATAGAAATAAATCCTAAGAACTCCCTCTATAGTTTTTAATTCTATTCATCTATGTCATAAAGTTTCAATCATATTCAAATATTGTAATAACTACATTATTATTTTTAATATTATTAAAGTTAAAAACATTTAATATACTGTATTTGTATTGTCTATCCAACATGCGGCCATCAATCGGGTAAGATTGCAACCAGGTCATTATAATTACCCTGTTTTACAACAAGAATAGAACTAATTATGCTCCTTTTATTAGTTAGATTCCAGATCAACTTGTTTCAACAATTAACGTTAAAATATGTCAGTTATAATCATTTTTGGTCTAAGGACAAGTATGGTATTAAGGTGGCATGATTATATAATTACTGTAACTGAATTGATATAAAAGTTAAATGTCAGTTAAAAATAAATAGATTTTATTAAAAATTGGTGATAGTAAATAATTTTTACAATTTTATTGCTAAAGTTTGGAAGCCATTAATATTAAATATATCCTAAAAATAATACAGCTTAATTATAAAGAAAAAAATGTCCAAATAAGAAAAAGGAAAAAGAAGAAGAAGAAAAATGCGTCACCAAGTTATCATGTCGTTGTGGAAGTTGCTATGCCAAAAAGGAAAAAAACACTCATTTAACCAATACAACTTTCGTGTGAGCATAGATTATGTTATGACAAGCGATCAAAATTCTTTTCCGCCGACTTCACTCACAAATTGATTAAAAAGTAATCGACATTGAAATATTTAATTTTCTTGGCATCCATTTTCTTGTCTTCGAAGGTTTGGCCGGATGAGTTGCAGTAATATAAGAAAGCTAACTTTTATTAAGCTTTGAGACTGGGAGTATGCATGGGTGAAATGGGGCTTGAGTGTGTAAAATTTAAAAAGAAAATAATAATAATTTATTGCAAATATTTTTTCTTTTCATTTTCTTTCATACCAACTTCACTCACAAAAGATAACTTTCTTTTGGTAGAACCTTGACGATTCCGTGAGCAGATTTTAATTAAAATTGTTGGCGAATGATGGAGTTCCAGACTCATGGATGAACTACCGTTGCCTCATACTTGTAATGGATATGAAGATTCTTCTCATTCATTTAGGGTAGGTGACAAAGTTGATTATATGTAATCAGAAATAAAAAACTGAAACTTGTTTGAAATTTAACAACGAAATTGAATTTATTTAATTATAAGATCATCATGTCCTCAACAAATATAAAAGTCTGCATATACAATAGTCAATCAATCAATGAATAAAAAGAACAAGCTGAAGGAACAAGGAAGTCCTGCCTACCTATAACATGTGATTGAATATATATGTAAAAGTTTAACAACCGTATATCTATAGTCATTATTGTGTAGGGATGTCTAAAAACTGAAAATGGTCATGCAAATCGATTGGTAATAGCAGAAGAAGACAATAACAATCTGCAGCATCAATTATTTTGATCCACTTCATCTGGTCTGTAAAGTTTCACTGCTCGCAGGTATAGTGGTTGTAAGGGTCTTGCATTAGAATTCGACTCCTGCGAATTAAATACAAAAATTGTGTTAATTAATGGAGTAGGACTTGAGAATAAAAGGATGTTTATTAGGTCAAGGATAGTCGTAGAATCAAAGCTATCTTCAGCTTACGTCATGTACAGCGACGCGAAGCGATCTCACTTGCTCTCTTGTTACAGTCCTCACCTGATGAGAGTTTGATTATGAGATGTAAATAACAATGATTCAAAGCTTAATTATTAACAAGGAAACTAATAATTATGTATTGTAGCAAACCAACCTTTCTAACAATGGTCCAGAGAATATTTTCAGTGCAAGGAGGAACAGTAAGAGAGCCAATATATCTGTAATATTTTCTGCTGCCTATCTTTATTCCCCTTGGATCGACCACGCCCACTGCTTTTTCTCTTTCCGTTGAACCAGCAACCTCTGATAAGTGATTGGATATCTGAAGAAAAGAAAACGCACAAGGCCAGCTTTTCAGAATATATATACCGGGTAAATGAAACGGAAATCCGAGAAAAAGTAAATTATTAGATTCCATAATTACCGATGCCAAGAAAGAATCAGGTCTTCCAATTTTATACATAATTCCAACCACTGCAACCTTCCCATCTGCGCTCTCGTGAACCAGGTGAGCCTCCAAAGCAAATCTGCAGTATTATAAGAAAGACAAATTAAATATTATCAAAGAAAATTATTCATCCATTTTAAATATTAATGAGTTGTTTAATTCTTTTCATATAGTGATAATTAGAAATAGAGATAATAAATAAATTATTACCTTTGGCCATTGATAGTGTGCTCAGAAGGTGAGTGCCAGTGACATTGTTTCAGTACATACTGCGTTCCATTTATCTCGAGAGTTCCAGCACCGCCTTCCCATTTCAACTGCATCCACATAGAACACAAATGGAGAAAAGATTAATAGTTGTATTTATCTTCGTATTTCGAATAGACAGTTAATGCATATAGGTTTCTATTTTCTCTTACCATCATATCATGGCCCCTATTCCTGAGAGTGGAATTCGAGGGTTTGTAACTCCTTTTAAGTCTTCCTAAGTGTGAAACAACTTCAACTCTTTCATTCAACAAATCAATGGGAGACTGCATTGATCCATTTTTACAAGAACTCCATTCGCTATGAATCTCTCCCCACCGAGATGGGCCATATTCACCTCCTTCTTCATAATTGAACTCCGTCTCATCCTCTGCACATGAAAATAACATAAATCAATTATGGACAAAATTAAAAACTTCATTTATATGTTTTTTATAGGAATCACAAAATCTATTTACACCAAACAAAATGATTACGCAAGATTGTTGGAAAGTCGCTTAATGTGATTAGAGTTGTTAGGAGAAATAAGTGAAAAAAGATGTAAAAGTAAAGCCTAATTTCTAAATAACTTAATCTGCTGATCTGATCAGCTCGGTAGGGGCGGCCAATTACCAACTTCTTGAGAAGTTGCTGGTCGTGCAAGCAAAACAAGAACAACAAAGAAACAAGAAAACAAGAGCTGGGCTGCTGGTTTCTCCATGGTTTGTAGCTCTCCAAAGATTTTGCGCACGTATTGAATTGGTGTTGCAGGTAGACGATTAAATAGCAGCTCTGCTGCTTATATAGCTCGCATTTGCAAGTATGAATGCTTTATATTTTTCTTTATTATAATTGAATAGAAATTTCTCAGGAATTAATTCTTTTCAATAGTAACCCTTTGATAATCTAGCTTGTTATAATTTGAACACGAGAAAGCTCAAAGAAGCCGCTAGCCAAACATTTTCCAATTTTAGTAATTTCTTGTCACACAAGTCATTGGAACAGAATATATTTTGAAGGAAAATTATCAAGAATTTTGGTGCAATAATTTCTCGTGCTTCAAATTTCAATACGTCCTTCCACTTCACGAAACGTCTCCTATGACGAATCTTGGGTTGAATAAAGCAACAATAAAACATTTGGCTTTAGTTTCTTGTTGGTGGATACATGATCAGGTTAATTAATTCCATCAACAATAGTTAAATTTGAGGAAGGGCCTAGTGTTTGGAGGAAACAAAAGGATCAGACTGTGATCAATCGTTAGTAAAAATAGTTTTTGAAAATAATAGAGAAAGAGATATGGGTACATAAAATTTGACAATAATTTCATAAACATTAACTGAGCTTATGTAAAAACACATAACAAATGAAAATTTGATGTTTTTCCATTAGATTTTGTATTATAAAAACCATAGATTTAATATATAATTTGACAATAAATTTATGATGACACGTCACAATCTTCCTATCAATTTTGCAATTTTCACCCAGACCTTCCCACAATTTTGTGATTTAAAATTAAATAGGATCTAAATTATTGATCAATCTGTCTGAATCAACATTGCATTATTATAGTAATATATACAAATTTTATAGGTAATCAACAACTTGTTTTTTTGATTCTTACAACAACCTTTTGTTTAGGTAGATTGAAAATGCGAGAGAAATGTTACATACTTGTATTGAGGGCTAACAATTCAGGAAGTCATATCTCCCATATATTACCATATTCAATAAGTCAAAGATTTTGCATTTGAACTATGAAGTCAGAAAAATGAACATGCATAGCCAAAAGGTCTAATAATAATAAGCTTTCAACGCGGACCACTATTGATTGTTTCTGCGTCGTTCGATCTGTTAATCAACCCAAATAATTTGATGTTGGAAATATCTCGACCGTCCAATACATTAGCTCGGAGAGTCAAAGTTGGCGACGTACGACTGAAGTTTACACGTATTTTCGTATGGTTTGGTACGGACGTAATAGATCTATAAAATATGCGAATATTAATTATCAAGTAATAAGAAAGGAAGATATGTCAACCGAACACGACAAAATTGACCATATACAAGAATTCGGATGCTTCTTGTTCTTATTCCATGGGGTTGTCACATTGATATTCACCATATGTGAGAAGTTTCCATATCGTATGACACACGTGTTAATGAAAATTTATTACGAATCATTTGTTGATGGGTATATCAATATGAACACTTTGCAGCAATGTTAAATCAATGAACAGATTTATGTTTCTAACATATATTTATATATGATTCGATTGTTTTATCATTGAATACAAACTAAATATGGAAACGAGTTTTTGCAAATCCATTTGTTTTATCTCGTGATATGGAAGCCCACAAATTGAAATACTTATGTTTCTATAAACGTAAGTTTCTAAAAGAAATACCCATCACGTGGCTACAACATCTGACCAAGCAAACTTCGTTCACAATCCCAAAGCCTGTCAAGTAACTAAATTGTCAGTGTGAATAAAATACGAGCATGTGCTCGTCGACAATTCAAATTTTCACACATTATTTATAAGCTTAAATTGCCAACCAAATTTTTTATCATCAACTTTATATGATGATATAATTAAGTGCCTTGAAGTCAACATATATAATATCTTCAACTTTGGCTGCCCAAGCCGTTTTAAACTGAAATAAATAGCCTTCTTGGTAAAACGAATAATGGTAAGTCAATAAGTTCGTTGATCAAGGAAGAAAAATGACGAAAAAAATAGATTAACTAAAAGAAGAAAACCGAAAGAAAAATAATTAATATTAGTTGGTCATAGATACAATATCTACCAAATTCGAGCGATTTGTTGGATGTCATTTCCTCTTATATCTGTTATGCACAATATACTTGATCAACATTACAAAGTTATCGCATCTATGATGCATCTATACCTAATGCATTATTTAATTCCACTTGACATGAATCTAGACAGACCCTTATATCAAACCCCACCTTGAGTTGAATTTCTAGATATATGCCCTTCATTAGTTATTCATACAATTTCGACTACACAATTAAATAATGATACATCTGAGCTGTTGGAGCTTGAGAAAGGCGTCATTGCTGATATAAGGACATATACTATACCGTATAAACGATTTTAAATGTTTCCTATCATGATGTAATCCTAGACCAGAAGAAGACGAAGAGAGAAAAAGAAGGCAAAGGAAGGTTTCTTCTTCTCTTGTGTTTTCTTCTAGTATTCCCACCACTACGTCAGGGAACTGCAGGTTTAACGAATTTTAGAAGTAGTAGAAGAAGAATATTATATGAATAGGAAGCTGGTCTTGTTACGTCTCAAAAAACTTTATAAAACTCAAAAACATAAATAATTGTAAGTTCTGAAGAGTTTTTAAATCTTTCTGGTTAACCTGAAAAAAACTTCAGTCCAATACGAAGGGATAAATTTTGTAGCACAGAATTATAAACGTTCTCGGATAATTTATCCAGGTTTTAAGAGCATTATTGAATTTGAACTTTGACCTCAATTAAAGTCATGTTTGCACTCTATATTTGCCGAAGATAAATTAATTATTATATGAACTAAATAATACTTATGGCGTTTAATCAGTGTCGGAACCACGCACAGGCCAGGACGGAAGTATCTTTTCTGATAAAATTTTTTTCAAAATTTGCATGAAAATTAACAAAATGCCAATTGTGAAATTTTAAAAAATCTAAAATAATTTAATTGTGAATTTTCTTGTTCAAACTAATTTAATTTTAAAAAATCTAAAATAATTAAATTCATTTAATTTAATTTAATTTAATTTTCTTGTTCAAACTACCACCTTCGCTCTTTCTTTGTCGATAGATCTACTTCACAACCCAAACTTCTTTCTAAACCTAAAATTTTAGGATCCATCAGACCCTTTCTAAGAACCCAAGCTCTTTATCTCCCTTTTAACAAAATTATTACAATTTCTTACCTGCAATTTTTAGTAAATGTTGATACCTAAATTTTTTATAGACGAAAAATTTAGCGCACTATACAAATTTTACTGTTGCGATTAATACAGAAGTCATATAAAACGATACTTAACTCCTAACAGAGACTCTTGGGGACTACTTGAAATAAAAAAAAAAAAGTTAAGAGTGAAGTCGGATTATCGGCAAATAAATTCTGATGCTCAAGTTAGTGAATTATCTAAGGCTAAGTTAAAAAGAGAAACGAAATATGAGTGTTTGAGTGTTTACCGACCAGAAAAGCTAGGTTCAAGAAATACTAATGAGAGAGTGCTGATCTTTGCTAACAAAATTCTCTCTTTTCCTCTCCCAGTCGAGAATGGCCTAAAAGAATCGAATCATTTTTCATGTAACAATTTGACCATTTATAAGGCTTTTACACATGTGAGCATCGGAGAACAGGAGCTCGATTAGATAAGGTTAAGTATGATTATCTAGCAGGCCTTTTTACCATTCCTTTATGTCAAGTTTGGGGTCGTAATGAATGCTTCCAAATTTGTAGGGCATGGTGCCCCTTAACGTGATGGGATACTTGAGCAATTTCTTGAGAAATATTCTTGTCTATCCCATCTCAAACTCTTATTTTTGAAATAAAAAAATTGGGTCGTCTCAGTAATCAAGGTGATAGTCGGGATGTCGAAGCGACTGGGGCCGGGTCAGGTCACCTGCTAAATAACAGTTGGGGTAAAAAAATACAGGATTGGTGAAACCATCAACATAAACCTCCTTGTCATAACCCAATTTTGTCATCTTTAAATTTTATTTATATT
>JAWDEX010000007.1:5828676-5852944 GCA_035221805.1 Trichilia hirta | reverse complement strand
CGAGTAAACTTGCAAATAAATTATCCTAAATCATTCCATGCATCACAAAATTCTTCTCAAATTCTTCCGTTGGCCTTGGAAAAGGTTTTGCATGGCAGCAAATCCTTCATTCATCGAGTTAGAAGATAGAATAATATAATATAACGTGGGGTATCCGCTGCGTCAGAATACGAGCCCCGCGACATCCACTACCACGACATTTAGAAGTACGGATCTATTACCTAACCTACCATAATCAAGCTTATTAAGTTTTACTTTGATTCAAACAAAGATATATTTAAAGGATGGATTAACCCACAAAATCATGAATCATTTGACCACCAAATTGTCGCCTAAGTTGATCCTCCTGCTGTTGCTGTTGTGAACTTTCCACCCCATGTCTGAGACCTAATGTAAGTGATACAGCACCGAGTCCTCCAACCTCAATGCTGCTGCTCTGATACGGTATAAAACCCATCAATGATCTGTCCATGCTTGTCGTAAACTGACACTCTACTCTTGATCGCTTCTCCTGACTCCGCTCGTCTGCAGTAAGCAGGCCTTCGTTGCCTCGTGAGGAGCCAATGCCAGAGTAATCCAGTTGTTCATCAGACATTGCACTAATAGCTAGCTTGTTCATTGGTTGATCACCATTGAAACTACCTGCAGTACCTTCACTAGCAGACTGTCCATCACTTCTATTGAAATTTTTGTTGCTTTCTGCCAATCCTTTGGTTTCAAGCATGTGTATTTCTTCAACCATTGGTTTCCAAACACGCACCCTTGCATTTATAAACCAGTTTGACACCTGCACTTTTTAGTTATTCAAATTGTCATCATTTTTTATATATTAAAGGGTTAAGCATGAGTATATTAAAGGGTTAAGCATGAGTACGCTGTGTTCTATTCTCTCCCAAATTAAATCAATTAATTCCAAATTTACTTCTCCTAGCAGTAACACCAATACGTAAGTCTATCAAATGATTGTTTGGAAGACACTGGAACTTATAGCTACAGAGGAAATTCAATAGTGACAATGCATGGCAATGATTAATTGGCCTGATGAAATGGATTGAGATACAGAAGTGGAGAATGCAAGACTATAGAATTGGCCCACATGACATAATCCTGTCCAATTATGCTATATGCTAATTCAAACAAGAATAATTCAAGAGGCTTAGATATGATACAATATCAGCGTATCGGAAGCTGACCCCACCTGGTTTCGAGATAGGCCAGTTTGAGTGGCTAACATGTGCTTATCTGTATCTGTAGGGTACCTATAAAAGATTGACACAGCAAAAACAATTATACAAAACTACAAAGTTTGACAGAGAGATGAGAGGAGATAACTGACGGATGGAGAAAATGCTCAAACAGCAAAATTTGAAACCGTGAGAGGAGAGGAGATAACTCACGGATGGAGAAAATGCTCAAACAACCATGCTCTTAGAATTGCCACTGCTCGTTCTGGTAGGCCTCTCTGGGGTCTCCACACATGCTGTTGGGGTTCAAGCAAGCCCGTGTTACTCCCACCAGATTTATTCTTTTGCAGAATTTGTTCCATGCATTTCAGCTTAGATATGTTTGCATCGCCTTTACTGTTACTTGTACCAGTAGCAGAGGACAGCAGTTCTTCTCCCAAGGCCTTTGTTACGTGCTTAAGTTGATTCATGATAACATTCTTTAGGCACCGAAAGTTCTTTGAAATTGTTTTAAAAGCCAAAGAAACGTAAGGAGTAGCAGCAGTTAGACCGGCAACTGATTCAAAGGATGAAACTACCATTTGCATCTGCTGCTGATATAGCTTGTACCTTTTGCAGACCTTCAATCACCCAAGGGAGCATTTTAACCAAACAGTGACGAATAAATGAACAAATTTTACATGTTAACCCAATTACACACACTGAAGTATAACTTCCATAATGTATCTTCATGGGACTATATCATCATCAAAAAGTCAATGCATGAAAGTAAGCTACAGAATAGGTAATGATGCAGAATAGGGACATTTTACTTTAATTAGGTTCCTGGGACAAAAAAGCAACTTTACCGCAGCGTTCATTCTTTGCTAAAGCACAAAAACTGGATCAAATTGGGAGAACTAATAGCCACAGAGTGGAAAGTAAGTATTATGTCGGCAACTATAGAGACTGTTCTTTTCAATTAAAATGGGACCTTTAGTCATTGTAAGGTGACAAATGATAGGGAATTGCTATTCAAAGAAGTGGAGTGCACTATTCGTCAAAATTTTACTGCCATACACCGAACAGATAAGGTGCTTCGCATACAAAGTGTCATTTTAGATTGGACATAAGAGAAAATATCCATATAATGTAAGGACAATTTTGTCCTCCACCAAACTACAGTTCAAATTTAAATCCAGTCAAATAACTACTTCACTAGTTTAATCAATTAAATCAACAAAAGGGGCTGATAATAATCATAACCTACTGTGACATCAAAATGGTTCAGATTACGGAATATAAAATATAAATGCCAAAATTATGGAAAATCAAATTAAATTCTCACAAAATCCGAATTAAGAGACATGTTTAACAAAAAAAATAGATTCTTTGAATAATCTTGTTTGGAAAAATAAAATAAAATGCACACTTAAGTGCATATTAATGACATTGAAATACGGCCTAGTTTTTGAAAAATGATTGACTTCACCTCAACTTAATTACTTCGCACGTGACACATAAGATAACAAAGTTTCCACCATAGGAAAACAACAATTTCAACTGTTAACATCTTAATACATAAATTAACAAGTAAAATGCACAAAAAAATTGACAATTTCAATATGAACGATGGAAATATATACATGCATTATATATGTTATCTATGCATTTATCCAATTTAAGTCAAATTTATACACTTTAAAAGCTAGCCAATTTAAGGAAATAGAGAATGCAAAATGAGAAGCATGAGAAGCGTGAAAAGCCAAAGTTCTTTGGAACTGCTTTCCCACCTATCTGCAAATAGGAACCTTATAGCAATGAAATTGCGACGGGCATCTTAAACAAAATAGATCAACATATTATCTCTTACTACCATCATATTTTCACCCAGGCAAATTTGTTCAAACTGAATCCGTAGCCAAAGAAAAACCATAACTAAGGTCGATTCATATGTGAAAATGTATACATTTGACAAATGAATGACAATCGGACGCTTCTGGCCATCCAAACTGACTCATCAAATGCCTTCAAAATTTGACAAAATTTCCATGAAATCAAGCCTATGATATGACAATCTTGAACATTAGTCAGGAGAGTTAACATCATCTATTCAAGAATACATTAGCGCAGACAAGCTGCATTAGTGATCAGAAATCAGAAATTGTATGTGGGACACGTAAGGTAATGACCTGTTAACACTTAAAAACAAATTGTCCACTCAATGTGTCCAATCTACCGCTAAATCATACAACTGGTTCAAAATCCTGTTGTTTTCTCCCTTAAGATTCCTTTCCCACTTTGAAGTGGTAGGCAGGGGGACAGAGGTGATGAGCTCAATTTATTTTGGAATTGATGAAATTTTGGGGCCTGTGAGAGCGCCTCAAGAAATTTATATAAGTAGAAACAGTCGATAATTCATAGTCTCTTTATAAAAGTCAAGATATCTATTACTAGTAATTAATTAGTATTTCAAGATATGTATCTGCCCACAAATTAAATGCAAACAGTTCTTTATAAAAACTCAATAAACGTACTAAAACGACAATAAAAAAAATTTTTAACTTTCATTCGTTCCCTTTGTCATCAAACTGTTTAGAAGATTGCAGGTTAGAGCATACAGATTTCTTCAACCTGTTCCTCGACAATGCCTTTAATATTTCAAAGTTGTAAAATGGACCAAATTTATATCAAACTTCGGATTTGTAAAGGCAACCAAAATCATACATGTGGATGATCGTATTTCCTTTAAAATATTGTTAGACTCCTAACATTAGATAAAATGCCCCGTGAAAGTGTCAGATATAAAGGAAGCATTATAACTGCAACTAACGTAGTTAGAGCGTCGCAGATAATGAGCACCTTATACAGAAAGAGAACCAAAATTTAATTCCACATTTATGAGGGCCCATAATATATATTGCTTTAAATTCTAAACGGCAATAAGGTAGGTAAAGAATTGGCTTGAAGTAATCTCGTTACTTAACAAGCAAAATTTAGGCTGAAACCATTCCCCAGTCATTCAAAAATTTAATTGTAGATTTCTTGTGCAGATAAATTGCATTCATATATTTAAAGAAGAGGAAGGGAAAACAATATGATATGATTACCAGGACGAGAAAATATTTAACTAACCTCTTCTTGCAGATAAACGAGCTTTGCCTTCATTTCTTGATACTCCGATCTGTAAGATTCACAAGTGCTGTTTCCAACTCCACTTTCACAATTGGTTTGGTTTGAACAGTAAAACGTAGACGATGAGACGCCTGAACTATCATTGCCCTTTGCTTTAACCTCCGAAGCAGCAGCACTATCTCGATCTCCAGTGACTCTTTCAGATCCATCGTTTGTTTTAGAAAGTTTCGGTCCCGTAACACTAAAAAATTCATCCAAGAGCTCTTGGGCAGGCTTCAAGAATTTAGAATTCTTAAGAATAGTTGCATATCCAGTGAAAGGCCCCAGAGGACCAGTACTTCGATGAACATTGTACCCAGATGTACCACCCGTATCCAGAACATCTTTTCTGCAGCCTTTCAATGGCTTTAACATTGTACCCAAAAAACCAGTCTTGACAGCTTTTAAATCCTGATCTGCTTCGAAAACATCAGCCTTGGACGGTAAATTTTGAGACTCGTATCTCTCTCCAAAATGAGCATAACTCATTTTAGATGGTGGATTAGATGAAAGCGACAGAGAAAGAACCTGTGTAGTGGCATCACTCGCAACATTCCTCAACTCTTGACCACTCTTTCTCCCAGTGAATCCCGATTCACTACTCCACTGATGAAAACTCTCCGCTGTTCTATTCGTCCAATTACTTGCATGATTATAACGAAAAGCATTTGCTTGATTTCCATAGTTTGGAAAACGAACAAATTCATTCCCGGAATGATCTGTCCATGTAACATGTCCACTTTCTCTAACATTCTGCTGTAAAAGTGAAGCAATTTCCAAACCTTGAGTACCAACAGAAGCTAAGGTAACAACATCTGGGACCGTGTTTTGGAAAAGTGGAGTAGCATAATGCACGTTCCCAAAAATCTTTTCCCTATATTGGCAAGGAATTTCACTGGACGGATTGGTTGAAGTGGACTGAACGTCTTGATACTCGTTGCAATTATTGGGCCTCAAATATTTTGTAGGCGTAGAAACGTCACTTACCTTCATATTATTTGACAAGATTTCCCCTTGAAGCATAGAATTTTGATTGCATGCCCTACCTGCTGATCCTGATCCACTTGCATAATTCACCATCCACTCAGAGTTTGCCTGCGAATCACCGCAACCTTGAAAATCACCGGCATCTCTAAAGTGGGATGAAACTGGATTAGGCAATATGGTAAACAAATCATCTCCAGTCATTATAGGCCTATTACTATTATGCTGTATTGATGCACCTAACTCTTGTTGCCGCATCGCGGCTGACAAGACATTCGAATTAGTTGAGAAACTGATCATCTCGGAGGAAGCTACACAACTTGGGTCATAAAGTAAACTACTATTTCTAAAATTGCGAACTTGCATGAGATCTGGGTTAACTGGTGCTTGTTCCAAGTCGTGCTCAGTGAAGTCCTCCACGTGGTGAACTAAAGTTGAACTTTGTTGAATTCTTAATTTATCGCGTCGGCTGCGCTGTGCTACATGTGAATCAGGCCTAAAGTCGCTCATATCCATCCGCAAATAACTTGAAATACCAAAGGAAATATAGCCAACTCTCTCGACTTGAAATGCTCTCACAAGCTCAGTCCACAAAAGGGGCTTCTTTTCTCAGATACAGAGAATTTCAGGTTTGGAGGATATGATTTCAGGAGAAAATAGACAACAAAAAGGCATATATCCCAGAACCCATCAAGCTTATCATGCGATCTAAGCATTTTTCCTGCAGTGCAATCCTGTCAAAATATCAAGGGAATCAATAAATATTCAATAACAATCAAACGATAGTTAGATGCTTTACCTTAGTACTCATTGACAATAAGCATTGAAACAAAAAACTAATTAACTACCATCCCACACAAGGATAAGTGATGAAGAGCACGAAAGCAAGCAGCCATCAAATACAAAATGTACATAAAATTAACAGAGAATTTGTTTAGAAAGAACAGTAACAGTAAACAAAGAACAAGGAAACAAAAACGCTCTGGTTAACAACAAAAACAAGGAAAACATGGAAGTAAAACTGTTGAAAGAAGCTTAGAGAATGAGAAGTTTCAATCTTTCCTACTCATTACCACTCATTTCCTATTTTACTATAGCTCCTAGATCTAAAACCAAACATAGAGAGAAGGAACAATTCAATATACTGCAAACAAATGAAACCAAACAATTGTACACCATTAGTATACTTATGATAACCACATATTTCACGTCATCTACTGAAACCCTAATTTGGCAGCTAGTAGTTCAGCATACCATCAAACAAAATTTATAGGACTCCATCCCATGAATCTAGTTGTAGACGTACTCTGAGAACAAGTTATAAACATTAAGCTGCAATTTACAGAAAAAGTCAATCGTTAAAAAATTCCATGAAAAGAAAAGTTGAAAACAAATAGAATAAGGACGACAAAAAGTAATAATATCATATCAACAAGAAATCAAATATAAGCTTACGAGCTTCATTCTTCAACGGGAACGAAAACGAGAACCCGAAAGGCTTATCCAGCTCACAAAGAACAAGATACGTTTTACTCTACATGAATTCATCTCTGTTGATCTTCCTATCTTCAACTAAGAACGCAAAGAAAGACTTAGTTTCACTGACAAAAATGGAAAAAGGTTTACCAGAAAAGAGTCAACGATTGCTTAGATCTAAATTCTGGGACTGACCCATTAGAACTGGGAGTAAGACGAGTTTGCTGCCAAGTTCCGGTGAAATCCCGGAGAGAAAGGAGAGTTAGGGGTGTGAAAGAGGCTCGAGTACAATAATTGCAAACGCGAGAACCAACCGTTTGCTTTATTTAACTATTAAGCGCGCTTAGCAATTTAAGCGATTCTATGATGTTCTGCCGTTAGATTTAACGGTTGAAATTGTCCGCACTCGTGATGCTTCAGGAATTGAATTCTGTCCCCCTCCCCGTAGGGTCCTTAGGACGGAAATTTCGTTGCTTTATTTCCTTGGTGAAATAGAACAAGCAGCACGTGGTTTAGCTGGAAATACCCTTGGAGAATATCACGAATTACAAAAGTACCATTTTATTTTTTTGACAAAATGTATCATTTGTTGGGGCACAATTTAAAGAATTATCGTTATTGTAATATATATTATGTTATCAATGATGCCAAGAATTGGTATTACGACTATCGATGTTATTGCTTTAATAATTATGAAACAAAATTTCGTTGATGTGCATTATTTAAAAGGTTAAAATGATTTAAAATTTGGTACAAGGGAAACTTTATACATAATTATTTATTAAATATATAAATTAATGTGATAAAATTATATTGCTATAAATGAATTCATATAAAATTTTACGTATTCTCACAAAAATATAATTATGTGAATGATAATCATATAATAGTTTTAAATTAGTTTGTATATATAAAAGATTTTATATAATTTATATAAATATATAATAATATAATATAAAAAATTTTAAATAAATTACTCAATAAAAATTATAATGTGTTGTAAATATTTATCGTTATTATAATTATTACATTTTATATAAGTATACAAATAACGTTCGTTAAAGCTTAAACCATTCTCTTCCAAAAGTTTGTTAAAAACCAATCCAATTAAATTTGTCAAAAATGTTCCTTCCAAAAGTGAATTGGCCGTGTAGTCATATAGATCAATCATTTCCTATACCCAAGGCATCATAGAATTTGCCACAGTTATTAAAATATTGTTATCATCTTCATTTCATAATTACTTTCATTGTTACGTATCACACTATCATCATATTTTACAACTTATCCCACCACCACTATCATCGTAGTTTTATGTTAAAATTGGTAATATTATTAATCATTAAATCATGACATTAACTTAGTTATTTAAAATCCTTTCAAAGAGGTAATTTAATGTATCATAACAAAACTTAACTCTTTTACCTCCATCTATTTATCACAATTAGCATCATTAATTATCAAATCAATTTGTATGAATTATGGAACAAAATAAAGATATTCATAGCCATGTGTGCGTGCAGCATAACTTATTTGCTAAACATCTCACGAAAATTTAGTACTATTTATTAAAAAATCATTTTTTTAATTAATAAAAATATAATGAAATAATTAAAAACTATTAAGTCTCCAGAGCCTCTCCCTCAAGCTTCGCACTGTAAGTGCCACGGGAGATTACGTCACCTGGGGGTTGTCCATCATGGGTCCCACGTTCTCCTCAGCTTTGAACGAGGATCGCCAGATCTTTTGCGTGGTAACATTAATCTATCACCTAATACCAATGTAAAACCGCGTCACTGAAATTGTACGGAAATACTCTGTTGTCCTCGACTCCAGAAAAATAAACTCTCACTCTTCGTTCTGTCGTGATTATTAGTATTTCTGTACTTCAGACACACGTACAGCAAATTTACAGATCACATCTACCGTTGGATTTTCTGTCATGTGGAATTGATCCGACGATCAGGACAAAATGTGTTGTACCGATATTTGTGTCCTCCGAATTTCCATCAACAAAAGACAAAAGGTAAATATTACCGGGCCTTCCCTTAGTTTGGAGAATGATAGACATCTTTATAGATTTTATTTATACAGTTGAAAATTTTGTTAATAATTTTTTAAAATATTATTTAATGTTTTATTAAAATATTTATAGTAAATATTTTTTATAATTTAAAAATAAAAAGATTCTTCAATAAAATTATATATTTTTATAATATAAATTTTTAATTTTTATCGCTTGAACACTTAAATCAAAATAATTAAATTATTTTAAAAATATTTTAATTTAATTTATAATTTTAATTTTTTATAATAATAAATTTATAAATCAATTTTTAAAAATTAAATTTAAAATATTTTTACTTTATATTTATAAAAATTTATGAATTTATTTTTATTTTATAATTTAAATTTATAAAAATTTTATTTTTCTTTGATTTTTAAATATTAAATAAAAATAATTTAAATTATTAAATAATTATAATACTTTATACTATAAAAAAATTAAATTTACAATTTTATATCAATAAGCATTTTTAAAAAAATATTAAATATAAATATAAAATTATAGATTAATTTTCATTTTATAATACATTATATTAAAAAATTTATAATCTAAATTTTAAAAATTAAATTTAAATACTTTTATCTTAAATTGATAAAAATTTGTGAATTTACTTTTATTTTAAAATTTAAATTTAATTTATAATTATATATTTATATTTAAAAAATTTATTTTGAAAGTTTTTATAAATATAAAATTATAAATTAAATTTTTTTAAAGTATAAATTATTATAGTTATTTAATAATTTAAATTAAAATATTTCAATTATTTTTATTTAATTTTAAAAAAAATAAATTAAAATTTTTATAAATTAAAATCATAAAATAAAAGTTAAGTAATAAAATTTATGAATATAAAAAATAAATTTTAAACTTAATTTTGAAAATTTAAATTATAAATTACTTTAGTGCAAGGTATTATAAAATAAAAAATTTAACTTATAATTTTATATCTATATTTCATAATTTTTTTTAAATATTTATAAATATAAAATTAATATTAAATAATTTAAATTACTTTTAAAAATTAAAGTAAAATAAAATTTTTGCAAATTAGAATTACAAAATAAAAAAAATTCATAAATTTTATGAATATAAAATAAAAATAATTTAATTTAAAATTTTTTAGAATAAAATAATATAAATTATATTATTGAATTTATAAATTAAATTTAAAATATTTTTTTATAAAATATTTAATTATTTTAATTTAAAATTTTAAATGATAAAAATATATATTTATTGTAAATATTTAAATAAGAAATTAATGGCATTTTAAAAAGATATAAAAGAGTTTTTTAACCAATTTTTTTAATAGAGGTAAATATTATTTCGAAAACCATACTGGGCCCTGCTTCGGGTAATTAAAGTTGATTGATATAATTTCCTTGGGTTTCGTGCTATTGAGAATAAGTTCCAAATAAGAGCCGCTGGATTGAACTCATGGATATTGATGCCTCTGCTACAGTCCAATCAATCGAGAGCAAGTCGGAAGTAGGGGGTGCTATTTTTGGGACTGCCACTTTTTTCAGATAACTGATGACCCACGTGGGACATCTTTGATGGAATAACATAGAGTTGAAAACTTAAATTTCCATTTTTTAAAGGAGAAAGTTTAGTTGATTAATAGAGTGAAAAGAAAAAGTAACTAAATTATTGAAGGATTGAATATCTTGTGCATCCTCTAAGCCAACAACAGTCAAAATGTAGATTAGACATTTAATAAACAAACATGTCAAACTAATTTGAATAGAAAGATTGAACCCATCAAGCATGATTTGATAAGTCAAATCAAGTGATTTGTTGTCTGACTTTTGTAAAGAGATATGTTAGGCATACAATTAAAACACTTAGACTACAACAGGTAGTGGAACAATTATACAGATGCCACTGTTACATAGCTTTTATTAAAACATAAAATAAGGAAATTGTTTGATCATTTTTAATAATTTCATCCCTACCGTTATTAAACATTAATTACCTGCTAAAGAATTGAGGGCATAGTAAAAAATTCACCAATAAGAACACATGATACACATTTGGATTCCAATATTTGATCTCAGCAGGATCCCATACTTCAGTTTTATCCAAACTCGATTATTTCCAATTATTAAGACCCAATTTAGAATTTAGGCACTCCAGCTTCATCTAAACTCAATTTGAATCTTCTCATCTAAATTCCAGTATCTTCTTCAGCTAATAATGATTATATTACTTAAAATTTAAAATACAGAGAACTTTTAAGTAAATGGTATAATTGTCTGTTTAATTTATATTGTTTTTAGAAAACTGGATTCTGGATTGCGTGTAAAAATAAATCCTGTGCGAAAGGAAAAATTGAAGCCTGAGTCTGACGAGAAACCTCGATATTTGATGTACGGTTAAACGTCACCCACGGAGACTCTACTCGCCTAACTAGCTAAAGCGAACATTTAGGTTCAAGTGGAGACCGGAACTTTTCATTGGTTTCTGTATACTTCATTAATGAACGTCAGTCAGTTCAGTTCTTCTGTTTTGCGTCAGTACACTACCACTTGATTTTCAAGAAAATTACGTACTTGGCCCCTCCTTAACCTTTTATTACGTTGAATAATCAATTGACCAAACTATCACGTAAATTTTACTGGCTCTTCAATTTCATGTAGACCAGCAGCTGATTGAAAATCTTTTATTTTCACGGAATTTCTGCCAAACTTTCATCTATATATCAGTCTCTATGAAAATAAATAAATAAATATAAATAAAACCCTTGTGCTTATTGCCCTTATTAAATTACATCAAATATAATTTATTACACCTGAATTTAGACCCACCAATGTCAAAATAATAAGATAATATGTCTATTCTCAAATTAGTGTAATGAATTGAAAAAACATGAGAATGAATAAGATAACATAGCATATTGGGCACCACAACGACAGTTTAAATATACACGGACAAGCAGTCAGCATAAGACCAACTCAGTTATAGACAAAAAAATAATAATTGATAAGTAAAAGCATTCTTCTAATGAGTGTTTGTTGACTGACAAATACATGCTAAAGATAGAGCAACAAGGGAAGTATTCACAAGAGCGCTTATTGACTGTGATTTTTATGGGCCCAGTATAAATGAAACCCCAATTTCTTCTCAAAACTCTTATAAACAATGAAGAGCAAAGGTAAATCAAGGATAGGGGTTGGTGAAAAAAGAGCCGAGAAACATTTTTTAAATTTTATATTATTTATTTTATTTAAACAATTTTTTTGACTTGATCGTCTAATAAATTTGTTAAGTGATTACAGTGCATCAAAAAGAGAATTTTGGGCTGCATTTCTCAGGCAAAGGATTAGCATTCCTTGCAAGTAAGAATAATTTGTGTCTGTTAACTAAATTTTGTAATATTTCAAACCGTAACAAAGAAAAACTTTTAAATCAATACAATACAGTTATAGAGAGAGAGAGAGAGAGAGATCATATGGGTGAATTGGAGGTGATTTTCCTGTTCATTGACCATTCATATGAATGGTGAGTGCATGGTGATATGAAATGAAAAGCCTTGAAACAAGAACGAGCTATCTATTATTTATTGGGTCCTCTCTGACTTATCTATTCCTCTATAACTCTGTTCTCATAAAAAAACATGGACAATATTAGACAACCAAACAATAAATAACAGGATCTCATGCAGATCGATCGACAATAGATTAAATCAACAAAATCCTTTGTTGAATTTTTTGCATGAAAGGTATACGCAAACGTTTCAAAAAATGTCGAGGCATGGTGGACGACAGAAGACAACTTGCCTACCCTATCCAATAATTAATTTTATGCACGTTTTCGAGTCAATAGATGTGTGAATGTGAGTGTTGTAAATTGTACCACACTTTCGTCTTTCATGAAAATGACAAAATAATTAGAGTTTCAAGTTGTAGGCCATTTATGATAAAATTCCATATTCAGGTTGGGGGTCATTGCCATTCGTAAATTGATTTTCAGGAAAATTGATTTTCAGGAATAGGATCTTTCTATAAATAATGTTGTTAATTATGTAATTCGTAAGTCGATTCTATAATTGATGAGTGATGAGAAAAGAAAACGGTATGGTCACGCCCCACAAATAGTATGAGATATTTGTGTTGTTAGAAAAAATTAATCTTTTTCAATATAAAAAAAAATAAATAAATAAAATTACTAAATTAAGACTTGTCTGTTGTTATACTTAAGGGTATTTTCAGTTATTTGTCCTAAAATTTTAGAAAAATTAATTTACGAAAACTGTTGTGGAAAAGCACACTTATATCCCCTTCCATTTTCATTGACTGTAAATTGATAATTAGTAACAAAAGTATTTTGTTAAAATAAATAAAACTCTATTCTTTTTATTTTATAGTGTGTTTTTCAGTTTATCAGTTAATTGAAATCAAAGAGGTTTATGCACTTGGAATGCATAAACCTCTTTGCTGCAGAATTTGCAATTTGTGGACTGAAAAATATTCGTGGGTGCACGTGCATGCATAAATTTTTTTTTTTAAGACGAAAAAACTCTTATAGTCAGTGATCACTGCAACAATAAACTATACATCAGTGAGACATTTATTTTTTTAAGATACGTGTTCGCAGATCATACAGCACTTATCCTGAATCAATTAAGATCATGTACAGAAATTATACTGTAATAGTACTAAATAGAGAATAAAACCTCGACTGTATTAAATTTTTTTATTTAAATATATTTTATAAAAATTCGAACTCAAAACTAGAACAAATACCTTTTGAAATGAAACTATTCGACCACGTGAAGTGGGTGCAGTACGCATAAACTTTTTGTTGAGGAGTTTGCTGTAACACATGACAATTTTTATTTTAAAAGAAGCAAAACACTTGGCAAAATTTCATGCAAGGCCAAAATAAAAAAGAAAAGAAGAAAAGAAAAATACGAAGCAGCTCCTTGGCCGCCGTGTATATGGATGAACAAATGAGAAAGTTGTTTCAGCTTTTTCAATTGAGACCGAGAGGCAGAAACAAGAAAACGAAAAGAAAGGAAGAAGAAAATGTAGAAGAGAAAAGCAAAGAAAAAGGAAAGTTTTGTTAAAAGTAGAATTAAGTAGTTAAATTGATATCCGTAATTTAGTGAATTATCTATTTATAAAGTTTGAACAGTTGTTGTTCAATTTTTATAATACGCATCAATTTTTTAATTAATTTTAATAGTTAATATTTTAAATTCTATGTTTTAAGATATGTTGCAGATAATAAAAAAAAAAAATACAAATTTGTAGAAATCTTTCAAAATTGAATCGTTGATCTGTCAGGGATTATTTTTATACTTATTTTTAGTGAATAAAATATTATTCATTTGTGAATTGATTATATAAGATTGTGGTTATATTTATGCATAAGTATTTTTTAATAAATATCTTTATATGCTTTATACATGAATTAATTGAAGAAGTGCATTGCATAAAAAATGATATCTATCATGTACGTGATATTTGATATGTGTATAAAAATAATTGTAATGTGATGACACCATAATAAAAGCATTCGTTCCCGTATATATATATATATATATG
Organism: Trichilia hirta; assembly: GCA_035221805.1. Taxonomy (NCBI): domain Eukaryota; kingdom Viridiplantae; phylum Streptophyta; class Magnoliopsida; order Sapindales; family Meliaceae; genus Trichilia; species Trichilia hirta. Next base: position 5,838,527 of record JAWDEX010000007.1, on the reverse strand, counting down.
CATGCATGCATGCATTGGACAAATATCGATGAGTTACATGTGAATTACGACGACTATGATATTATATTTTCATGGAGTTAGATATGAATTATGATAATTATGATATTATATTTGAAAAAATATATTTTTTTAAATTTAAATTCTTTCACTAAATTGTAAGCTTACCCTTTTTCTTTTTCTTTTTTATAAGGTTATACAAAATTCATGTAATTGTGAGTTTTATTATCACATATTGAATTTGTTATACGCATACTACATGATTTTTTTTTTATTTTATTTTTATATGTATGTTGAAGGGGCACATTTGTAAAAATAATAAAAGTTTGAGGTCTATGTTTTTATTTTTAGATATTATATTATGTAAAAATGATAAAGTTTAAATGATTACAAGAAAATTCAGATTTACTATTAAGAATTCATCCCGAATTAAAAACAAAATAATCGTTTGAATGTTGTCATTATAATTATTGGCGGAATGTTTAGCATAGGTCACTCTAAAATAAAAATAAATAAATAAATAAAGAAGAGAGAAAAGCAAATAATTTTCTGTAGTTTAGAATTGTTACGTATCCTTGATCAGAATGTTAATAATAAATATCTCATTATATTTAAAGAAGTAACAAATAATCCTAATAATTTTTTTATTTAAAATTATCATAATACTATTTATACCATTTAATATTTAAATTTAAAAATATTTTTATCATTTTACTAAATTAATAGTATTTTTATTATTTTAAAAATTTTATGTTTGGGTGATATTATTACTTAAATAAGATTATATTAATGTATATTAAATATTTTAAAATATTTTGGATGCAGTTGATTAAGTTTAGAAAAATTTTCATGAGGTATTATTTGTGTACCCAATCTTCTAAGTTAAATTTTTATTAATTAAAAAATTAAATTGACGAGCGATTTATTTTTATTACAATAGAACAGAAATACAATTGTATAGAAAAAAAAATCAGCAAAATCAAAATTTAAATGAAAAAAAAATAGCATTAAAAGTAGACTAAGAACTTGAACAATATTTTTTAAAAATTAAAATGATAATTTTTAAGGAGTTTGAATAATATCTTTTATGGATCAATTCATAATTCAAAGTTTCGATACTTGACTTAAAAATATTGATACCTTCAAGAAGGTATCGATATTTTCATATGAAAATCATGTATAATTTATTTCTTTTAAACAATTTAAAATTCTTTAACTATATTTCAAATTATAGAACTACAATTTAGATAACTCTTGATGTGTAAGAAAGTTAATGCAATTATTTATAACTTTTATGTTGATTACTTTTTTTAATTAAGTTATTTAAAAATTCAAAAAGGTGAATTTTTTAGGCCTATCTAATAATAGTGTAACTCTGAAAACCTTTTGATTTTTAAGGCATAATTTTTTATAGAAAAATTCAAATTAAGATATTTTTAAACCTTTGAAAAGATAAGATAATTATATATAATTTTTATGTTTATAAGTAAACCTAAATCATTCAATAAGAGGATTAAAATTAAGAATGAAAAAAGTATTATAAAAGAGAGTGTAATAAAGTAAGTATCGATACTTTTACACTTGAAAACTAAAAGTATGGATACTTTTAATAAAAATATTGATACTTGAGTTTAAAAATATGAAATTTAAAAAGATTTTTATACCCAACCTAAAGGTGTTGATACCAAAACCAAAGTTATTGATACCTTTAGCCAAAAGTATCAATACTTTTAGCAAAAATTGGTCATTTTGAAAAAAATTCGATACCGCAACTAAAAAGTATCAATACTCAGAGTAAATGTATCGATATTTCAGTTAAAAGTATTAATATTCCGAAAAAGGTATTAATATTTTTTGACAAAAATTTATGTTTTAATTGAAAAAAAGACCAAAAATATCGATATCTAAAGCAAATGTATCGATACCTTAGCCAAAAGTTTCGATACAAAATGGAAGTATTGATACATTATGATAAAAAAAATTACATTTTGAACAAAAAAACAAAAATTTAACTTGTGAAAAAATTATTTTGTCCAATTTAAATGCTATTTCCACCATTCCTTTCATATTTTAAAGGTTAAATTATTCTTTTTCTTAACTCATTCACATATATATAAAATCAAATGGCTAAAAGTCATTTCATTTTCTTTCTCTTCACCGTTGTTTACTTTTAGTTTGAGATAAATAATACCTAGTGCCTACCTATTTTGATTCTCTTCAATTTTTTATAATTTAATCGATTAAATTCTCGTTTTTTACTATAAAATCATAGTATCTAACACCTTTCATGAGTAATAATTAATATTCTTTTATTTGATTAAATATTAAAGTAGAAAAGAAAAGTTAGGGTTGGGAATAATTTAGGCCTTTTTGTGTTAGAGCAACAACTCAACTTTTTTAAGTTATAAATAACTTATTAGCATCGAGAAATCAAACAACGAGATTTTGAGATACGAAAATTAGGAAGAGTGTATAACCCCTCTATTATATGACTAGGATTATGTTATTTTCTTTATTTTCACAAAAATAATATTATAAAGACTTGAAATTATTTTTTATACTAGTAAAATTAATTTATTTATATAAATTAATATATTTCAAAGGCGATAAATACCTTATTGTGATAGAGACCAGGAAGAGGTCTCAATTGTTTGTGATTTTATTAATTAATAATATTTATGATTTTTCTCAAGATGATTTATCATATTTGTATTAATTTGTTGATAAGATCAAGGGTCTATTGTGATGTTTTATATGAGATTATTTTACAAACCTTAATGACATGTATATTTATGATATTTATTTTATTGTTTTTATAAATATAATTGAGTTTAGATTAATTATGGCTGGAGAGCTAAATTTTATGTATTATTTTAATTTATGACATTAACGCCTATAAAGCCTTGGCTATAAAGGCTAAAACTATAACTACAGGGTTAAATAATCTAAAATAGATCGAGACAATGGCTATTTAAGTGAGTGGTGTATTGACAGGGCCAGTACAAGGAAGATGATGACCTCATTTGTGATGGAGTAACTCGTTAGGCTAAAATATAAAGAAGAATCATATGTAGATTCACAGACTGCTCTAAATCAATATCAGTGGTGAACCAAATTTTTAGAATAAATTATGCATTATTTATTTTATCATATAAACTAAATTTTAGCAAACATTTTATTGTTTAATTATATGAAAAATTTACTGATGGCTCAGATTTGCTCTTGATCAGAATAAATACCGAAAAGGTGGCTTGTCCAATAATTTTTTGATGCTGTCTTGATTTTTATTGAATGAAATAACTTTATAAATTTTCTTTTGAATAATTTTTTAATGTATTTTCATTATAAATTTCTTAGATATTTGTACATATTTTGTATCTCCTCATAATGTATACTCTCATATACTTATTCTTTTATTCAGTAGTTTTAGGAGATTAATTTAGGATACAAAACTCGCCAGTGGTGGTAATTGATTAGAGAATTAGAGTTTGTTTATAACGCCCATTTTTTTAAGATACCCTAATATTTTATTTTAGATGAATTATCGATAATGCATTAATTACTTTACATACATTATACGGTGATTCTAATATTTGAAATTTTAATTTTGTAACTTTTGCATTATTTTTTTTATTAAATAAATTTTTGTATAGTAAAAAATTTATTATATATTTAGATTATGTACTTTAAATTGTGATTGAATTAAAATTTGGAAAATTTTAAAAAGAAATAGCACTTAGTTTAGGTTAAAGTCCAAAGTAGAAATTAGGCTTGAATAGGATTTAGGTTTATAAATTAATTTTAGCTCATTAATTTTATTAAGTCTAATAATTTAGTTAAAGCCCATGAAATTTATTTTAGATCCATGAATTTAAATTAAGCCCAAATGTGAAATTAAGCTATTTATGTGTTTAAATCCTAGCCATCTATTTATATTTAATCATAGCCATCCATTTGTCTAGCATTTTGTTTTAGACCATGTATTTAGATTAAAAATATGGCTAAATATTAGCTAAGTAAAGTGAGAAAGAGATGGCATAATAATGACCTTAGGATTTGGTTGATTAAATCTTAGCCATCCATTCTTTTTGAGTTATTTATAAATTAGAGAAAATTGAATGTTTTTACATTTGGAAACCAAGCAAAACATAGGCTAGGAAAGGAAGGGAGGAAGTGGACGTTCAAAATAGAAAGGAAAGAAAGGAAGGAAACAAAGATGGAAAGAAAGAAAGAAAAAGAGGAAAAGAAGAGTGGAAGAAAAAATACATCTTTGTAAGTTGTATTCTTGTTCTAATTTTTATTAATTTAATTATAATATTATAAGAATTTAATTTTTATACTAGGGTTTAGATATGAAATTAATAATGTGTTGTTTGATTTGTGTGTTTAATAATTGAATTGTTGATGGAAAAAAATGAATTTAGTGAATGATGAAAATATGATTATATTGAATTTAGTAAAATAGAATTAATTGCTGTAATAATAAAATTTTATTTTATGGATAGAAATTTAGGTGTTTTATTATTATTATAAGGGCGATGATATATAAAATTGGGTAAAATAATGAAACTATGAAAATTTATATATATGCTGGGAAAAAAAAGAGAAATTTTATTAAATTTAGTTTATGGAAATGACCAAGAATACATGTTTGGCATAAATAAATTGTGTGTTATTTTTGTATTTTTTTTTAATAGTGTATTAGATAATTATTATTGTACTAATAGCATGAAAATGTTAATTTTTGTGATGAATAATAATAATAATAATAATAATAATAATAATAATAATAATAATAATAATAATAATAATAATAATAAGATGAATAAAATAAAGGATTAGGTAATAGAATTTTCTTTTGATGTTGTAAGAGTTGTTTAAAAGTGGTATTGATGGTTATATTGGTGAATATAAATGTATAATTAGGTCAATAAAAGAAATTAGAAGGAAAATTGAATTTGGAGGATTAGAAATTTATAAAGGCTAATTGTTAAATTCGAGTAAGTAAATAAGTAATAGATAATTCAAAGTTATTATTTTTTATTATATTTTTAAAATTTTATTTTGAGCATATTATGTGAATGTGTTGTGGATGGATATTGTGGTGAGGCGGTAGTTGGGCCAAGTGAGGTTACTCATTGATATATGATTATTGAAGTGTTTTAAATTGTGATGTTGTGATATTGGATACGTGAATATATATGATGGTAAGTATTAAAGTGTTATGGATTATAATATTGTGACATTTGATTTGTGAGCATGTATAATGGGGATAATGCTTGTGTTAGACATGAATATGTTTAAAGGTAATATTATTAATGGGAATGAAAAGGATGAAAATATAATAGAATGTGAATGGAATTAACTTTGGAGGTTAATATTTAGAAAGATGTAATGAAACATTATAAATTAGTTTGTTATATTGAGTGAGGTTATCCAGTGCCATGTTATCAAGTAGGCAATAGTAATTACCTATTGAGAGGTAGGGCTACTTGATGGTATTAAGAGAACTTAATTGATTTAATTGTGATTTTATATGATATATGATCAAGTAAAAGTAAATTCCTTTAGAGAAATACCTGTCCAGCAAGATCTCTGAGGAAGGGCACTGTGTATACACAGGATAAGATAATCATTTAGCAAGAGTAATCACCTATTTAGGGGTGAGACTATTTGATCTGAGATATGATATATAGTTGATGTATCATCGTAGAAAAATAGAGGTGATATTAAAAGATACAATGGGTAAGAGTAAAATTCCAATAATTATAACAAATTGGATTCGAAAAGATTAAAATATATAAGTAATAAAATTTATATTTTAGGTATATTTTAAAAGTGAATGTTTGATTATTAATTTACCTGAATTGATGCTCAGCAATAATATGCAATGTGATTGAAATTAAATGATGAAATGTATGGTAGTATGTGTGTGTATTACCTTCTATATATATTATGATAAATATTATAGATATTGTATTATTTATTAACTTATTGAGTAGGCAGCTCACCCCTTGCCATATACATATTTTTAGGTAATTAGAGTTTAGTTCGTGAAAACTCATTATAATAGACTTTGTGAATAGGCATTGCATATTCAGGTAGGCCAGAGTGCAGTGGTTCATGAGTCTTTCCTAGCTTGTATACGACGTTAAGGATATGATAATTTGCATGTTTGTACTTAGTAGCTTGCAACGTATTCATATGTAAATGTGTACAGTGTTGTGATAGATAAATTATTATGGCCTTGTAATATTATGTATATGACATACTTTTTGTTGTGTAAAGAATGAATACTGGTTAAAAAAAAAAAAGGTTTTGTCTTAATTGCTCTTGAGTGTACTATGTGACTTAAAGATAAATACTATTTATTATATAAATGTTGGATAATAAAGATGTGACAATTTGTGAGAAAAGGTGTGACACTTTATTAGAGCCATCACGTATCAAAGAAAAATAGCCTGGTACTATGACCAAAAGGTACGCCCTTAAGAATTCTGCTTTGGAAATTTAGTACTTAAACAAATTAGTGTTAGTGTTAGAGTTCCTGGGAAATATTGCTATAGGCAAATTAAAAAGGGCCATATCAAGTCGTTGGTGTCCAAAGACCTGGTGTTTATAAGCTATAACACCTAGATGGATGGAAAGTAAAGAGGTTATAAAATGCCAAATTATTTAAGCTCTATTATCCATAAAGCCTATCCTTTGTAAAGCTTGTATGTATTAATTTTAATAAATTAATGAAATAAACAAAAGCTTGGGCTTAGCATTCAGGTCTTAAATCGTATGTTAATATTGTGCACTATACTAGATGTTTTTGACTTTGTAACGATTATATCACTTTGAAACATGGTAAGAAAACATGAGGCAATCTTGAGCTATGGTTGCATCAAGTAGTATCTTAACCCTTTTAGCCATGATCCCAATGCTGGAGTGGTTAGATGATTGTCTCAGAACGCTCTCAAGAAAACTCTTTTAAATCATATTTGGGTCCCTTCACAAACATTAACTCCTCAGCCTTAAGCTCGTAGGGCAGGTATATAAGGAGATAATAAATTTTATCTACTATATTAACGCCTAATTCTTAAGCCTAAAGGGTAGGTATACAAGATAAGAATAATCCTTGTCTACTAAATATTAAAAGACGAGAGGCTGCGAAGTGCCTCGTTGCCTAAATAAACTACTCAGAATATCTACGACTATTCTAGCGATATGATTGAAAATAGAATTAGTATATTCATTAATTGCTTGCCTTAGTTAATTTATCTTCCAAAAATTTTGGCTAAAGGTTTGAGCAGTTCTAAGTTATAATTTTGGTGGCTATTTATACGACATTGTCTCGGTAATCTTTAGACTTGTGTTTTACTTGAATTGTTGAATCATCTTCATGTTAGCAAATATTCGACTTGTTATTTTTTAGTTACAATGGCTCCATGTCAATAAATATTTGACTTATTATTTTTTACTTAGATTGACTCCGTGTCGATAAATATTCGACTTACTTTCCACTTGGAATGACTTTGTGTTGGTAAATATTCAACTTGCTATTTTTTATTTAAAGCAACTTGGTCTCGTCATTATGTTGGACTAATTGTCATGATCTGAATACAAATTCAATAATAAATAAAGGAGAGAGAACACAGATGTGAGAAATTTCTTATTTTATTACTTAACAAATACAAAAGTATAATTATAAATGAAAAAGAAAAAGAAGAAAAATGCAGTTGAAAGCAAAAGTAATTTATTGCCTGGGGCCATTATCATCAGTTGTTTACTCCTTGCTCTCTTTTACTACAGATGGCCTGCCTATAGTAGTCTCCTCAGAGGTAATAAAAGGTGGGGGGAGATTAAAAATAAGAACCTGTTAAGATTGAAAACCCAACTCAGCCAAAGTAGGAATGGTTGTCAATGCTGAAATTAAGAGGGTCTCAAAACTTTTTGACTACTAGATCATAGCCATTGGAACTTTAACCTCACTTGTTATGGTGTCAGTAGTAATGACTTCTTTTTCTGCTTTAGGAATTACTTCACTGGTTAGCCTTTTCAAGCCCAGCTCAGTGAAAAGCTAGCCAAAATTTATCTCTGATAGACATTTTTCTACCAATACATTGATATTCCTAAGTCCAAACAGCACGCCCTCTTTATACTTATCCTAGGCTCAATTATCAGCAGCCCAAAGATCTGCCTGCATATTGCAAATTTTAGCCTTGAACCTCAACAAATCTTAGCTGTGTGTTGAAGCCTCAACCTCTAACTTCTTGTTCTTTTTGCAAAGTCTCTTTATGGTATCTTCCCTATTGGTAAGAAGCTTTGCAAAAGTCTTACTAATTTTCTTCTGCACTGCCAAGCCATCCTTGAGATGCAACGCTTCCTATTCTGAGGCCATGGCAGTAAACTCTACAATAGCCACCCACTTCTCCCATTTGGACTTGACTTTGTCCCATCCTTAAAGGTCTCTCTTCCTTTATTTATTTAAAGAAAGAATTTTTTTCTTTAATTTTTTCACCTCTTAGCTATAGACAGTGGTACCCTAGATGTGGGACTTTATCTGCTCTTATTGGTGGGCTAGAACATGCCTAATTAAAGATGCTCAAATGTTAGTAACTTTGTCAAAAAATTGAGAAAAGCAAAGAAAGATAATAGGTACTTACCAAAATTAATGAGTCTCGAAACGTAATTAATTGGCTGCCTTAAGATTTAGGCTGCTTACCTTTTCATTTATAGTCCTATCAATTAGAGGCAAGTCAAAATTTAAGAGTGGGAGAAGGCCAGCCATCACTGGCCACTTATCTTTTCTAATGTCTTAAAGTCTCATTTTGGAATTAAAAGGTAGGGGAGGATAAAGCGAAGAGGGTCGAGCTGTAAGAGAGCTTTAAGCGACGACCAAGATACGCCCTGAGCTGAGCTAGAGACCTTGATTGAACTAGACCTCACCGCCCTTGCACTAACTATAGTGTTGCTTACTAGCTTTCCTTGTGCCTCTTCTCCTTCAGTGTGGTGCCTTTTTCTTATTAAGGTTGAAGGGCTCTTGTTACTGTCAAAGTGATCTTGAGGCAAAGTCAAACCTTTTTTCTTATCTCTTGAAAAAGGTCATGTTATCCTTGTCCTACATGGGAGAAGCAAAAGGGGTGGGTGTTTGTGTCCTCGACCTCTCTCTTTCCACCTAACAGTCGCAAACCTCTCAAAAATTAAAGGGCGTTGCTCTTAAACTTTTATTCCTGCAAGTGAAAGAAAGAGTTAGCACTCATATTAAAAAAGTTAAGTGTAGGAATCTACATTATTTCTTACCCCTTGCCCTTATTCTATTCAGTGCGATGCGAGATATTGGGAAAGACACTATAAACCCAACTTTATTAAGGACATCTTAGAAAATATATCCTTCTGATCAAGGGCGATACCTCTTAAAATGATCATCCTTTTTGAAAACTCCTTATTAATGGTAAGAGGATGTGTCCAAGCCTGAGCTAACCTAAACTTGCTTGGGATCTTCTCTCCAGCCACAAGATCCCATTCGTTATCGACAAAAAATTATTTATCTTTTTAGTTCTTATTACTAAAAGGATTACTCTTCACTAGATTGAGAGTCTCAGGTCTGATTTATAAATAATACTAATATGGACTTGACCTAAGATTTTTTCTCAAGGTGTATATGTTGGCTCACCCCTCCCCCAACTCTTGGGTCTTGGGCCAAGTCTGTCATAACCCAATTTTGTCATCTGTAATTTTGTCTATGCTTAATATATTTTTTACAGATTTTCATTGTTTAAAAATTCTATCTCAGGTAATATTTTCTATACTTTATCTTTTTATATTAAGATATTAAAACAATGTCTTATATTAAATAAGGTAAGGAT
>JAWDEX010000007.1:5795119-5810239 GCA_035221805.1 Trichilia hirta | reverse complement strand
ATATATATTCTTACTATCTCCGACGGAATATGAAAAGACACTCGAGGTTGCTGAGTGGCCATGAAGAAAAGGTGATGATCACCTGCACAGCGGGACTTGAATCCGCAAACACCCCCACGCCTAGACCAGCTGAATAACACATTTAAACAACGAGAAGTGAAAAGTTTTCGGTAAATAAGGGGTTGGTTGGAGGAATCAGACTCAGACTTAGAGACCAAGGAAGAGGATCGGCTGGTGGTGGGTGTATAAGAATAGGAATGGGATGATAAAAAAGAGCTTTCAGTCTGGTTCATGGCTAACCGTCTCAGCTGTTTTGGGTGTGAGTGGGACATTGTGCATCATCCTCAGCGTAGAAAAAGAGCCATTACTGCTACTAGAAATTGCCTTTTGCTTGGCGTAGCTTGCAATTCTGGTCTTAGGGTCTTGGTAGGTTACTTAGGCAGTAATAACATAACTTAAAAAGGCGGTATTATAATTAGTTGAAGGGAAGTTAACAAATTTATTTTTCATGGGTTGCTAAATTTTAGAAAAATTACAACTAAAGCATAATTATTAGCTGTTTTCAAATAAGCCTTTCTCATTAAGATTTTGTTAAATATTCGTCCTAAATAAATTTAATGGCTTTGACTCTTATATCTCTAAAATCAGTTCATTATTTTCAAACATATTTATTTAAATTATGTCATTATTTATATTATTTTCTAATTTTCTAAGAATAAGGGATCTAAATATTATTAACCACAAACAAAAATCAGATGCATGCATATCACTTGCCTTATTTGACACTAATGTGTCACTTACCGTATTTGACATATATCCGAGAGTAGAGTCAATGAAATAAATTTTTAAACTCGGCTTTTTAAACTGGATCACACAATAGAATTCAGTGATTTTTTTTAATTTAATTTTACTTTCTTTTTTAAGGTTTATAGACTCAAATTTTACCTAATGTCGTGTACGCCTGTACTGAAATATAGATGGAGACTAAAAGAATAATTTATTTACACAAATAAAATGTTTTATTTAACTATTTTAAAAATAACAATATTTATAGGTAAAATTTTATTACAATGGCCTATAGTTTTTTTTTTTTTTGTTAATTCTATTAATTATTTTTCTAATAAAAGTATAAAATTTCTTTTATACTTTTAATTATATTCGTTAACCATCTTCTTTCTTAAACCATTTATAGAGTACCCTATTCATTTGTTGCATCTCTGGGCAGTTATTTCTCCGGAACCTATTCCTTTCCGGGAAATTAATAATTATATCAACACAACCCTACCAGACAAAATCATAATATGTTTTCTAGCTGTTTAACATCGTTTTCACTTCAATCAATTGACAACTTTTCTGCTAGAAAGAACCCCATGGCCATGTTTTCTGAAAAACCCAAAACTACATTTTCCGGTGTAGAATAACGAGGAACTTCACTTCTGTTTCTGCTCCCCTATATAATGGTTCCTTCAAAATCTCGTTTCAAGGTAATCGATCCCCTTCTCTCTCACTCTCACTCTCACTTTTTGTTGTTTCTTTATTTCTCATTGTAAGATACTTATCTAATTAGCTTCATTGATTCCGAACTAGTACGTGGGTGGGGCTGAAGTGAAGCAATTGTCGCAGCTCCAAAACCCACCCGTTCGCTGTATTTATTCAATAATTTCTTCCAATTTTGTTTTGATATGTAGAAATTTCAATAATTAGCTTTATGATGAATGAGGAAATGGGTTTCAGAAAAATTACCTCTTGTACTGGAAAGGGACTAAAAGAGTGAACAAAGTAACGGATGATTATTTTTTTTAAAAAAGAGGAATTTAATATATGGGAACAAATATGTAAAATTGTTCTTGTTGCTGGATAAGGAATATTGGAAGTGATTTCAAGCTCAGAGGAGCAGCAAAACAGATTTAACCTGTGTACAGTTGCTTGACATTACCAAACCTCAATCTCAAATTGAGAAACTTCAATTTCTTTTGGAAAACCGTGAATGTCATCGTGTTTAGCTAAGGTATCCCTCTTTAAAATGCTGGCACTCTGCATCCTCTTCTGGGTGGTGCTAAGCATGAACGATAAATGTGGCGACTGTAAATTCAATTCAAGCTAAAAGTAGAAGGTTCAAGACTTCTCAGAATGAGATATTTGGGAGCATTTTTCAAGGTGATACATGTATATATATTTTGAAGCAAGGTGATATTGATTTGGTTTTTTCAGACAGTGCAAAGAATAAGGTTTAGCTAAACCATCTAGATAAACTGTAATGATACTGGGATGACAATTCTCTTGTCGAGAGATCGGTGGCAACTACTGTAGAAACTGTAGCGTGGTTTGATGAAAGGGTCACTGGGACCCAGTGTAAGTATTACGTTTTAGGTGGGTAAGGAGGTGTTGGAAAAAACAAGCCGTGCTGCTTCCCTTGCTGTGAAATTTGCAGCGATGGGCATCCGACCATTTTGGTCTCAACTGAACGTGTCCACTCTTTAAGTGATTCTTTTGCCCAGGTATTAAATTAAAATACCTTGATTTCCTCTTAACTCAGACTGTTCTATTGGTTTTAAATGTTTGTTTACTTGTGTCAAATTAGTTATGGAAGTTCTTTCTATCCAGGATTTAACCGGAGGGATTCTTGTTCCTGTGCAAGGAGTTGATTTTCCACTATATGCTATTGAGGAATTTGGTTAACAAACACCAAAACAATGCCATTCTATTGTATAGCTGTGCTGCGCCATCTCTACATTGATGTATATAGTTAATTTTATCATCATGACAGATAAACCCTGAGAAAGCTAGAGAAGAATACTGTACTGTGAATCAAAGAAGTGATGGCGGTGGTGTGAAAGATTTTATGGATAGCATGGGCCTTGGAATGCTTGCTGATCAGGTGAATTGTCACTCATTGGCATTATCAATTTTATAAATGCTCCTGATATCTTTATTTGTATATTGTTGTTTTATTGTGTTGCTAATGAACAAAAACCTGGTCATTCCATTCCATTAAGGGATGGACCTTGAAATTGAATATTTTTTTTTTCTCTCAGTTTGCTTTTAGAAAACATAAAATTTTAGTTATGCAGCAACGGTTTAGACCTTATGAAGTTTATGCCTCTGTATAAGCAGCAGCATAACATCACCTCAGTCTACTTGGAATGTAAATTGTCAGCTGGTCCTACTTGTATGTCAGTTCGCTTTTGATTACAATCAGCAATACATTGCATTTTACTTGTGGTCTTTTGAATTTGTTGCAGTTTGGAGAACTAAAACTACGAGAGTAGTTGGACAACACTCCTGGTCTGGATGAAGCTATGGCAATTTCAAAGGTGTTATAACCCCATTGTGTCCTATCATTTATTCAATTAGTTTTATGAGCAGCATGTTAATTGTTAATTTCTAAATTAAAGGGTTTAAAATTAAATTGATTAAGCAATTTTTGAAATTAACATAGATAGTAAAATGGAATTAATTGAGCAAAATAAAATTTAATTGATCAAGTGGATTTAAGCGTAAAATTTTTAAAGGTTTGATTGGTTTTGCAGTTAAAAGGACTTGAGGGTCAGGATGCCAAAATCTCAAAGTAGAAAGGTGCAATCGAAAATGTATAAATCAAAATTGGAATTGCAATCAATTTATTTCCTTCTCCCCGTGGGTTCATCATTATTAAAGTGAAAATTATGTTTCCTTTTCAAGTTTTGGAATTAAATGAAGGAAGAATCTTGAAGATTTCCATAGGAAAATTAAGCTAAGGATATTTGCAAACCAATATTATGAAATCATCTGGAAAATCAACAATTTTCTCCATACATTTGTTAATGGTAAAAGGAAGCTGAGTATTTTTTCAAACTGATTTTGAAAGAAATCATGTGAAATCTCCGAGGATACTATAGGGAATTTTTCTTGCATTTTCTTTCTTCTTGGTTTCCAATTAGAAGAAGGAAAGCTAAAGGGTTAATTATTGATATAAAGGGAGGCATTTTACACATTCAAGGAGGGAAGAAACGAGAAGAAGCTCATGGAAGCAAAGGAGAAGATGGACTAGAGTTCTTGACAAGAAGAAAACTGCAAAGAGAGGGGAAGAAGGAAAGAGGGTAGCCCGTTGTCTGATTTATGTGGCTCTAGGTAACTTCCTGGTGGTGTTCTATTCAGGTCAGAAGTCAGTAATTCAAATTTAATATAGCTGATTTTTGTACCTTGTGTTTTGAATGGTATGTACCAATTATCAGTAGTAATAACGGGGTTCTTTGGTCTAGTGTTGTCTTTTGCTTGTTACTTTTTTTTTTTGTTGCTTTGATTATTTGCTTTATATTAGAGAATAAAAATTGAATTGAGAAGAAGTGAATGATTGTCCTATGAGATTCAAACAGAAAAGCGAAAATTCCAAAATTTCGGTCAACTGTTGATGGTTTTGGTTGACCGTTTAACAGAAATTCAACAAAATAACAAAAATTTTTCAGATTTGGCCGAGCACTTCAAGGATGTGGGTTGACCGAAACTGGAAAGCATTTTGTCTTAAAATTCACTCACATCGGTTGACCAAATTGAAGCGTTCGGTCAATCGGATTTCTTATGTTTTGTTCTTATTTCATTGTTTTTTTTTCTTGTGTTTGTTTTCCTTGGTCAAATAATTCAAGCTTTAATTAAAAAAATAGTTAAGATGGCAAAACATCTATGATTGTTCTCTCTTCTCTTAATTCATTAAAATTTAGTCAAAATTAGCTAAAGACGGCAGAACATCTATGATTGTTCGCCCTTTTCTTAGTTAAATAAAATTTAATAAAAAATTGGCTAAAACAGCGGAACATCTATTATTGTCCTCCTTTCTCTTCGTTGATTAAAAATTTAATCAAAATTAGTTAAAACAGTGGAACATCTACTATTCTCCCTTCTCTTCTCTGAAGAATTTTAAAAGGTATCAAATTAGGGTAAAATAACATAAAAGTTCAAGAATAAAACATTGTAGTAACCATTTTAATGGAAGTTTTGGGTTGCATAACACTTTTTCTATACTTAATTAACCTTTGAACCTAGAATCTCATTTTGTTAAGTTAGGTGATCTATACTATCATAATTTGGATATATAGCAATTCTGTCATTTTTGCCACGTCAACAAAAGGCATGTATAATTTTAGGGGCATTTCCTTGAGATTTTGTCCTTGGCATTTTTGTTGACCTCACAGTTGCTTGACAGGTTATGCAATTTGTTGAGTGACAAGAATATAATATGTTTACCCGGATAGTGTTTGATACTGCACCCGTGGTCAGTTAATATTTCATGTTTCTTGGAAGATGCTTTAACCTATGGTAGTCAATTTCATTCACAAAATTGTTTATAGGGTCATACACTTTGGCTGGTGTCCTTGCCTGACTTCCTGGATGCATCGATAGGCAAAATGATGAAGGTATGAATACAGAACCTGCATTTATATCAAAATATATGGTTTGTTTCACTTGACATAAAATGTATAAGTAAAGGTGCATTTAAAATAAATTTCACAGTAAAATTAATCATACTATTTTCATTATTTATCATACCATGTATTCCATGGGGCTAGAGGCTCCATGTTTTCTGTCAACTTGGATTTATGGGTGTGGAGGAAAGCCAATGGTTTGGCTGTTATACTTTCTGTTTGGGCGTGGAAAGCCTTCTGTCTTTTTATTACTGTTATACCTGTTGAAGATTTTTTCTCAAATGATTAATGTAATTCAGCTGAAGAAGAAGTTAGCTTCAGCAACTTCGGCCTTGAAGTCTGTTTTTGGGGAAGAAGAAGAAGGACATGATGCTGTAAGCAAGCAATTTCTTTTTCAGATCTCATCTGCCTGCTCAAATTCTAAGTTTTTTTTCTCTTTTTTTCTTTGGTGGTTTAAGATTTTAATCTGACAAGCTGGAGCTTCTAAGGGAGAGGTTGGCAAAAGTACGGGACCTTTTCCGTGACCCAAATACCACTGAGTTTGTTATAGTGACAACTCCTACAGTAATGCCCATGCCCTGAGTTTATACTATTTTGTACGTACTATAATATTTTGTTTGACAAAATGAATTATAGCACACCCTTCAGGCTGACTCAAAAGATATTAAACGACATTGATTACTGAATATTTGCTAAATATTGTAATCTGATGTTAATAGAAAACTCCATTATCTATTATCTACTGATTTTTTTCAGCTTGAATTTCTTATCACAACTGAGCCACATTTTTGCACTATAAGCCTTTAGCCCTTGACAACCACTAATTAATACAAAATAAAAATTCTTTTATTTTGTAATTGGATATAATATGATGTGATATTGAAGAAATTATCGTCAAAACAAATAACCCAATAAAATTTAATGATGTAACTATATAAGTTATATGTTTATCAAATAGTTTATACGAAAGAATTTAAATTCCTATTATTAATGGCATTAATTATTTATTTTCTGTTTTTTGAGTAATCACAATAGAAAAAAATGTCAAGGAATAGAACAACTTCTTTAAACATAATTCTTTTAGTGTCATTGATTGTCATATTGATAGGCATTATACACTGCTTTTGTTAAAGATATGTATATATATATATATATATATTCATAAAATTTAAATCAAGATAGAGAATCAGAATAAACAAAATAACAGATTATATTTTCAGGTAACAATTATTATCAAAGAAAAAGAAATAAAAATTGTCGTCATAAATTATGGGGATTACCCTAAAGCAATTATATTTTACAGAAAACCTTGTATTAAATTTAGTTCCACGAGAAAAAAAGCCGATGAACTGATATAGATATACTCTTAAGAGTTCGGGTCAGGTTTATCAAGTTTGTTATTTAATCAACGAAGTTTATCCGAGTCACTATGCAGACGTGAAAGTTGAAGTCAGACAAGCGACACAAACAGGATAATGAAGAAGAATTTATCATAAGAAATTTGATTCAAGTTAAATGCAGGAAAAGTAAAGCAAATGTTTATTATTTAAAAAATCAAGTTCAAAAGAAATTGGGTACATCAGGTTCTATTTTTTCCATTTAAGAGTATCAAGATCACTTGGTGGAGAAGGATCATCGGAGGAAGGAGGCTTAGGTCCGAGGCTTCGTAGAGCCACCTGAGGCCCAGATAAGGGAACTTGTTGTGAAAAGTTCTATTATGGCCTCAGTTACCTCTTAAGCCTTCTCTAATTTCATGTTCAGAGACTTCACAAATTCTGTCATATAAATTTTTAACTTTTATCATTTAAATTCCTAAACAAAAATAATTAAAATTTTAAAAAAAATATTTTAAATTTAATTTACAATTTTAATACTTTAATTTATAATATTTTATATTAAAAAATTTATAAATTAATTTTTATAAATTAAATTTAAAATATTTTTATTTTATATTCATAAAAATTTGTGAATTTATTTTTATTTTATAATTTAAATTTATAAAAAATTATTTTATTTTATTTTAAAAATTAATTAAAACTAATTTAAATTTATAAAAATTATATTTTAGTTTTAGTTTTAAAACTAAACAAAAATAATTTAAATATTTTTATTTAAATTACTGAACTACTATAATATTTTATACTTTTAAAATTTAATTTATAATTTTAAATTCATGAACATTTTTAAAAATAAATTTATTAAATTTAAAAATAAAATTATAAATTAAATTTTATATTTTATATTTATATTTAATAAAATTTATTTAATTTTTATTTTTAAAAATTAAATAAAAATAATTTAATAAAAATTTTTTAAAAGTGAATTTGAATATAAGAATTATAAATTAGATTTTTATAGTACAAAGTATTATAGTCATTTAATAATTTAAATAAAATTTAAAATTATTTTTATTTAATTTTTAGAAATAAAAATAAAATAAAATTTTATAAATTTAAATCATTAAATAAAAAGAAATTCATAAATTTTATGAATATAAAATAAAAATATTTTAAATTTAACTTTTAGAAATTAAATTATAAATTTTGTAGTATAAATTATTATAAAATAAAAAATTTAGTTTATTATTTTATATTTATATTTAATAAATATATTTTTAAAAGTGTTCATGAATATAAAATTATAAATTAAATTTATTAAAGTATAAAAATTATAGTCATTCAATAATTAAATAAAATATTTTAATTATTTGTATTTAATTTTTAGAAATAAAAATAAAATATAATTTTTGTAAATTAAATTACAAAACAAAAATAAATTCATAAATTTTTTATAAATATAAAACAAAAGTATTCATAAATTTTTTATTATAAATTATTAAAAATTAAAGTATTAAGATTATAAATTAAATTTAAATTATTTTTTAAAAAATTTAATTACTTTTATTTAAGAGTTTAAATGATAAAAGACAAAAATTTATATGATAAAATTCTGTAATTTTGTCTTTATTAAAAAATTTTTTTTATTTTGCTAAATTATAATATTTTGAGAAGAGAATAAATAATATTTTAAAAATTTATAAAATTATTTATTATAAATATTTTAATAAAAAAATAAATAATATTTTAAAAATTATAGAAATATTTTCTTTTTGTCTGTAATAGAATTGACTCTTTGCTGTGTAGGAGTCAATTATCAGATTAGACATCTATAGAGTTCAATCATGAATGATCTTGGTAGGTCCTTACTTTCAATGGAATTATAAATGAAAAAATTGATAATCCTTAGTTTTAAAATTCAATCTTACGTGACTCTATTTTTAAGTACCTGTTACTGTCACATCGGGTTGTTGACAATTTGGATCAACCCAGCAAGAGATTAAATTAAAGATTATCGTCACGTATAGGTGTCTGGCTGCCCATGATTGGGCCGCGGCAGTTCTAACTAGCCCCGTGAAGGTGCGTCTGAATGTTGCCAACTTCTGACAAAATGTCAGAAGAGCGTGGACTCAAAAGTAGCTCCGATGCCAAATGAGGCAAAGACAAAGACACCAATTTTAGAGAAGTTTACAATTCTAATATGGCGAGTTCGGCATCTAAAATGCTATTTAGGTTGACAAAGTTTAAGAAACAGGGATGAGACGAGAGAAATATAATCTCAAACATAGAGTTTAAAAATTTTATTGACACTAAATTTATGCTTACAATGGTGAAAGGAACGGGTATTTATAGTGCCCAAACAAAATAATTTCAGTGTAAAAATAATCTTGGTAAGGTGGCTGTAATCAAAACTAAGAATTAAAAGTCAAGCCGCGTGTTGTTTTTTTTCCAAGATATGGCGGTGCATTTTCGGTTCGATTGGGTATTGCATTCTGTCGGTGGTTGCATCTTCGACTGGTAGAGGAGGGATTGGAAAAGAGTAGAGCAAGAGTTCCGCGCAAGAACTAACAAAAAGGTATAACAACTGTCGATTCAGAAACAAGTTTAATAAACCATTACCATGATTTGGTAGAACTATTGCAAGTACCTGGTGTTAATTGGGACCTCTGCGCAGTACAGTCAGTGCCGCTGAGAATGTATGGGAATTTTAAGGTAATCCTTAATTTTAAAATTTGGAACTGAAAGAATGCTGCCTTGAAAACATTTTCGAGATAACATTGCTGTCTTTACTCTTTGACATAGGTACGCAAAAAGGGTAAGAGATTCAAGAAAAAGGATGTCCAATGTTAAGTGAATTGAGAGTTATTTTTGGGAACTCAAATATGAAGTTTAAAGATGCTTTCCCATTAATTCAGAATCCCTTGGTGGAGGCAGATAACTTGGATTTAGAAGATTCGTCACCAAATGCTGCTCCATCAACTTTTCCTGGTGAAAGTGGCGATGAGAAAGATTACACTTCAGTGAGTACTGGACAATGTCAACGGTCTCCCAGTCAGATAAGTCACCTTGGGGGAAAAAGTGAAGCAAGAGCACTATATAATGTAGATGGTTCAAGAGAATGGACAGAAATTACAAAATCCATAGCCCCAACCTTGACCAGACGTGAAGCATCTCCTCGATCTGAGGCATTCTCCATTACCAATTGTATCAAATGTCTCGAATCCATTGAAGGTGTGGATGGGATCACTGACATAAAGGCAGATGTTTAAAGATGTGAACTTGCTAGAAATGTTCTTGGCAATGTCTGCAAAGAGAAGATTGGTTTGGCTGGCTAGCTTAGATAGCTTCTGACTGACGTTCATTTTTGTTTTACAGATGGAACTTCCTTATTTCTGTCTGCATCAGACAAGCTTTCTTCTGCTGATAGTTCTAGACAGCTTTGCTCATTCTTTATATAAAATGATTGCTTGTAAATATATGTTGTTGTTATCATATATCAGATTGCACTGCATTGTTGAATATTTCATTTCTCAGTCTTCATTACTGAATTTGATCCTACTTAATTTCATGCTGTGAGAATTCACCGATACTGATGTTTTGAATGGGTTGTGTTGACAATGCTTTTTGTTATAATAAGGAAAATCTTAGTTACAGTCCATGCATAAAATCGAACTGTTAAAAGTGCATTAAGTCATTAAATTTGATGAGGTGACACATTTTTAGCTGTTGATTTGGTCCCATGTACAAAAACCTAAGATTAATCTTTTGTTTTAATAAGATTTTCTCCATGACAAGTACTATAAAGTACCAATTTATATACTTGGTAACGGGATTGTTATTCATTATTATTCAATTCAATTATTTTAACTTCTCTCAGAATTAAATTTTTTCAGCTTTTTCTTATCTTTATGTTTAATAATAGTAGTCAACAACTTTGAAATAGTGCAACTTGGGATTCGGCGACTTTCCTGCTTAAAAGTGAAATTCTGAATCATAAATATTGGCAACATTTTGCACATACAATTAATAGTTTAACATTATGATGTAATGAGTTTCTCTCCAAATTATCAACCAATAAACAGTATGAAAATAATTTGGAAAGGGGGAAAATAGTAGAAAATTATAAACAGTATCAAGATAAGTGGGGGAAAATAGTGGAAAATTAATTTAATAGTTTATCTTACAACCATTTCCCTAATTTGAGATTAATAACCTTAAACTAAAACCCCCTGCAACAAAACAATAAATAAATAATCAATGAGGAAAAAGAGGTTCCCTTAATGTTTCTGCTGCTGCTTTTTTTCTTCAAGCGACATAATGAAATGTTTTTAGTATCTTGAAACATGTCAAACTTTAATCCGTCTTCCACGCTCAAAGGCTGCTTATTCTCTTTCTCATTTGTTCGTGTTGTCTCTGTTTGCTTTTTACAGATAACGCATGATGATCGGAAACAGCAGCTATTAACGACGAACCATTTGGAGAAGACGTATTAAAGAGATTAAGATTAGGGTTCTCGGTGGGTTTAGGAAAGTGAGAAGGAGACGCATGGTCAAGTAGCCATTGGATGGTTTGGCTGTTATTAGTCTGACCAAGTTCGGTTTTTAGTTGTAAAAACGGTGTAACAGTGAGGGCGTCCGGCAGATGCATTCGACAGTTACTGTCATTCACCTTAGTATGGCGTTCTTTTCAGCGGTGGTTGGTTGGGGTTTGGGACTTTTTCTAGCATTAGTACGTAGTAATTTGCCTTCTTTTTCTTTCGTTGGCGTTGGCATGTAGTAATTTACCTTCGAGCTGGTTGGATTGAGAGGAATGTCCGAGTTGTTTTGAGGGTAATTGCTTGGTGCAAACAATCCTACGGCAGAGATACAAAATATGTATGCCAGATTTCAGTAATAGATAACACGTTGTAGTAATTTCATATTATCAGATGCCAGATTTCAGTAATCGATAACACGTTGTAGTAATTTCATATTATCAGAGTTTTAAGTTAATATAAATACTTTTTAGTAATAATATCATCAAAATTAGAGTTAGGGTGTAATTTTTTTTATTTAATTTTGGATTAATAGAATAGAGGTGTGCCAAACTTGTTTTTAAAAGCAAAATAAAAAAGTTAAGTTTGTAAGTTAAATTCTAATAAAAATTATTTTTTAATGAATTTGTAGTAAAATTGTTTATACATATTTTAATTAAAATCCTAACATCAACATGATTTGTAAATTTATGATTGATCAAGTTATATTCTTTAATTTGTAAATCCAAATTTTAAACCTAAAAATGTAAAATGTTATTTAACATGTAAATTATATTAATTAATTAATTTTTTATTAAACAAATAATAAACTAAAATATTATTAGGTTTAAATAAAATTCTTAAGTGCTATAAAATCCTTGTCAACAATCAACCTTTGAGAATATCTATTACTTCACATTTTAATTTAATAAAATTATAGATGTCATAATTTCAAAAATTATTTTCACTAGCTAGTAATTAATATATTGCATATGTTTTGCGCTTGCGCTGCGGTCCTGAGTTCGAACTGCTATAGTTTCATTCTGGCAGATGCGCTAAAGTGTAGGTCAGAGTTTTGCACTGTAATTTTTGTACATGCATCTTAACCAACATAGTACAGATGTTATATGATCTACGAACACATATTTTTAGGGATAAGTGTCTGATTCTTTGTATAGCTGAATGCTACAATAATAATTGAGTAAGTGAGTTTCTTCGTTATCCCCAAAAAAAAAAAAAAAATTGCATATATAACCACAAAAATTTAATTTTAAATTCATTTATATTTTGTTGTCATCTTACCTATGATAATCACCTCTTGCTAATATGATATTATTAAAATTTAAGTTGCAATAGGCCTTTTTTTTTTGTCTTATATTTAAGAGAGACGGGGATTAAGGGATGGAAAACTGAAAAAATAATAATAATAACAACAACAACAACAACAACAATAATAATAGAGAAAGATGAATACTTTATATAATTTTTAAAAATATCACTTACTCTTTTATCGAAAT
Source organism: Trichilia hirta (assembly GCA_035221805.1). Lineage (NCBI taxonomy): Eukaryota > Viridiplantae > Streptophyta > Magnoliopsida > Sapindales > Meliaceae > Trichilia > Trichilia hirta. Next base: position 5,797,473 of record JAWDEX010000007.1, on the reverse strand, counting down.
ATTTATAATAAATACTCTTTGTTTAATAAAATAATAAATATCTCTATAATTTTTTAAAATATCACTTATCTGTTAAAGTATTTATAATAAATATTTTTTATAATTTAGAGACACCTCATGTAATTTAAAAAAGTAACAAATATCATAATATTCCTTTTTTAAATTTCATTGAAAGAATGTTTGTAAATATTTATTTTACTTCACAAATATATTTATATATAATGATTTAAAAAATCATCGCATTTTAATGTAATAATTTTTTAAACCTTTATAGATAAATATAATTGTAAAATAAAATAAATATTTTAATTACTATATTTTTAAAATTAAACCAAAATTTAATTATTTTAATGATTAAATTAGTCACTAATTAACAATATATAATATAAGTGTATTGTCGAGGATGAGTATTAATTACTAAATAAATATTTAACTATTAATTTTTTTTTAATTTAAAAAATTAAAAATATAATTATATTAAATGTCTCAATTATTAATTGTTTATTTTTTATTATTATGAATTAAATATAAATTATCTAATTTTTAATTTTATAATTAATTTAAAATATTAAAATTAAAATATTAAAATATTATTATATTAAATTAATTATTTAGTTTTTAACTAATAAAAATATTATGATAAATTCGAACAAAAAAGATACGATACATTATTTATCACTTTTTTAAATTATAAAAAAATATTTGTTATAAATATTTTAATAACAAGATAAATTTCATTTTTAAAACTATAAAAGATATTTATTATTTTTTAAATTATAAAAATATTTATCACAAAGAAAATCTTAAGAATCTTGAGAGTATTTATCTTTGTCATGTAATGAAAAGTATTTTGTTACCTATTCACCATATACAGGCACTCCTTTAAGCAACAAGAACAATTTTCCCTCCATTTTCTTTGTCAATTCACTCCTTTTTTTTTTTTTTTTTTCCAATTTTTTTATATTTTATTTATTTATTTATTTATTTTTATGTTTTGTACAATTGAATGAAAGAATACTCTAGCCTTTTGAACAACAATTATTTTATGCAATTTCAGTTTGTAAGATATACAGGCAACACTAGACTTTCCAATCAAAGAGTAGGAAAAGGCAAAATTTCGCTTACAAAGGACAAATTTTCACTTGAAATAGAGCTGAAGAGCCAAACATTAATTTTTCAGTGTTAATATAGCGAGACAAGGTACAGACTAGTTTAAATTTTCAAGATCAAATTTTCGATACAATGAACGAACAAATCCCCGTTGCATATATGAGTAAAACGCACAAGGAATATATAAAACTAACTCACCGACTCACCATATCTACTTCGGAGGAAAGGAAAAGAATTACCTACAGAAATGGCATCTAGTGTCTTAAGTAATTCTCCTTGTTCTTTCTGAAACCCAATCAAGATTTCATAAAAATCACCCGAAACACTGGTCTTCGCTGCAATCCTGCAACATTTCTCCATCTTGATGATTGGGTAGAATCATATTAGGAACCTCCTCAATATCCTCCGCAGGCTGATCACAGGATATGCGTGTGTAAAACAAGATATTTTCGAAAGCCAACGTAGACAGAAAAAAATAAAAATAGATATATAAAAATACAAGTAAAAGAGGAGATAAACTACCTTCCATAATTGCAATAGACGCCATAGCAAATAATCGATGATCATAACCAAGCAAAAAAGCTTGCCTGCCCAAGTACCACATGAGAGGTGCCTAAAATCGTTACATTATCAGCAATATGAAACCCATCTCAATAGTAGGAAGTGACTTGACAAAAATTTAAGATGCTAAGAAAATAGCTATAAGATAAACATAATCTTAATCACCTAATGTATAAATATTAACTGCAATCAACGTTATCTTTTTGAACTCATTGGAAAAGGGAATTGTTCACAACAAATGGAAAAATTTTAGTAGCGCCTCAAAATTTTTAAACACTCACAACATTGCCAAAAAAAAAGGAAAGAAGTTTAAAAAAGCAAGGGATAGAAATTCACCTAAGGTATAAATTGTAAACTGTAATCAAGGTTATCCTCTTAAACTCATTTGGAAAGGGAATTATTAACTAAAAATGAAAAGTTATTTAGTAGCACCATAAAATTTTTTAAAACTTAAAATATTGTCAAAAAAAAAAAAAAAAAAGAGGAAAGAAATTTAAAAAGAAAGGGATAGAAAATTGCAGATCCCATGCTAATTGCAAATTCTCAAGTGAGGATTAAACACATAGTCATCATAGCAAGGAGAATTGCACCCACACTTAACTAATATGATCGCATTGCACTCAGGTTTTGTATTATTCATCTAACATAATGAAAACTTTCAATAGCATACCTTGATAGACGTT
>JAWDEX010000007.1:5744457-5757698 GCA_035221805.1 Trichilia hirta | reverse complement strand
TAATAAATTAAAATCATTTAAGTTTTCGCTCTCACTTCACGATAGTAGAAACTTAGAGAAAAAACTTGGGGGACTTATATTGATAATTTTTATCGACCCTATATTTCTAGTCCCCGCCTGTTGTTATGTGGGCGACCTGATTTGAATTCGGTCACCTCAGTATCCCGAGTAGCATCTTAATTATCAAGACAATTTAATCTCAATATTTAAAAAATAGGAGAATTAAATGAGAAAAGCGAATACATTTTTTAAAAAACAGCTTGAACGTCTAATCATATTAAAGGGCATCTTGTCCTACAAGCTGCACGCATTTATTGCGCCACTCTAATCCGACATAAGGAGGTGGTGAAAAGACCTGCTGATTGACTATGCTATATTCTGTCTAATCAAACTCCCGTTCTTTGATACTTGCACATACAAAGGTCTTATAAATAGTGAAATTGCTACACGAATCAGGGGATTTTTTTCAACCTTTCGAAAGAAGAAAAAAAAATTCAAACTAGCGATGGCTAGACCTTATTATAAATATTCTCGAGCGTAACATTTCGAATCGATAATTAACTTAAACACTCATATTTGATTGTCTCTCTTTAACTCGATATTTGATAATCTACTAACTTAAGCGTCGAAGTTTATACGTTAGTAAACCGACTTTTTTTTAACATGTTCATTTTGATTTCAGGTAATCTCTCAAAAATCATTATCTAAGATTAGATATTACTTTGCACACGATTCTTACGTTAATAAAAATAATAAATTTTATGTGATAAACTAAGTTTTCTATTAAGAGAGAATTTAGACATTAATAGGATCTCGATGGCTATGTCAGAGATTGAGATTACAAAGGAGGTTGATGACGAGTTCATCAATGATTTCATATTCAAAATCACGGGCTATCAGTCCATAACTTATTATGAAAGCAAGTGAACAATGGGAGTGAAACGGTGGAATCCATTATAAAAATGTGCAAGGGTTTTGATCTTTACATCGTTGGACGTGGTCAGGGTGTTGAGTCACCATTAACAATGCGATTAACAGAGTGGAATGATAATGCGGAGCTTGGACCAATTGGAGAGACATTGATTTCATTGGAGATTACAAGCCACGCTTCAGTTTTGGTGGTGCAACAATCGGCAATTGGTGATAAGGGAAATTTTGGATCAAAGAGAGAGGCTTCACCGGTTTTAAATCCTGGTTATGAAGCATTTGTAAATCGGACAAGAAAGGATTTTATTAATTGATGGAAGTTAAATAAATTAACATGATTCATCAATCCAGGAAGAGCCCATTAGTTAATTTGTTGACATGATATATATCTGACCTACAGTTCTCTCTCTCTCTCTCTCTCTCTCTTCTTTAAAATGAAAACACAGTTTCTTTTTTTCAGCCATAGCCTAAATTTTTTAATTTTTAACTGCAGCAGGACGATGTGCTTTTTTAACTTTATTTTAATTTTTGCAATTGCTACAAGTCTGAAGGGAAATTATTTTATGTATGTATGTAGCTCTTTTTAAGTATAACGATTCAAAACTTTAATGATAATACATAAGGGTGTGACAATAAAAGGTTTTAAACAATTAAAGTGGGAGATTAAAGAGCATTCTTGAAAGATTTAATTTATGGCAAACATATTATAATTAGTTTTATTTTTAAAAAATTATTATTAATGTTTAAAAATATTATTTTAAACTATTTTTAAATTAGTTATTTTAAATTCTATATAAAAATTCTGTTTTAAATTATATTTAAAAGTATTATTTTAAATTATATTCGAAAAGTATTATTTTAAATTATGCGAATATAAAAGTTTTTGATAAAAATTATTTTTTGTAGGAGTAATATTGTTCAAAAAATATATTTTTAATTATTTAATTAAAAAAATTTTTACACAATTATTTTAATAAATATTCTTAAAAATGTGGTTATTCTTGTACTTTTTTCTAATACTTAAGGGTGTGATAATAAAAATTTTAAATAATTAACATAAGAAATTGAAGGGCATTTTTGAAAAATTTATTTTATGACAAATATATTATAGCTAGTTTTATTTAAAGAAAAACTGTGATTACTGTTGTAGAACTCCTCAAACTTATACGTCTTTAAACTCAACATGCAAATTTGTAATCCTATGAGATGAACATAATAAAGTATACTCAAACACAAATAAAAGTATACAAATAAAAAAAAAAAAAAATGAAACAATACAGTGAAAATAAGATTTATGTGATTCGGACTTAGATTTACTTTCACAGAAGAGAACTAATGACGATTCACTATTATAAAATTATTTATAAAGACTTTGATATAGGTATAGAATTCTCTGTCCATGATTTCACAATTAGATTATATATTTGGTCTTTATTTTTATAGCAATCAAGAAGCACGGCAGGTTAAATGTCAAATACGTGTGTTCCTGGAAGCAATAGATGAAGAAGTTATCCCTCTTTCTCAAAATATCTATTTCCAGAGCAAATTTGCAATGTAACCACCCGGTTGTTATCATCCCCTTTATGTGTTGTTGATCCCTTTCTTATAACAGAGTGTTGATGGAGATGGCAAAAAGGGCCAGAGCTGTCTTAGTTCGGGGCAAACCGAGTTTTACCATTCTAGCTTGGATTGGCCTCAGACTGGTTAATAATAGGTTCTGGGTCCGTTTCCCTAATTGATGAAGTACAGGGATGATAAGATTTAATAGTTTATTTTGATATAGTTACATATTTAAATATATTTTAATAATTTATATAAATTAGTCCTTTAAATATAATTTTAATACATCTTAAATTTTATACTAAATTTTGTAATATCTAACAACTATTTTTAAAAATATAAATTTATATTAATATAAAAAATCTAATAATTATTATCTATTAAATTAAAATTAAAAATTTTAAAGCTCGTATTCGGTTTAGGTTCTATTTTAAAAACTTGGAACTAACTTGAGTTTTCTTCTGTTCGGGTCCAGGTTTGCAAAATTCGTGTGAGACCTTCGGTTTATAAAGTCATAAAATAATATATAACAAAATTGTAATTCTTCTTTTTTAATTTTAACGATAAACGCGTGAAAAAAGGTTATCCGTCCTACTGTTGAATTAAATGGGGGATCTTTATCTCCCCAAAAAAGATTTCCTTTTATTTTAATAATAAACACGTGGCATGTAAAAAATAAGGAAAATGACGGTGAATGATCCAGATGCCTTAGAGTCGGTTGCCGCCAAATAAAAAGAAAGTATTAAGGAAACAAAACCCAAGAAACGAGAATAAAAAAAAAAAAAAGAAGGGAAGATGAGAAAACTGAGAAAAAATAAAAAATAAGGAAAGAAATATAAGGAGAAAAAGAAAAATTTTGCAAAAAATAGTATTGAGTAGTTAAATTAATATTCTGTAATTTAGTGAATTATTTTTTATAAAGTTAAAACAGTAGATTTCAATTAGTGTAATATGTAATAATTTCTAAATCAATTTTAACTATTAATTTTTGAATTCTATATTTAAAATTAAGTTGTCGGTGAAAGAGACCCGTAGAATTTTAAAAACAAGTAAAATTAACTTGTAACACTGGAATTAGTTATTTTTATACTCGCTTTTCCTAAATAAAATTTTATTTATATTGAATTAATTATATGTAATTGTGATAATCTTCATGTCCGTTAATTAATTAAAACAGTGCATTGCATGAGAAATTATATTTGATATGCGTGTAAAAACGATTGTGATGTAATAATAATACTATCACGGAGCTGCTCATTTCCTCCAGTTCATAAGCCGTCGAATATGTTTAGATTTTCTTATATATTACCAAAATAATAATACAAGACTCCAATTCCTCTAATAATTATTGTGTGTGAGTGTGTATTGTTTAGTAAATATTTATTTATTATTTATATATGATTTTCGGAAACTAAGATATGTATGTAGTATGAATCCAAGATGACGATTCGGGATGTGTACATTGTCAGAACACTACAGTTCTTCAGTTCAGTCATTTTAAAATATTTAAAGAACCAGTAAAACTCAGTTATAACTTATATTTAGTCTCATAAAATATAACCTAGGTCATTGGCGTTGAGGCCTGACTACGTGGGTTTCTCTGGCTTGGGCTTGAACTCAATTGTAGTCTCTGTTTATTTTGTCTAGAGGACAAAAGTGGAGAGAGAAAGAGGATAGTTTGAAACATGATAATGCAAAATATATTTAAAAAAAAAATTGTCTACCATCAAATAAATATATAATTATTTAAATGAGACATTTTCACTTTGTTATTCTCAATTTAAATTTTAAACTGCAAAAATTAAGAGGTTACTCAGTTACGTTTTTAAAACTGTTTTTATTTTTAAAATCAAATATAATAATAATTTTATGATTTTATAAAAATATTATTTCAGAAATATAAATTGTAAAACAATTTTCCAATATACTTTGCAATTTATTGTTTTATAAAATGTATCTATCAGAAACCCAAAACACAATCGATCTCTATCGTTGATGATGCCTTTGGGCCCATGCCTCAATTGAGATGAATATGACACGAGATAGTTTGTGAATGCCAAAATTTCTTTTTCTTTTGGAAATTAATGAAAGTGACAACAACAACATAATAGTGTCCAACAAGATTATACATCTTATTTTTAAGTAATTTTAAGCTGTATCTTAGTTTTCAAATTTTAAAATATTAAATCATTTTAATTATTAAATATTTATAAATTTTTGTATTATTTAAAACTCTCTAATTTTCTATAAATTTTTAATAATTAACCGATTAACATTATCAATTCAACTGTTATATTATTTTAAATTTAAAACTTCTAACATTACTTTCCTTATTTTGTAACATATATAAATCAATGGAATTATAATTTTATATTTTAAAATTTGAAATTTGAAATTATAATAGAATAAAAGCTACCGCTCTTTACATATTTGATGGTCCTTAATTTTTCAAGATTCCATTTCACAGTTGTTATTATTTTGGTTGGCCTCCAACCTTGAATGGAAGAAAATCATGCAATATTATTATTTCTTTGTTTCTTTCATATAACAACCCAAAACCTTTTTTTTTTTTTTTTTTTCATGTCACTTTTGCTTTCTTGATCTATTTTCTAATAAGGAATTCTTATTTTCAAATTCATTAAGAATAATCTATTTAATATTATAATATAGTCATTTTTAAGTTATAGATAATATCGAACAAAAATTTTAAATGTTAAATATCAATAAAAATTATAAAATATTATTAAAAATTAATATTAAATATTTTAAAAAATTACTTTTAAAATACAATAAAATTACTATAATATTAAACAAACCCTAAATAATTCATTTTCGCTATGATCGTCCAACAACCTGTTTGGAGTGGATTCCCAAGTCTAGAAGCATGTTGCCTTTAGATGTTGTATAACTGGCACTGTTTTCTTCTTCTTCTTCTTCTTCTTCTCTCTCTCTCTTTTTTTTTTTTTTTTTTTTTAACAAAAACCTTGTCCTCTGTAAAGGCATTTTCAAATCAAATTAAAAAAGTAATTTTAATTTTGTAAACTTAAGAAAAGTTCGAAGCCGCCATGTAAAAGCAATGATTCTTGATTATTGAATGAAGATGCCTTCAAAACAATGCAATTTAAGAAGACGAATATAGGCCTCTATCAAATAATTGCTTCTTTTAGAAGAAATTTTTTCAACCTAATATATATTTAATTTTTTTATTGACTCACAATGGTATATGACTTTTAAATCACAATTATTATAAAATAAAAATTTTTAATATTAAATAACTTTTAACTTATATTTTTAAAATACAATAGAATTATCAAAAATGTAATGTTGTATAGGATTTTATTGACCAATTTAAAGTAATAAATCATTATCCTGCCAATTTTCAAGTATATGATAAATAAATTTAACATAATTAAGTGTTTAAAAGAAATTTATATTTTTATTAATAAAATAATTGACAGAATCAAAGAATCAAAGAATTTATGATTGACAGTGATATTGTCATAATTTTATAATAAAATATTATTTTTAACACTTATTATATTTATTAAAATATTTTAAATAATAATAATAACAACAACAATAACTTCTTGTTATTATTATTATTATTAAAATACTGAAATCAAAATATCGCGTACCAAAATTATTGTCACCACTTTTCCGCAGCTTTGAACGGGATTGTAACGATGGAAACGGGACTTGCCCGTTTCCAACTGCCGAGGCGCAATTTCCACATGAAATTGCGTGATAAAACTTTTGCTGCACTGACAGCTTAGCTTGTTTTAGTACTTTTTTTATTTTTTTATTTTTTGTGGTCTAATAGTCTCTGAGTGTTCACACTTTCATGGCTTAAGCATTATGCATTCGCGTGTCCGTGCGCCAACAACGTAAGCTTTAAACATTTAATATAAAATTAAAATATAGGTATCTGACTCTGAAATACAAGAACACAATACTCAAAACTTGACAAATTACGTTGAACGCAAATTTAAAAACACAAATGTAAATTTAAAATGTTGAAACGCAATACATATGTATATTATAATCGATCCCACTTTCTTATGTATTACTTAAGAGATAAGAAATTCAAAATAATTTTAAGGCCAGAGCTATGGTGCAAACGTATATGGATGGCACAAACTCTTAAAATATTCATTCTATTTTTTTATTATACTTCTATGAATTAGAATTATAATGAAATTGTCAAAAATTGTAACGAAGAAACTGGAATATGCAATAAAAAAATCAATATATTATTTTATATTATTATCTAATATAATTTTTATTATTCTCAACAAAATTAAAAAAAAAAAAAAGAAGTTTACTAATATTTTTCATAACAGATTGATATTTGAAGGGTTGAGTCTGATGATAAAATTTCTAATTATTAAGTTCATAGTAATGATAAGAGCATTATTTTTTGTATTTGTAAGTAGGTGCTGCATCTTGATAAGTATTTATTAAAGTTAGCGTTATTATTTGTAGTATCCAAAGAATGTGATATAATAATATTTTTTAATTTAATAAAATTTTATTTTATATATAATATAAGTGTATATAAAATAAGTAATTTAAATATAAATATAAAAAGAATTTAAATCACAAGTTTTTTTAAATAAAAAATAACTTGCAGTTATTCATAAATTGAATATTTTATAGTATAACTGTAGCTTTGTTACTTCTAAATTCTAATTAGTGATTATAAAAGGTGAAATAGTGTTAAGGAGAGATTGGAAAAAAAAAATTATTTTTCACCCAAAATTTTTTAATTAAAATATTATATATTTAAATTTTAAATTTAAAGTTTATGTATAAATAATATCCCATATAGCTATTGACGTAGTGAAGACGAATTCAATTGGAATGGTTCGATTTTAAGGAAACATAAAATATTTTTTTATTAAAATAATACATGTAAGCTTCCAAATGATAAAAAATCATTTTTAGTTGGTCAATGGTTTCAGCGGGCGGTTCAATTCTGTTGCCAGTGTCTTAAAGATTAATGCAATTAAGTTAACCCCTATAAACTCCAATGGAATTACCTCTCCTACCACTCCTCGTTTCCCGTTCCTGGTCCTGGACCCCACTCATCTCCTCTGTCATACTCCCCAACCCAAAACAAATCAAAAGGCGAAATCTGTCATTTCACAGACGTCTAGAGAGAGAGAAACCAAAGCGGTTTCTTCTTACTCGTTTATATTTTTCGGGTGAGCGAGAAACTTTATAAGAACTAGACCCGTGGAGTCTTTCGATGTGTTGTTTTGATGCGCGCATGCCAGATAACAGCAATGGCGAGATCCTGTCATATTTCCACTCCGACATCGTTTACTGGCCGATCTTCTCGGCTTCTTCTCCATTTGTTTATATCAGTCTAACTCGTTGAAAGTTCTTTAGTTGATCCAGTTGCTTGTGGTTTCAAACACTTTGCAAGGTTCGATCAAATCTCACATTATGATGATCTACCACATTGTCATGAAATTCATATCTTAAATTTATTTTTTGGTTTTCTTGTAGGGAAATATGGCGGAGGTGGGGAGGGTGTTGTACATAGCGGTGGTGGATGAGGAGGAAAAAGGAGAGAAAAGCAACACGGCGTCGTTTCGCTACACGCGTCCTGTTTTGCAGGGTACTTTGCAGCTAATTGGCTGTAAAGCACGGCATGCGTTCAAGGTATACGTCTGTGTCTTTTTTCTTTTTCGAAACATTTTCCTCTATTCAACTAAAATTTTGGCTAATTGTTCTGGAACTATCAATTTCGTCGATTATCTGAGTATTCATGTGATGCTGGCGTTTTAAATGGTGCGTTTTCTTTTTTCATTGTTGTAATTGTTGAATAGTTGAGGTTGCTGTTTAGATAGAATCCAAGCTGCATGCAATTTGTTGTGTAAAATTTCTTTCAGACAATATGTAATGTATAATCTAGAAAGTTAACACAACGTTGTATGATTATTTACAATACGAATTTAAGCTGTGTTTACATTTTTTGTGCGACCATTTTTGGTAAAAGCATGCCGTGGTTACATTTCTGTCTCAGTTTATGAATTTCGTAAATGTCACTTGGGCAGATGTCGTTTTCATTTGACTTATTTAAATGATATGCGATTGCCTTTCTTTCAATTGTTGTGTAGCTTTAAATGCATATATTGATAGCTCAACTCTGATCAGAGTGGTTCTTTGTCATTTAGTGTTTAGTTTTAAGACCTTTTGGAGTTGAATCAGCTTCAATTTGTCATGGTAGTTTTGGTGAAAATCTTTATTTTTGGTCAAGGTGTTGAATTGAGTTGCCATCTTGGCCACGAATGTAGTTTTCATGTTTGAGTTGATGTAATTTGTAGTTTCATTGATGTTTTAGATAATATGAATTTATAGTATATTTTATCTTCCATTTGGATCAATTTTTGTATAAGTTGAAAGGGAAATATGTGGTCACATAAGTGGAATACTGTAGGCATTTGGTAGGCGATTGAGATTCAAAACTGTTTTGTCAATCTATGTTTGGAGCTTTGTTTCCATGTTCTTACATACTATGTCTTAAAGTGTTTTGTATGATGCGTACGCCTTAGTGTTTGTTTCCAAGTTATATGGATTTGATCATGCTCAGTTTTACTATCTTTGTGTTGGATAGGACTCTATGTACTGATCACATTGACAATTATTTTAAGTGGTAGAAACTTCATTTCCCTGGAAACTGATTGTTGTACAATTCTGAATAAAGTACCCTTGTTACCTTCTAGACTTATGTTATTTTTATCAATTGAACAATGTTGGAGGATGGAGGTATATTTGCAAAATTATCATCAAACCTGCCATTTAGGTGATTGGTCCCACAAATTACCTGATTGTTCTAGTGTTATTAAAGAAAGTAGAAACATAGCTGATCATTTAAATTTTGTTTTCATCAGATTAGTCAAAGGGTTTTTGAATTGATAAGAAATGAATGTCCTACAAGTGGTCAGCCACCAGAAAGAATAGAGGTTTCAGGATCAGATGCTTTGAAAGAAAATTTTGAAAAGGAAGATAGCTGTTCCTTTGGTGGTAGCTTGCGCAAAGAAGAGGAGGTTTCGGGGACAGCTGCTGGGTGCATACCATTTGAGTTGTACAAAAAACGCACTACTGTTGTTGTTAAAAGAGAAACTTTCTTAGATGTTGTATGTGATGCTCTGACAGAATACAAATATGTGGGTCATAATCAGAGGGCGGACTTGGTTTTGGCTTGCAGGTAACGTTTGTCATATATTTTCTTTTCTTTCCTGGTTACCATTTCTATTTGTAGTGAATTGTAAAGTGCTTGCTGTGGAGTTCGTAATTATGCAGATACTATTATTTTGTTTTTTTTTATAAAAATATGGTAATTTATGTGAGCATATTGATGGAATTGTGCTTTTTTCATTATGTTACCTCCAACTAGCTGGAGAGGTTTTATTTTAATCAAGATGGGGCAAGTTACATGTTGTTGCTTGTTAAGAGTATGGGTACAAATGTTACTAGACAAAGAAGTTTGGGAAGCTTTGGCTGAGTATATTTTTGAAATGTTCTGGAACCTGAGGAAATTCAAAGCCTGAGCTCTCTTACTTTTGCAAGCCAGTTGCAGTTTCAGGCTTATTGTCTCAACCAAGTTTTCTTGTTGGAAATTACATTATTTGATTTAGCTATCATTTCTGCCCAATGAACTTGAATAAACGTTTCTACATTAAATCAAAATCAGGTTACTAACGTTTCATTGCTTCTTGTGATGTGAGAGAATTTAGCCCTTTGAAAAAGGTTTTTCTTTTTCCCTTTTCGCTTGTTGCATCTTGTCTTGTTTGCATAGATGAGATGTTATTTTCTTGTTGTAGAATCCGAGAAAGGAAGGAATCTGTAACTGTGCTGTTGTGTGGCACTAGTGGCTGTGGCAAATCTACTTTGTCGGCATTGCTGGTATTTCCTTTCTGTTTATACTCATTTAGTTGTTTCGGAGTCTAAATGGCAACATCCTGTTGTAGATTTTTTTCAGTGTGTTACTAGTTTTTCCCCCCTTTCCTATGGAATAATATAGTTTTTGTATATCGTATCATTTATGCTTGAAGTTTATGGATTAAATTGAACATCAAGTATTACTAATTACAATGATTTATATTCTCAGAACTTCTTACTTGTGTGATGCAGGGTAGCAGGTTGGGAATTACGACGGTGATATCAACGGATTCTATTCGGCACATGATGAGGAGTTTTGTGGATGAGAAACAAAACCCTCTACTTTGGGCTTCAACCTACCATGCTGGAGAGTTCTTGGATCCTGTTGCAGTTGCAGAAGCAAAGGCTAAAAAGAAAGCCAGAAAGTTGGCAGGTGCAGTTCCAAAGGATGAAGTATCTGATAGTTCTGCAACTGGGAAATCTGATATCCGTCCTGAGGCTGGCTCCAGTGCAGCTGAATTGATCAGTCCAAAGCAGATGGCTATTGAAGGATTTAAGGCACAAAGTGAGATGGTCATTGACAGCCTAGATCGGCTGATTACTGCATGGGAAGAAAGGAAAGAATCAGTTGTTGTGGAGGGTGTTCACTTGAGCTTGAATTTTGTGGTGAGTGATATTGTCATTTTCTTTTTAAGATTTCTGTTTTTATTTTTTTCTCAACTTCATTCTTGTGTGCAGATGGGGCTTATGAAGAAACATCCTTCAATCGTACCTTTTATGATTTACATTGCAAATGAAGGCAAACACTTGGAGCGATTTGCCGTCCGCGCGAAGTACATGACTCTAGACCCAGCTAAAAATAAATATGTGAAGTATATACGAAACATCAGAACTATACAGGATTATCTCTGTCGACAAGCTGACAAGCATCTGGTCCCCAAAATAAACAACACCAATGTTGACAAGAGTGTAGCAGCCATCCACGCGACAGTCTTCGGCTGTCTTCGCAGATGCGAGGCAGGAGAGCATCTATATGATCCAACTACGAATACAGTTTCCTTGATCAATGAGGAGTATAGGAACCAGTGTGCAGCACATTCCTTGAGCTCCAAGGGGATGTTTCAGCTGATTCAGAGGAAAGGTTCTTCTAGGCATCTGATGGCTCTTCTGAATACTGATGGATCTGTGGCAAAGACTTGGCCTGTGACCTCAGTTGACAGTAGTGAGAAGCCTATATTGGTCCCTGGGACTGAGGATTTTATGGGAAATCCGATGTATGGACCTTTGAAGATTGGAAAGGCAGAACCGGTTAATCTTCAGTTTGGATACTTTGGGATCAGTGCTTGGCTCAGTGATGGTGGCACAAGTCATGCTGGAAGTGTGGATGAGTTGAGGACCGAATTAACAGATAGTGGCAGTCGAAATCGTTCTTGCTGCAGCTCACCGAGGACATCTGATGGGCATGCCAAAGAGGTATACTTTATGACCAATGTATAATATAATGTGAAAACCTATTATAATCCTTTGTTGAGGGGTAGTTAGTGACTTTTCAGAAAGTCATTGAACGAGTTGTGATTGTTTTTATAGGTACTTCAAGATAGCTTTGACTTACGATTTTTTATTGTCTTTAAAGCTGAAGGAGGAACAGTCAGTCCATGGTAGTGACGAGGAGGTTGATGATCCACCTGGGCCTGACAGTGATGAGGATTTTACCGATGATACTTCCAATCAGGTCCTTGAAGAGGTATTAATTATCATATGGCTATATCCTCGAAATTTCAGCATTTCTAATTTGGAGCTTTGTCAAGTATTAAACTAACACTACCGCTATTGAAGCTGTACACCTATTGTATTGGAGCCGTTTGTGTGTTAGCAATACGTGTCTTAATGAAATGAACTTCTGTTGAATTGGAATGAATTTTGACATTTTGAACTGTCCTTGCCCACAGATAGGTTCAGTTGACGAGGAATCTACAAAAACAGATGAAGAGTATGATGACCTGGCTATGCAGGATACGCAGGAGAATGGCTACTTGTCTGATGCCGAAGAGGAGTTCGAGGAAAAGATGGTTCCAGTTGCCAGTGTCCGGTCAACTAACATGAAAGAAGAAAAGTATAACCAGAATCTAGATCGCTTGCTTAGAACTTGTAGTGAGCAATTGTCTGAGAGATTGTGCTCTTACTCTTCTCCAGTTATGGAGAAGAATGAACGGACTTTAATGCCTTCTGGTAGTATGAGAGTGAGAAAACTCTCAATAGCCAGTGATCCCATACTTTCTGGCGGTCCTGATAGGTAGCAGAACACTTTTGTCCTAGTTTCTATTTTCTTTCCTAATCTTTTTAGGTAAACAGCAATTGGGCGGGTTTGATGTAATTGCGTTTGTTCCCATTTGGTGTATGGTGATGCTTGTTAATCTTTTGGGACTTGAACGACTCCTTTTATAGTTGTTTTCAGTTTCCAGTCTGAGCGTTGAGGCAAATGTGATCGTAGCCATTGGCGGAGCTACGAGTTGGGAATGTTATTCAAGTGTGCATTCTATTTGGTGTACGGCAATGCTTATTAATCTTTCGGTATTTGAAATGGCACTTTTTTAGTTGTTTTCAATTTCCAGTCGGAGCGTTGAGGCAAATGTGATCATAGCCATTGCCGGAGTTTGTTCAAGTGTGCAGACACGAACAATTGGTATATCACTACTAACGTTATAAGTTGAGCTTGCTCGATACAAAAATCAATGTTATTACATTTTTTTTTTTGAGGGTAAGAGTATTGGTCAATTGCCTCTGGTTTTTGACCACATTCTAGATGTGGAAATTCTATAAATTGATTTTTTTTTTTTTTTTTTAAAAAAAAGAATGAATCAACC
>JAWDEX010000007.1:5712095-5744357 GCA_035221805.1 Trichilia hirta | reverse complement strand
GCACATTCCTTGAGCTCCAAGGGGATGTTTCAGCTGATTCAGAGGAAAGGTTCTTCTAGGCATCTGATGGCTCTTCTTAATACCGATGGATCTGTGGCAAAGGCTTGGCCTGTGACCTCAGTTGATAGTAATGGAAAGCCTATACTGATTCCTGGGACTGAGGATGGAATGGGAAATCCAATGTATGGACCTTTGACGATTGGAAAGGCAGAACCGGTTAATCTTCAGTTTGGATGCTTTGGGATCAGTGCTTGGCTCAGTGATGGTGGCACAAGTCATGCCGGAAGTGTGGATGAATCAAGGCTCGAATTTACTGATAGTGGTAGTAGAAATCTTTCTTCTTGCTGCAGCTCACCGAGGACATCTGATGGACATGCCAAAGAGGTATACTTTATGACCAATGTTTAATTTAATGTGAAAAACTATTATAATCCTTTGTTGAGGGGTGGTTATTTTCAGAAAGTTACTGAGCGGGTTATTGTGATTGTTTTTATATGTACTTCATGATAGCTTTGACTTATGATTCTTTTCTTGTCTCTCAGCTGAAGGAGGAACAGTCAGTCCACGGTAGTGATGAGGAGGTTGATGATCCACTTGAGGTTGACAGTGATGAGGATCTTAGTGATGATACTGGTAATCAGGTCCTTGAAGAGGTATTAATCATCATATGGCTATATCCTCAAATTTCAGCATTTCTAATTTGGAACTAGCATCACAGCTTGCCATTTTATTTAGTATTAAAATAAATACTACTGCTCTCCATGTTGTGTACCGATGTATTGGGGTCGTTTGGCCATTAGCAATTCCAGTCTTAACAGAAAGAACTTTTGTTGAATTCGAATGAATTTGACATTTTGATCTATCCTTCCGCACAGATAGGGTCAGTTGACGAGGAATCTACAAAATCAGATGAAGAGTATGATGATCTGGCTATGCAGGATATACAGGGGAATGGCTACTTGTCTGATGCCAAAGAGGAGTTCAAGGAAAAAATTGTTCCAGTTACTGGGGTCCAATCAACTAACATGAAAGGAGAAAAGTATAACCAGAATCTAGACCGCTTCCTTCGAACTTGTAGTGAGCAACTGTCTGAAAGATTGTGTTCATACTATTCTCCAGTTACAGAGAAGAACGAACGGAAATTAATTCCTTCTGGTAGTATGAAAGTAAGAAAGCGCTCCCTCAGTATCTCAGCTTTAGGAAAACATGGGTCAATAACCAGTGATCCCATACTTTCTGGCGGTCCTGATAGGTAGCAGAACAATTTTGTCCTAGTTTCTAGTGCTGTGACTCACCACCCCGTCGTCCTCCTGGTTCCCTTTTCTTTTCTGATCTTTTTAGGTGGGCGGGTTTATTCCCATCTGGTGTATAGCAATGCTTATTAATCTTTGCGGGACTTAATATGGCTCTTTTTATGGTGGTTTTTAATTTCCAGTTTGAGCGTTTAGGCGATTGTGATAATATCCGTCGCTGGAGTTGTGAGTTGAAAATGTTATTCTAGTGTGCAGGCACAAACAATTAGTATATCACTACTAACACATAAGCTGGACTTACACGAGGTCAATATCAATGTTATTACATATTTTGGGTCCGAGTATTTGGTTTTTGGACCGCATTCTTGTTGTCATGTGGAAATTGATGTTACTGATTTTATAAATTGATATTTTTTTTTTCATTTTTCAACTAAAAATTTGGCATTGCCGTGAAGCAGAATGCAGATAGTATAAAATTGTTCGGCAATAATTTAACATCTCAAGTATTTTGTCCAGAGACTTCAGGATTAATTTGGGATGAGTTCTAATAGATGTATCTCAATTTTGGTATATGATTTTTCTTCTTCTTGTGTAATGTTTGCAAGTTCGGTAAAATACAGGGAAACGTTATGTCCCATCTAATTGGAACCACTGATGAAGAAGCGTTTAACAAACGTTCATCAAGAGGATTCATATAAGGATGCATTTAATGAATATTAATAAACTGTGTCAATAAAAATTAACGTTGCTCTAAAAGTTCTAAAAATAAAACTTTCCCTCCGAAGTACATAATAAAATGTACATTAAGCTATATGTTCTTAGGAATAGAAATAAAAGATACACGTGCTTGATAAATGCTTTTGTTCTTAAAATGATGGTGTCGTTAATTTCGCATCTTGCTACTTCTTTCAGCCATGTTACCCTCGATTGTTGAAGTTAATAAAATTCTTCGTCCCTCAGAAAATTGTCTATTTCTTTCTCCAACTGTTTGATACGATCTCCGTTGCTGGTTCAACTATGATGCCTTCTTATGAAATTTAGTTCTTGCAAGTCTCTTTTGAATTTATTTCTTCTGCCCTCTGAATTTTTTTCGATTCTGTTGGTTGAGAGCTTTTGCTTCGACTATGGTGCCGCCTTATGAAATTTTTTTCTTCCAAAATCTCTCTTGAATTTTTTTTACTCTTCCTCCGAATTTTTTTCCAACTGCATTGGTTGAGAGCTTCTTGGGATAGCTTGATTCTGTTTACAAAAACTATGCTTGAATTTGATCCTTTTGTGGCTTCATTGTCCTTCCGCACCTATTCTACCAAGTTTTGAATTTAGAAAAATGATCATTACCTTTAAGGTTTTATCTAATTATCATTTACGTTGAATAGATTAAACCGACGCAGATTCAAATTTAAATATAAATATGAGTAATGAGTTGAAACCCTAAGCTCATGAGTTCAAACAAAACTCTAGTCTTCAAGTCAACTTTTACTTTATTATTTATTTTGTAAGTTATATAATTTAACCTCTAATGATATTAGATATTATTAGACTTACATTGTCATATGAAAATTTTGAAGAATAATAAATTAAATATAAACATTTTAATCAAGTAACTTATATAAATAAATTTCTTTTATAAAAATACTTTATGCGTGTAAGTTATTCTAATGTGAAATAAATATAATTTTTATGAATTAACTTGTTTTAATAATTAATATTTGATCTAATAAAAATTTAATTTTTAAATTAATAAAAAATTTTCAATTTAATTTATAAAATGAATAGTATTTGATTTTGCTCTCTAAACAGTTTGTAAAACTACAAAAAATAAATTTTTTATTTAGTTTACGTTCATTTGTTTAAAGTATTATAGGCTAAAAGTTTTCATATTTCTTATTATTTAAAATTTTTATATAGTAATATTAATCTAATATAAATAAAGATTATAAATATGACTTATAAAATTTTTTATAAAGTTGCCTGATAATTAGGGATTTTACTTCAATCTATGAGTGTATTAGTTCAAAATTTACCCCTTACATTAGTTTTTTTTTTTTTTAATTTTAAAATTTCGATCTCAGATCCATTTAACCTGAATTTGTATTAAATAATGAACATAAATTAATCAAATTAATAAAAATAGGGAGTAAAGTAGCTTTTATAAAAGCTCAGGGTGTTAAGTAGTCATTAGAAAAAATCTCATAAGAGTTGTTTTCCCTTGAATTTACAAATATAATTTCTTTTCATATTTTAAAATAAGAGTAAATTTTAAGATATAAATATCCAAACTGATGTAATATGTATAATATTCAATAAAAACAAAAAAATTACTACAATTAAAAAGAATAATATTTAGAAACCTTTCTGAAAACAACAAGTAAAGAGAAAATTTATAAAAATTCACAGAAACTATCCCCACAACCCTACTACAATATTTCTATCCATTTGATAGTTTGTTGGTCAATTAAAATATCCAAAACAACCTTATTATTATTATGAGCTAAAAATTTTAATCAGTAAATTATTTTAATAAAAAATATGTTAGAATATCTAACATAGTTTTATTTTTACTTTTTTAAATTAAAATTTTATTTATTAAATTTATTAACTTACAAAGAAAACAATAATAATATAAATAAAAATAAATTAAGAACATATTAACTATTTTATATATTAAATAAAAGGAATTTTTCTTATTTTCTCTATATTAGACGAAACCTTTCTTTAGGTAGTCTTTTTTGATAATTAAAATTATTTTTAAATACTATGATTGCTTCCATATATTTTAAAGAAAATGAAAAAAATAAATAAATACTTTTACTTTGTGAGTAATAATTTAATAAATAAATAAATAATAATTTAAATATTTAATACAATTATAATTTTAATTTTTTATATTAAAAATAAAATAATTAACATTTAAACATAATAATTTTTTTTTTATAAAATAATAATGAAACTAGTAGTTAATTATTAATATTTGTTATTATTTTAAGTTATTTATTTAATATAACTTTACGTATATAAAATAAAAAGGGTAGCAACATAACTGGTATTCAAGTGCCAGGCATATTTGTTAATCCATTGTATAATGTAAAACTATTCTCATTTTCTGTTTTTTTTATTAAATTTTAAAATAAATCAGAGATTTAAGTGATATTTGTCAAGACATGCATAGTATAAATTAATCAAAACTGGTCGTCTTCTTCAAAAGCACGCCCTGAATCCTGTGAAAGCAGATAACGATACTCCTCCGCCATTTTGCTATTTTTCTCCTATTTTCACATTAAATATTCATTTTTTCTTCTGGTTTCTGGTTCTACCCTTGCTAATCTTGACGTCCTCTTCAACACAGTATCATTATTTTCTCCAAGCATGTAAATTTCGTGAAATTGTAAGTTATTTATTAATTTTGTATAAGTTATAATATCATAATTCATTAATCATCAATTAATATATATTGAGAATTAATATACAATCAATTTTGTGAAATTGAGAATTTAAAATTTGAAATTATTATTCACTGAATCTAATTAGATTCTAATTGATCAAATTAAACTTATATTTGTGTTAATTAAGATATATGAAAATATTATATGCGATCAATTTGATAAAATTAGTAAAATTGAAAAAATTAGAGCATAATGAACGGTGATCAAATTATGAAACTAAATTTTTTTTCAAAATACCCAGTATGGTATATTCGGATGTTTAGTTTTCACTTTGCACCCCGTCCAGGCATGTATTTAGGGACTGTTGAGGTGCACAACAAACTGGAGGTGAGTCGGAGGAAACAACTTGCAAAGCATTTTGAACTTTCAGTATATTTGGAACCGTAGAGTATTGGCATAAAATAATTAAGGTATTCTGAGTGCGAATAGGAAATAAAGACGGGATTTAAATAAATATAAAAATGTAAAAATATATAATTTTGTAATATCTCCCTAATGCAATATTTTAGGGAGATAAAAATGTAAAGATTAATTTAGTAAATTCATTAAGTTTAATTTTAAATAAAATGTATTTGATTAAGAAATTTATATGTAATTTTTACCTTTTCCGAAACAGAAGATAAGAGAAATTAAATTTTAAAGTAAAAAAGAGCGATAAAATTTTAAATTTAAAGGGTTTAATAACCAAAAAAAAAAAAGTTATTGCATGAAAATACATAGAATAATATAAAAGCGTTGATTATTTATTTTTTCAAAATTCAGAATAATTAAGAAACATTTTCTAAATATAAAAAACACCTAGATATTTTTTTTTTTTTTTTTAAATGGCAATCTAATGAGAACACAGATTAAAATAAATAAATATATAAAACCATCGTACTAGGAGTTCGGCTCTTCTTTTACTTAGCCCATTTTTTACTAGCCATCAGCATAATATAATCTGCAACTAAATACTTTATAATATATAAATGTTATTTTTATATAACAATTTAAAAAATAAACTTTTTTTGTTATATTTTCCAGATTTGATGAGGAAATGTAATAAAAACAGTGGAAATATTTATAAATTGTTCCATTAAAATGTTTTTAACATGTAACTACTACGTAAAAATATTTTATTATTTTAAAATATATATGTACAGAGAATTCAAATTGAAGATATCTCTGGGCATTCCATCTCCATCGTTGCAAAATCTATTTGTAAACTTCTAGTCCTAGAGGATTTTTGTCAATGTTGATGAAAACAAACTATTGTATTTATCGTAATGAATAATAAGTAAATCAAATAACACTTATACGTTCAGAAGGAACCTAATTAATAAATAATCCAATTAGGTAACCTAATTAATATAACAAATTATATTTTTAATAAAATAGTTCTATTTTAATTGTTACGCTCACCGCCCCGCCCCGCCCCTTTTAGGAAAGGCCTAGACATAAAGCATGTAGAAGTAGAAGCAAAAGATTCAGAGAATAAATTAAAGTGGTTCAGAGAAAATCTAGAGATATAAAAGTAATTAAAGAGGCTACAGAAATTACAGAAGCCTAAAGAGCCTAACAAACAATCACAGCGACTTGAAGAACTTAACTAGAAATTTGAAAAGACTAAGAGAGTTTAAAAATAAATTAAGAGGTTTTAAAAATACGAGAACAAAATACAGAAGTTCAAAGTGTTTGAGATAAAACTACAAAAGTTTTAAGGAAACCTAAGGATTACTTACATAAGGGAGAGATTCAAATGGTCTAAAAAAGAAGAGCAAAATTTTTTTAATGTTTAGGCACACCTTAACTCATAATAACGATCCTCAATACTTCCATTTCAGATATATTATAAATCTTTAACTTTCTCCAATTGTTACTCAAAGATATAACAAATTAGAGCATACTATGCAGTGAATGCTTGTGTTTACAGCACAAATACAATCACTTATAAATTATCAATATGAAAAAGATTAATGCCGAATCAAAGATATATAATAATAGAAAATTTTATGGAATAAATAATGTACAAAAAAGTGGAAAATCTTTTGCTACAAGAAGATATAAGAAGAGTATACCGAAATCATAACAAACTAGCTCAATCATAGACATGTTAATCGATATAGACAATTAGGGAAGCAGGGCAAAGAAGTAATTTGAAAGAAAGCTTCTTTCTTAGGAAGTCATCATCTAATGCATATAAATTAAAAATACCAAACCAATTTTATAGTGAAACATGCATCATCACCAAAAGCATTAATGTAGATAACATAAAGATCAGCATTTTGGGACATGAAATCTACACATGGTCATAAATAGTTTGATTCTCAATAATTTTTCCTTGTTCGATCATAATGATTACGTAAGGATTCCTATCCAAATCTAAAAGAAAACCCGCATTTATTGTTGCAACAAAGTCTTGTTACTTGTTCTGATGACCAAGAAAATTATCTCGTACAAAATACATATAACTTGACCTACAAGAACACAGACCCTGGATATGGCTACAAGTTAAATATAAATCTCAGCTTCAAACATCAAAGCAAAAACATTACTGCTAATCAATCATCGGTACTTGATAACTAGCAACTATCAAATATAAAGAAACAACTAAAATTTTAGTTGATGTTGTAAATGATTAATGTTGAAAAGTTGAGAAAGAAACCTTGAGACGTCTGTTTTAATAAGAAGAAAAACTTAGGTAGAACAATTACAGTAACATCATATAACATCAATACTCTGTCTTTTACATTCTCTCTTCGTAGTGAATAATTTCACAATGAATGTAAGTGCTTTAAGCATTTATTAAATAAGTGAATTGATAACGTGGTATACAACGTATCATACATAACACTTTCTTATAACAATTAATACTATTCGTTTCAAAATTTTCATCTTAAAATACATTCCAAATGATATGGCAAATGAGTTAATATGCATTTATTGAATAATAATTTTTACAATTTTCAAAATTATTTATTACATTCTCTCTATCGAATGAATGCATGCCACTTCAATTGAAATGTATTTTGAGAAAAAATTTGAGATGAGTAACATTACTCTTCTCATAATAGTAATTTGCTCGGTTACAAATTAGCCACTACAACACAAATCAAATATTTTGAGATGTCAAACAGTACTCTTTGCACGCAACATCAGTTTGAAAATCAGTACAGTAATATACATTTTCTAGCCTTCCACTGCCATTGTATTGAAGTAAGCTAGAACTGTTTCAAACTATGGGCACATAGGAGAGTAAACATATGTGAACCATGACTGCGATAGCGAGAGGGGCACAAAGATCTCCATAAACTTGGAAATGACTGAATCATCACTTTCATGAATATTGAATAAGCAAAATTTAATATATTTTGAGAAATTTTTGGGTTATTATTATTGAATGTAAAAAATACGCAAGTGTGGTGATATTTCCACAAAAGAGAGAGAAAAAAGAGAGGTCATAAATGGAGTGTGAGATACAAGATGGTCCACTGACAAAAGAGTGACGCTGGTGATTAACATTGCTAAAGCCAAACAATAAAATTAGCATTGACAATGTGACATGAACCAACCATGAGATTTGCATGGTATTAAAGTTCTCAGATCAGTTTCAACTTTCAAAGATCTACAATATACACATACAAAAACCACTTGCAAGAATGTCCATAAAATAGTCAAGTTTATTTTCTAATCATTAGTTTCTAGTGAAGACAAACATGAATTTAGCTGATATCATCAAACTAAAACATTAAAAACCAAAAACAAAAACAGATCGAAAAAGAAAAGGAAGATATTCTAACTCACTTCTTGTATTCCTACCTTCTCTTGAGGTGTTTTCATGAGATAATACCCTAAAGTAATTGCCCCCTTTTGCCTTTCTCTATATACCTGAAGATTGAAAACCCGCAATCTGTTTACCATTAGCTCGTAAGAGTAATAAAAATCAAGGATCTGTAGAGTATATAAACGGATCTAAAACATAAATCCATAAAAAAAGAAACAACTATATATGAATCAATAAAATCACCTTTTGTTAAAGACAAGCAGTATCGCCAAAATTTTCTTTCTCTGCAAATTGACTAGTCCCATCTGTCTAAAGAGACTAGTCAATAAGAGTCCATTTCCATTCCAGTTCATTGTGTTCGGAAGAATAATCATAGATCTGGCAAAGGGCATATATAAGGCTCTTAAATAGCAAACAAAATCCTGTTCTTCCCTGCAAAATATAAAAGTATATGTATAAAAAGAAGGATACTGAATCCATTCCAACAATAGAGAAAACTGAAATAAGGAAATATACTCACCTGACAGCAACAGAAAGGAAAGTAACAAAACAGAAGGAGTCACCTTTCTTATTTAGAATACTGAATACTGAAAATCGAATACTGAATACCCAAGTGCAAACTGAGACGGGTGAGTTTTGAATATATTCGATGGCCCTTATTAGAGTCGTTTATTGCTGATGCAGCATCATCAAGATTCTCAATTTCAAACTCCTTTGGCAGAGAAGATCGCATCGCTACTGTGCATTCGCATGTGAATCTTGATGATGCTACATCCGCAAACAACGACTGTCAATCTATCCATGCAACTAAGCTTTCAGAAAAATCAACTGATTGATGGGAAAAAATGGAGAGGTGTGAAGATGGCGAAATCAATAAATAAATGAAAAGGAGACTTGAAAGTTTGGAACTGTTGTCCAACCTAGAACCAAGACCACGAGTACTAGCTGACGTGTCCAGTTACCAGTGCTTAAACGCAAGTGATTATATGGAAAAACAGAAGAATCTAGCAAGTTGAACTCGGTTTCAAGAATCAATCAAAAGAAAACCCTATTTTGGTTAGAAATTTTATATTATCCCTTACTAACATGTGGAATTGAAAACTAACTAGTGCTCCGGAAGTCTATAGCTTCTGCTATATATGTGGATAATTTGGATTATCCGATCGATTCTGGCCTACACCCAGGTCAGATTTCATCCAAAATCACCTTCCAAAGGGAGAATTGATCACAATTTTGTAGCTAAATAATTATCATAACTCCTACCGATACAGAAACTAATAGATAAAACCAATCGAGAGATATGATATAACCTAGAAATATATGAAGACTAGATTATCAGAGATCTAAAGGATGGAGAAAAAAGATAAGATTGTGTTTGGGGAGGGGAGATTTTTTTATTTTTGAAGGACGGTGAGGGTAGAGTAAGGAGTCTCAAAAGAGCATGATAATACTAGAGTGCTAGATAGAGGAGGTATTTATACAAGGATGGCTGTGAAGGTTATTGGCTTTTAATGTAATTGCCTGTATTTTATTGATGCTTTCATATATAATTTATTTTTTATTTTTGATTGGCTCACGCTTAGCTGTATTTTGGAGAAAATCTTATTAGACGTTAAGATCTCTATGAAATTCATAATAATATGGGGCAACTTCATTATGATAACTATTATTATATATATAATAATTTTTTTTTTTATATATTTTAAATATTAATAATTAATTATTTTGAATATAAATATGTATATTATAAAAGTTTTATTAGATAAATGTAAAAATGTGATATGAGATATTGCTTAAGATTTTTTTAATAGAATATTTTTTTTCTTTGCAACCCTTATATTATTATCATCAATTGCTTTAGAAATTATTTTTATTACTCCTATTTTTAATATTCTTGTTAAAAAAGATTATTCATTTATGGTCTGTATGTACATTTACTTAAATTCACTCAAATTTTATTTGTGTTTATGAAATGTTAACCACATTCGGGCTTTTTATATGTTTCATGTACATGAAAGCGACCAATATGCTCAGACTTGTCCAAATATTAGTGAATGTTTTGTATATTTTTTAGCACTTTTTTTTTTTTTTTTAAACAAAATTTATAAATTAATTTTTTTAAGAAAATGTATGAAATATTCTTTTGATATTATTTATTTTTTATTTTAAACTTA
Source organism: Trichilia hirta (assembly GCA_035221805.1). Taxonomy (NCBI): domain Eukaryota; kingdom Viridiplantae; phylum Streptophyta; class Magnoliopsida; order Sapindales; family Meliaceae; genus Trichilia; species Trichilia hirta. Next base: position 5,733,724 of record JAWDEX010000007.1, on the reverse strand, counting down.
AAGTTTATATGTTTTAAGATAGCAAATGAAACCAATATTTGGTTAAGTTCAAGAGTAATTTCAAAAATTAAATTCAAATTTAATAATTTTTTTCTTAACTTTAGCCTATTACAATTAGATGGAAGCCGGTATATAATATCAGATAAAAATTTAATTGTAAATATTACAGATATAAGTACAATTCACATGTAAAAACGTTTTAAAATAATATAGATGAAGTTTTTTTGAATACTCAAGAGATGGAGGTGACTTTACAGTACATAAAAAAAGAAACGTAGAGTAGCCAATATCACATCCAAAAAATTTGATTGGAGCCATAACAATCTAGACCTTCCTTTGCAATTTGGAGGTTCCAATCCTCAACTGGATCAGATTGAACAATTCAGACCTTAGAAAATCAGCTTGTTCACCATCAAATTTCCCTCCATCAAATCAATCTAGAAATTAGAATAAATTTCACACGAAATGACATGTACTATGCCAAATCAAATTGGAATTTGTTCTATTCCAAGGAATATGAGAATATTTTCAATTATCATCAATTGATGTCATATATATATATATACGGGGGACGAAGTTGTCTCATGGCTTGGAGGGGACGTATTTGTTATACAAATGTGTAATATTATATTTAAACCTCGTAAAATATACCTTTTTATAATTTCGCCCTTGCAAATATATAAGCTTGATAATTTGACTCCTTACAATTCAAAAGTGGATATCGGTAAAATAAATGTTTAATTAGGTTCAAAATTTTGAAGTAATGAACGGAGATCCAATCACAGATTTTCGTATCATATTTAATTGGTTATCAGGAGTATTCCATGATAAGAAACATAAGGATGCATTTGTGTTAGTATTTCAATTCAGAGACTTTAGTTGATTTCAAAAATAAAAGTTTCTCTTTTGAAGAGCCGGTCCTCGAGTGTAGTGTCTTCGGTGCTTATCTACTGCTTGCCCACGAGCTACAATGGACGTTCAATTCTCACCAGATTATTTTCTACCAATTTTTTCAGTTGTTATTTTGGAAATTAATGCATACCTCCCACCAAAGCTGTTTTTTTCTTTTTCATATAAATGACTAAAATTAGGAAATGATCAATATTAACACTATATTTATTTAACACCATAAAGGATGTTTAGATCATTTTAACAATAAAAATAAAAATTACAATACATCACTATTAACCCACAATTGATAGTTTTCCAGATGCATCGTACTAAATATGACTAAGGTTTGCTTATCAATGTGTTCTAAATTTAGTAATTATGTTAGATTAGTGGTGGTTAAGCAATGACATGAAATTATAAAATTATATCAGTGGGAATGATACAATTATTCACGATTTTTATTTGTTTATATTTTTAAAAATTTTTGAAGCAACTGAATTGTATATCAAGACAACAGTTTCAAATGAACTGTAAGTTTAAGATGACTATTTGATTTATTTAAAGTTTCAAAAAAATTGTTGTATCAAAAGTTAAAAACACTATTACATAAGATTTTGATTAGTCAACTAATGGTGTTGAGAGGCAAGATAAGAGGGGATAAGCGATCGTTTCTTAATTCTAGCCATTTATCTGAAAAAATGAAAACTGCATTGGAGATATATGATGATATTTCTTTAACTTTTTTTAAAAGGAATTTTGACTTTATTATTTCATGAAATATATTTGTTAGTTGGTGATATGACGCATAAGCATACATCCTCTATTTTTTTCTAATTTTTTTTAATTAAAATCTCTAACTTAAGAATTATATTTTAAAAATATAAAAAAATTAAAAGAAAAGAGAGTTATAATAAAAAGATTGAAATTCGAGGATCTTGTATAAATATCTTAATTTTTCTGCGAGGAAATTTCATTTTTCTAGTTATTAGCCGCTTTTTTAATTACAATTATTATTGTAATAGTGAAAAATAATTTAGAACAGCCAGAAATCATTTTAGGTATTGAAATAATTATTGTTTATCCTTTTATATTTGATCTAATATCCCAACTCCCCTTAACAATTTTAGAAACAACTCTAAATCCCCCTAGCATGACGTTCGTAATCTTTGAAATCAACATTTTGAGATTTTTCTTTTCTTTTTTTTTTTTTTTTTTATTTTGAATGGTATCACTTAAGTTAAAAATTAATTTCTTATATATGTGAGTATATCATGGGTACTTTTTCTTTTCTTTTCTTTTTTTTTTTTGTCTCTTTTTCTAAATTCAATTCTTAGAAATTGAACAATAAAATAGAATCAGTACCAATAAAATCATAATATTTTTCTAACATTAGTATTTATATAAGAGAGAAATTTGTATGACCTAACTTGTCATTAATAGGTGAAATTAATTTGATTGTTTGTTGAATAAAGTAGTTGAATGACTTCAACTTATTAGTGGCAAGTTGATAAAGCGAGTGCATAAAAATTTTAATATAATTTTATTAGATTCTATTAAAACAATCTAACATATTTAACCTTTGGTTATGTTAGAAAAGAAAAGAAAGAGTGTTCATTCATTTATATAAATTTTTTTAATTAATTATAAAATGCTTGTAAATAATAGTTGATGACCCTTTCGGCTTCAACGACACCCGAAAGAACCTAAATAACCGTTTTTATATATCCGAAATAAATAAATAATTAATTAAAGTAAATAAAATCATTGAGTTGATAGATTATGCCCTTTCTTATCCACCGGAACGATGAGCTATTTCCGTACAAGCTGACGTATGTGTGTTCAGATTTTTATTAGAAGTTGTTGGCCACTTTCATCTTCGATTTCGTAATCTCCATCGTGGTCCTGGAACAACGGAAGACACGTTTCAAATGAAAATTAAATTGCAGACAGAATGCATCCACGTCGGATACGCACTAGACATTCAATTATTTATTTCTACCGCTGGTCAACGCTAATTATAATTCGGGCACTTGCGAGAGTATTGAGTGTTTGGATGGAACTCGATAAATTGTATTGAGTGTTTGTATCTAGAATAAATTGTAATTTGAGGAATATTGATTATTTAGAATTTTATTAAATATGTAAAATGGCTAACAAACTTTTGTGGTCATTCATCATTCAGTAGAAACTTATTTTCTCTTTATTCCAATACATTTCTACTTCCTCGTAAAGAAAAACACCAAGTTTCGTTTCAAATTGAGAAATTTTAATTTGAATTATTTAAATTTTGATCTTAATTAGTAAAATTATGATAAAAATATTTAAATAATTACTGTTTGCTATCTTATAATATGAATATTAAAATTTATTAATTAATCATAAGTAAACTGAGTTTGAACTCATAATTATTATGAAATAAAATTTTAAATGTTAAATATTAATATAAATATTTACTTAATTTTATTAAAAATTAACATATTATTACACATTTTTTTAATATCACTTTCAAATGCACTCAAAAAGACCCTTAATTTTAATATAAAAGATTTAGGTATCTTCTACTTTTCCTCCCACTAAGACAAAGACACTACTAAATTTTGAATGAAAATAAATAAATAAAATGTGAGATCCAATTTTGCACACGTTGCATGGAAACAACATGAGGCCACTTTTTGACGATGTGATGTCAATACTCAAAAATAATCGTCGAGGTTCATTTTGGTTGATTTTCTCATCAATTTCATCCAAATTATTTCTTGAAAACGAACGAATTTTCCATTATCATGATGGGATCCGATGAATTGATGGGAGGCGGATAATTCAAAACTATGAACGCATACCATTTGTTGCTCAATTATACACACAACAATGGCTCTTTTTTCCTGTTAATTGCTTGTGATGGATGGATTGTTGATGATGATACGTAAATATCTGGAATTCTAGGTGGATGGATGGTCCAGACATAATTAATAGGTAAGTGAAGCGAAGGGAATTCACGTTTTTCCTGTGTCTATTCCTGTGTTTATGCTTGCCCCATTGGATTCTAGATAGCTGCATTCTGGAGCTTACTGGACCTTTTGGTCACCTCAAAGAAATGAATAAACAGAAAGGGGACGTATTCATTCAATTCAAAGCATAGAAACGTGAATTCGACGTTTCAATTTTCAAATAAATTAGTCAAATGGGTAAGAGTTTCATTATTTGTAAGAGCGATGAGGAAAAGTGGGACGTTGTCACGTGGGAAGCGCGGTGGTCTAGAAGGTGAGAACTGAGAAAAAAAAACAAAAGAGAATTGTACGGCCGGTCCACTGTTCCACGTGACGAGAGATAGGTCAAGGCAGTCTTGTTCAAATCTCTGTATCTGTCCCTTTGCTTTTCTCAATCAAAAAATAGGAGAGCATGAGCTTGTGATGCAGAAGATGTAAGCGTGTTAGCTAGGCTTATTGGGAAGAAGAAGAGGAATTTAAGGAGAGGAGAAAAACTGAAATGAAATGAAAAAAAGGGGACCTCTCAATGGAATCTTTAATTTTTAATATTATCAAAATTATTTGTATCTACATGGTATAAGTAAAACGCAACTATCAATTTATATCAATTCGAATATTTAATAAACTGAATAATTAAATTAATATATATTAATTATTAGTTTATCTCACTTGAAATTAATATTGTTATTCACAAAAGTTTAAATTTATAACTTAAAAAAACGACCAATATACATCTGGCTGTCTGGCTAGGCAGGAATTAGCCATTAGGGTTGTGGTGGAATGGAATTGACATGTGAATTTGAAAAGGTGAGGCCAGCTATGTATATTTAATATATATCAAACTGAAAAGCAAGATGATAAATTTTCCATCAACAATTTTTGATATATCTAGATCTATCCCACAAAAATATGTAGATGCATTTATAGGGAAGACTATAATACAGTATAGGATATTGAAGAAATAGATAAACAGTTGAATTTATTTCACTTAAGTTTAATATATTGTCTTATTTAAAATAAAATACTCACTTTCTCATATTAAACATGCAGATATGTTATAGACTCTATATTATAATATGACTTTGCATTAACTAGAGTGCTTAAATTTTATTTTTTTATCTCATACAAAATCAACACGCAAAATTTGATTACTCGTTTATCTCAAATCGGAATTTAGTGTACTCGGATTGGACGATTAGACTTGCTCTTACAATGCAATCATATAAAATATTCACCCCTAACGCTCATTAGATTTTTCAATAAATAAAATTATTTTTAGTAAAATAAATATATATTAATTAAATTATTATTTATATTAATTAAAAAAACTATTATACCACATTATTTAAGCATATTAAATAATTTTCTTCATTAAAATATATATTCTTTTTCTTCTTAGAAACTCTCATCTCTTCTCTACTCTGCTCTTAGGATCCTTGGAGCTCTCTTGAAGTTCCTTTTTATAATAACATCAATACCCTTAATTTTTTAGTGTAATAAGAAATCTTACATTATAAGAAATTCTAAAATCATAAGGTATCTCATATTTTCTTACTATTTTGCATTGTTCACTTCAAATGTCTGTATCGCTTGTGTATCATGGGTCATCAATGGGTGCCCGCCTTGCGTGCATACTTAGCCATAGAAAAGTCTTAGGCCACTTGTGTAAGGGGATTTAGGCCACTGTTGGCGTCCTTTTGCATACGAGACTTACGACATTTTAAGTTATTCTATCAAGAAGCATGTTTGTATTTAATATATAGATTAACCGTATAGATTTTCTTAAATATCTAATTGGTCTATAATTTTGCGCGATTTTTTTTTTTTTTCAATAGATATTTCAAACCTTCGCGTGTACATCATATTTTATCTTTTATTCGATAACGTGCGATAGTTTAAATTTTTATTGTACAATAAGCTACCTGTAATTATCAGTGTCCAACGTCTATGCTGTCAGTCTTGTTCGTACACCTGATGCCTCACTTAATCTTTCTTAACTGTTGATTCTGTCAATTATGTTATACCATTAACACATATTAACTTCTTTTTTGCGTGTTATTTGCATTTGCCTTTTTTGTGCTGTTTCAACAGTACATTTAACCTCCTCCTATGATCTAAAATCAAATCCATTGTAAACTCTAGTGCAACTCTATGACTTTAGGTCTATGACACTCAGTTTGCAAAAGTCCATAAAGCCCAAGCGTATGTACGGCAATGGTTTTATGAAGCCACTTGCTTTCGTTCTTCTTATTCCTCCTTCCAAATTTGCAGCTTTCTCTCATTTTTCCCTTTTTAATCTCAACCCCACCTCTCGGTCTTAGACAAGTTGTATGCCAAATTCAAATATATATATATATATTTTAAATTTCTAAACTACATTATAGCAGGTTAACCCAAAAGATTTTGTAGCCTTCTAGACTACATTATAGACCGCCCCATATTTAAACGCACGCACGGCCTCCAAATTTTTAACTTCGTGGCCAGTGAAACAAAATTGACTGGAAGCCACTTAGAAACACCCCTTGAGATTTCTCTTTCATTTAAATTACAATTTAAAGAACGTTTTTATTGGCCACAACCGAGCAACAAAAACTCAAATTGTTTGTTCGCTAAGTTTAGGAATACAATTTTTTAACATAAATTTTTTAAAATTAACGTGATAATTAATATGACATAATTTTATGATTGTCACAAAGTTTATTTTTTTTAATTTTTATAAAAAAATAAAATTTATGATATTAATTTATATGATTGAGATTCTAACATTATTCTATCTATCTATCTCTCTTTTCTTTTATCTTTTGAAGACCGTTTTAATTAATTTACCCATATAATTGCATATTTTACATCATATCACTGGCAATTAATTTAGCAATCTTATATTAAGTAATTATTTATTATACAACTCATATTTATATGGTAGTTTTGTATGAGTATAAAATGAATTAATAAAATGTATATATTCAAGCTCTATCCTATTCCACACTGTCAAATTTGAAGATGAACATAAAAGAAAATAGTTTATATATACTACTGTAAATTTCTAAAAAAAAGTAGTTTACTTATACTACTGCAAATCACTTATCAATCTAAGAGCAAAAATAAATTGAGAGGGTATTATATCAACTATTATACTGATTGGGACATAAATTTTTTGTTACTTTTGTTCTTGAAATTTATTAAGTTTGCCTTCTTCAAAAATAAATATTTGTGTTCATTTAAACAACTCAATATTTAATGCATGTGTAAATCAAAATGACATTTGTACTTATATTAAAACAGATGTAACTTCTTTTAAGTATATCTTGTATTAATGAAGCGTTTATAAGTACAATTTTAGTAATTTGTGAAATTTTAACTAGACAAATGAATTATGTTTTTAAAAATTTTCTTAACTAATATGCAATCCAAAGTCAATAATAACCAATACAATCAGAAAAAAAATAAATTAGAAAAGTTAAAAGAAAATAAATACAAGAAATTTTATGTTGATTCAACATCTTTGATCTATGTTCCTGCTTTCAAGCCAGCCAAGTTTTAGACTTTCACTATTATGATAAAAGCATTTCTGACTTGATAAGGCCGCAAATTTCACAATACTTGATAACTTCACGGCATTACTCTTACAACCTTAATATGAAAATTTCGACAAAATTTTAAAAAATAAATGTATGTAAATTACAACACTCAATAGGAGTAGATATTCAAGCTTACGGCACATATTGGTTGAACTTCAAACAATCAAAACGAGTTTGAGGTCGATAATACTTTTAAAGTGAATTATGAAAAGGTTTAATTACAACAAGTTGATTGAGTTTATTGTACATTCAAGTTATTTTTCACTAGAATTAATATTCATCTTGAAATAATATTCTTTGGAAAAGCAAAATGAAATTTCTTTAATTCAAGGAATTTCATTATGTTTGAAATTTTGGCTTTCGAAAATATTAAGTATAAAATCATCTAAAATTAAAAAAAAAAAAAAAAATTAGTAAAGTCAAGTTTTAAAAAAGTTTGGAGCTCATATTTGCTTAGTAGTTACAAAAATCAAGACAATTTAACTTATAGATAGTTTAATTCTTAATTATAACTTTTGGAAATATTTATTTATTTATTTATATTAATAGATAAAACATTTAACATTGTGTTACTAAGGGAAATGTGTAGATTTTTTAAGTAAAACTAAATGTCATATTAGAATGATTAGTTTGTTTCTTTATCTTCATAAGTATATATATATTTTTTTAATTTTTTTACAATTCCCATACCTAAATCTCATCCTATCCTATGCATAATCCTAGAGTTGAATACAGACGGGCGTAAAAAAAGTGGTTTCTTTATATTACTGCAAACAATTTAGTCAAACTTCCAAGGACAATATGTACTTAATAAACTAAAAGAAAGGTAGTATTCATTTTTTACTGAATGAATGCCTATAAAATCTGAATTCTAAATAGGCCTAAAATTTTGAATATGAATAATCTATTTATTTATTTTTTTGTCTGAAATATGAATATAATTAGTATTAAATTATTTATTTTTTAAATAAGGAGGTCTAAAAATCAATATTTTTACTTTTATATCATTCTAATTTTAAATATTAAATAAAAATAAAATCTTAAATTTTATTGTAACTATTTATATTATATAAAAATAAATATATATATAGTTTTAATTTTAAAGATACTTTGATAAATTTAAATTTAAATTAAAATAAAAAATGATAATATTTATGTTATTTTATCATATCAAGTTCTTTAAATTGTATAATATCTTGATGAAAATAAACGTGTCTTGAAAAAAAGTACTAGATTTTTAAACGAGTAAATTTGTAAATAAATTAATTAATTTAAAATATTTTTATAAATATATTTTATCAGATTTTCTGATGTTAAGATTTACCCAAAAAAATTAAAAAATTTTTTTTTTACTTCTTTTAAGCAAAAAGTGTCCTAAAAAGTGTATTAAGCTGATAAAATAAAATAATTCGGCATTACAACAAAACAAAACAAAACAACTCTAAATTATGTAAATTATATATTAGGCAAAAAAAAAAAAAAAACAGTAACTCTAATTATATATTAGGTAAAATATAAAGGTTTTCTAAATTTTAGTAATGATAAAAGATTATAATGTAATGACGAACAAATAATAAAAAATAGAATTTATAGAAATGTAAGATATGATTGTCTTTTTGTTTTAAAAAATATAAGATTACAACAAAAATTCTAAAAATTACATTAAATATTTTTTTAAATTATTTAATAATATGCTTTTCAAAAGCATCTTCTCCTTCTAAATTATAAAAGAAGCCGCTTAAATTGTTTTTATTAAATACCAATTTAGTCTAAAGTTATGAAGTAAGTTGTTTATTATTTTTTAAAAGTAATCCTAAAATTGGCACTAATTAACTTAACTTTATCAAAAAGTAATTTCAAACTTTAAAAGGGTAAACAACATCTAGACTCTAAAAAATTTGAGAAAAGGGTTATCTAAACCCATAAAACCCAAATTAAACAATAGCTCGATCCTCAAAGCACTATTTGGTTGCTTAAAAATTAATTATACCTTTGAATTTTAATTATTATAAAAAAGATATTTTCACATAATTTTTTTTAAGTTTTATAAAAAATTGCATGGCAAAGAGTTTTGTAAATATTAACAAAATTACCCCTAACAGTATTCCCATTATATTTGATGAATTAGATTTTATTTATTTATGGTCAAATTTTTATATTTTAATGAAAATTAGTTCTCATTTACAACAAAAAATAGATAAGCCCTCCAAGTCTTCAACAATTATTTCCGAGTGCTTTGTGACATCGAAATCAACGTCCGCTTTCTTTCCCCTATACCGATAATTTCTCGTGGTTGCTTGGAAAATGTGTATATTACCAAGAGAAATTGTAATTCCTCAAAAATCTTTGTTCGTAATACGCACCTACCTGGATTGGATTTTTAATCTCTCTCTTCTCATAATTTAACACAACATATTATTAGAAATCAAATTTAAAATATAAATGAATGATAAATTTAATTTATTATGCGATAAAAAATAACAAAATTAGTAACATGTGAAAAAATGATAATCAAATTTTTTATATTTTTGTTTTATTCATTTAATTAAATTTAACACTATTTTTAAGCTAACCAATTACTAAAATATAAAATATAATTAGATTAGTCAATTTTATGTTAAATTTTAAATTTTTTTATATTAGATGTCAGATATTTAAAGTTGTAAAATTTCAGATATTATAATAAATTTTTAATTTTGGAGTTGTAATTGAAATAAATGTAAAATATACTTGATATTTATAGACATTTATGAAATTACTATCACTGGTTTAGTTGAAAAATGCTAAGATTTTTAGTTAATTTAAACTTCTATGCAAGATCATTTTTTCTTATGTATGTATTATTTTCATAAACAACGTTAGAGAAGGTATGTGACAATACACATTTTAAGAATAATTAATATTTAGGGGTAATAGATTATTAAATAATACTTATGAGGACTAATTGTCGTTTCGTTTAGATTTTGGGTTCTAATTGACTCTATCTCTAAATTTTAAGGGTTTAGATGTTGGTTGCTTCCAATTTTTTAGAGTAAACGAGATCTCTTCTGTTACAATATATATATATTTTTTTTCACTTTAAATTGAAACTGTTGCAATGACACGTATACTTTTAATTATTAATAATTTATCATTTAACATTTTAACATTAAAACAGGAAGGGATGGGATAGAAAATTATCTCTAACCTAATAATCTATTGAGTTGACCCAATTCTAATATTAATGAACATTTATTTAAATATAAAATATTATAAATTAGTTAAATAAATATAAAAAATATTCATACTATAAAACAAAAATACAAAACTTTGTAATTTTTACTATGAGGCTTTATTTATTATGATTAATATATATATATATTATTGTTAATTAATTAATTTATTAAAATATTAAATAATATTAATTAATTAATTTATTAAAATATTAAATAATATATTTTGTAAATTACAAGTTATTTAATGTCTATTTATTATATTAAAATTAAAAAATAATACACATTCATATGATTATAAATTAGTATTTTTATATTAAATTAGTATTATATATAAAGATTAAACAAAATAACTATATTTTAATAACTTAATTAGTTGATAATTATCAATAAAAATAATAAGTATACAATTACAACATTTATCATTTATTTAATCTATTAATATCTTAAAATCTTAATAAGTTAATAAATTGACTATTATCATAACGATTATATTTAATCAATTTATTTAATTTTTATAATATCATGATTGTTATGTAATTATGGCTTTCAATGTTTTAATATTATATAATCATGATTTTTTTTCATGTCGGCTTCTCACCATTTACAAAGAAAATTTTTTTTTACTTCCATTCTAACCAAGTTTATAAATAAATAAATGTTTTTTTTTTCAAATATTATATATCTTAAAATAATTGAAATAAAAGAAAGAATGAAAACAATTTAATCTCTTCTAATCTTTTATGAATTTAAATTTTTTTATTTAATTAATTTATCTAAATCTTTTAATTGTTTTTTTTTATCGATTTTTTGAGCTAATATTTATAATAATTGTGAATATTTAAATATAATGTTCAATTTTTATATTTTAAATTTTATAATTGCGTTAATACGTATATTTATTATTTATTATTTTAATTTAATAAAAGAAGATAAATGTCAAGATTGATACTTGTAGTTTATTTAATCTATCATTATTTTTATTTTTTGTAAACAATAGATTGATTAAATACAATATTAATAGATAATTGTCAAATAATTAATTTATTAACATTTTAAAATAATAATAATAATAATAGATTAAATAAATTACAAGTTTACAATTATAACATTTATCATTTATTTAATTTAAATATTTTTAATAAAATACTCTATTGATTATTGTCACTAATATTGTATCAATCAATTTATCATTTATAATATTATATTTAATTTTTTTGCATAATATTCAATTGTCAAATATTTAATGTTAGTTTATTTATATTAAAAATATTTTATTTAAATACTAAATTAATAACTTATCTACCGTTCTAATTAGACTAAATGCAACGAAAAAGTAAGGAATAAGAACGAGGACTTGGATCCCTAAATTAAAAGGAAGAATCCTCGTCACGTCCTCGTTTCTTTTTAAAAGAAGGATGAAGTAGGGACGACAATCACCATCTCATAACGAAGACATAAAAGAGCCATTTTCACTCGTTATCATCCCTAAAATTATGACCCATTACTTTATATTTATACCATTTTAGATATTATTTATCATTTAATTAAAATTACTTCAAAATACTGATTTTTTCCTTGTAATAGTGACAAAAATAGAATAAAAGAATTCTTGTCTTGTTGTCTCTAAAAATCAAAGGGAGAGTATTTTTGTAACAGAAGTCACTGTGCGAATTAGGATTTGAATGACGGTCGTTTGCCTACCTAAAAGGGGTAAAATTATTATTGTTATTTTTTTTTTTTTATTTTCTTTAACAAAAAGTAAAGTATTTACAAAGTTATTATCTTAAAATAGCAGACAAAAGAAACAATCCTAAACTGTTTCACGAATCAACCATAAATGAGATCAATTAAAAGAATATAAAAAAGGAAAAAAACAGAATCAAAATTTATACTATGAAAAAGGAGACCAATGTCATTAAGGAAATAGCAAGGGACAATTTGATGTCACATTGCCAGAGCAAAACACAGCACGGCAGACAAAAGCCAAAGGCATTGGCAGATGACAAGACCGGAGTTTGCATTGGCATGTCCGTTTCTTTGCTTTGAGATTTTGTTTGCTTTATTGTCACTCTCAACGAATACTCATCATCACTATTTTATTTTCATGGAAAATTTTCAAAGATCTTTATATAATCTTGCCAATGTTAGTTTTCTATTCCTCAGTTAAGGGTTTGAAAAGCAAATTATTTGGACCCCTCTGGTGATAAATATTTCACGTCAGATTCTGATGGCGGATTCTCCTAGATAAAAACATTTCGTTTTTGGTTCCTCTACAGCTACTTTTATCTTTTTTGTTCGTTTCTTTTGAAAAATTTCTCTCTTTATCAGGTAGGTTTTTGTTCGCTCTGCAAATTCCAGCTTGGGTTTGTCGACCTTTACCTTTTACTAATTGAAAAAAGGAATTTTACAGTGTTATCTATTATTTTTCTAAAATTTTGAATAGTTCACTTAATATTGGTAGGCTTCATCTTGATGTTTAATTTGAATTTAATGAATTTTCAATTGTTTGTATTCAATTTCATCTGGGGTTTCTTAATTTTTTTTTTTGTGCGGATAAACTCTGAGTGTATTAAAATTAATTATTTTTACTTAATTGCTTCTTAATAATTCGGAATATCAATTTCGACTAGACGGTGGCCGTGAAAGGTTGTCTTGGTCATCGAAGAAATTGAGTCTTAGCTGAGTCAGGTAAGTCTTTTTGCTTGATGTAAAGTTCATATTCTTATTTTCTTGGTTTTTAGAGACTAATCCCTCTGTCTGTATGCGTGTGCTTGGGGTGTGGGGGTAGGAATTTTTTTTCCCCTTGTTTTTTAGAGACTAATCTCTCGTTGTGTATGCTTTTGCTTGGGGTAGGGGTGGTCTATTTTTATTTTCTTTAGTTTTCACCTACAAATGTGAATGTTGCTTTCTTAAAGTTGGTATGTGCTTTGATTTAAACATAAATTTTATGTGAGTTCTTTTTGTTCATTTTCATATCTAATTCTTTAGAGTTTGAAACTAACGGATTTAGACTCTCAAACAAAGTGTTTGCTGGTGCATGTTTAAGAAATTTCTGTTTTTTTATATACTTTGTCTAATGCCGGAGGGATTGCATTGTTACCATTTGGGTTGGAGAATTTCTTTATTAAAGCGATTGAGGGGCACTAGCAGAGTGTGATTTTACGCTTCTTGCATTTTGCTTTAGGTCTGTGTTCTGCTGAAGCTAGTTGGAGTTTGCTTGATTGTAAATTGAGAAACTTGTTTGATAAGAAGTTTAGAGTAAACTGTGTATATATATATATGGAACACACTACCTTAAGTTCTGTGTTGGCTTTCTCATTGCTGGTGGACATGCTATAGACGGATTTGCGTTATGTCAGGTACTAGAAAGGGGTAACATTTTTGTATGCATGACTATTGAAATACTAGAAAGTTCTGTGTTGGCTTTCTCATTGCTGGTGCACATGATATAGACGGATTTGCATTATATCAGGTACTAGAAAGGGGTAACATTTTTGTTGCATGACTATTGAACTACAATGGAAAAGGTTTTCAAGATATGGGTACCTTTGCTAGGTTTCGGTATGTTTTCTTAGTGGAATGAAATGCTGAATGCAAAATGTGGGAATGGGATACCTCACAACTGCTGGAATTTCATTTCCAGGCTATACTATTTATTTTCACTAAATTAGGGAGAGGACTACTAGGGACAAAAACATTTTGGTTGATGGATGCACTTTGAAATGCTATGCTGAATAGCAAGCTTGCTAATCACAAATGCTTTCTTGTTTGATTAAGAAACGACACTCGTTTCTTCAATGTGGTCAGACTGTAATTGTCTACAGGCACATGAGGGTAGTGATTATGCTTTTTCCATGTCTAAATAATGTTTTCCATGCAGATGCTTTGCACATCTTTCAATTATATCTTATATTGGGCATAGTCAGCCTTTTATTTCAATGGAATTCATCTAGGTCTTCAAGAAATTTCTCTGTAGTGTCCCTTAATCAGAGTCCAGAGGATATGGATACTCTAGATCTAGGTATAGAATTTTCAAGGAAATGAGATCGCAGCATCTTGCACTGTTGATTCATTTCTAGTTGCGGCAACCTCATTTATACACTGATAAGATATTTATTGTCCATGTCTGTTATTCATTGGATGTTGAAATATTGCTCAGATTTGATGTTCTTAAATTTAGAGGATCAATATCGGTCATTGATACAGGTGGTAATTCCTATTGCACTGTTACAATCTATGTTCGGTTGTTTATAAGTAGCACGTTTGATTTAATTTGAATGAACTATTGAATTTTTGAATTTACTTCTGTTTGTTGAGAATGTGTAGAAATAATAAAATTATAGAAAATCATATTATTTTAGATAATTGGAATGCTAAAACCTTTTTGTTATTATAAATTTTTATACTTTTTTTTTTTGTTGAATCTGATATTTTTATGCATTGTGGTAGTTATATTTTTTATCTTTTCATTTTCCATCAGATAGATGGTGTCTCTAAAAAAATAGGGTTTGATGAGGAGCCACTCAGTAATCTTCAAATTCTGTTGTTAGTATTTAATGAATGAGTGTGTCATGTTACAAGTTCGGTATTATATATATTATTTGTGTTACTAAAAGGGGGAAAATGATTTTTTAAATATTAGTTTTGGAGATAGTGTTAACAGATGTACGACAAGGTTTTAGAGATTTTGAAGACTTTTTCTCTCTTACGAGTAAAATTATTGCAAATAACAATGTTTTTAGGTACTATTTATGTGATTTTGTATTTATAATAGCTTATAGAATTATTTGTTTCAAATATATAAAACCTTATTCATGTTTACTATCACAATTTGTGAGAAACATAATATAAACATGTTAAAAAAAAAGTTTGATAAAAACAAAATTTTAGAATTCGAGCAGAAGAGCTTTAAATTAGAAACTTGAAACAAAGTGACCGGATGGTAAATAAGATTTGTGGGAGAAATTCAGAAAAATCGATGGCTTGGTCAATTTTATTATTAAATTATTGTCAAAAAAGTGCAATGCTCTCATCACAAACTTGTGTACATCTTAAGCTAATCTGCTTGCAGCTCTTGTTTATGTTATTACAATGAAATGTGTTAAGCAAACTACTGACTGTTGGGTTCAATGATTCTTGATCTGTATGTTTGGAATTTTCCAGAGGTGTGTATATATATATATTTATATATATATATATATATATGGTTTGCTACCCCTTTTATTTCCCAAACTTTCAGAATAAGTTATGCCTTTGCTAGTGATATGCTTAAATATGCATATTGGGTTGGCTGCACCTTTTTATTTTCCAACTTTCAGAATAAGCTATACCTTTTCCATTGGTATGCGTAAAATTTATTTTCTTCATTTCTTCCTCAGAAACAGAAAGTCATCTATCGTTTTTCGAGGGTGTCTATGGGTTGGGTTGAACGGAAATGTAAGCAGTACATGATCAGGTCAATAGATGAAAGTTATTCCATTATGCCTTGGCTTGTCAAATCAATGACTTTCTATTATTTATCTTCTATGTAGTGCATTAGGAACATATCACCTCCAGCTCTCTGTGTCATTTAGTTTGCATCAAATGAGAGCAATTTTGTTTTTTATTGCAATCTGATTTTGTATGTCATTGGCTCCAAAGTAGAAAACAAAATGGCATTTAAATTTTAATTATTCTTGAGCCTTGCTTATGTTATTTGTAACAGTTCCATCCTCTTTGGAATTGCTTTTTAAGTTAACATACTCTGTCATTGTGCACAAGCAATAACCATGTGACCAAAGTTTAAGTGGAACTGATTGCTAACTATGGCCTTTTAATTTAAAAACATTCACAAGATGATAGCATTTGCATGGTCATGCCATTTGAGGGCAAGAACTAGAAGTTCATTTTGGTAAGTTTTAAGTGAGAGAAATTTCTCATTGTTATTTCCTGACATTTCATAATATTGCAGGCCTCATAATATTGCAGGCCTTTCTACTTAGGTTAGTGGGGAACCAGATTTTACGGATTTGCTATATATTGTTTCAGTAAGGTGACAGATCTGCACCTCTTAAACATGCTGATAGCAACCTCTCTGCTATACCTTATCATCAAGTATAATTGATTTCCTCGCTTAAACTGAAATACCTTTATCCTATATTTCCTCTCTAGAAGCCTATATGACAGCTGGACAGTCTAATATGTTGACTCATGTTCATCGTATAATAGGTATGCCATGCATGAGGGGTTAAGATTAATGAGTATTTATCCTAAATTAACAGGCAGATGTCTTTTACTAGCAGAAGCCGGCTACTTAGGTTGACAATGATATGGAATTAGTCTTTAAATATCAGTATGTCACATAATGCTATATTTACGTTGTTTGATAGCAACCCGACACTTTTTGTTCAATTATTGAATGCTATATTATGTCATGTATCACTGCCATCACAATTTTGAAAATTTTGCTGACACTGTCTTTTTTGGGGTCATTTGCGTTGCCTTCTTCCTTAGTTCATCATTGTGCCATTAGGATCTGTCTCCAACATGAACAACCAATATGGTGAAGAGCATGTAAGCATTAACAATTGGTGATTATTTATATGACTAAAATCAAATGGATCTTGTTAAACATAGACTCCATTTGCAGGATGCAGCAACTGTAGTTGGATTTGAAGTCCCAAGGTCACCTGATTCCAGTTACAATAACGTGTACCCTGGCAATGAAGATGAGGCACGCGATCCACCTCTTGTACCCCTGCATTTGCAGCAGCCATGCTTCTGGATTTCTTTCTTTCTTTTTTTTTCTTTTTTTTTTTCCAATTTTACTCTTCGGATACAAAGTTAGAATTCTACTTTTAGCAAATAAAGTAGTATTGATTGAGAAGTGTTAATTATATACTAATAATGAAATAACAAAATAAATAATTTTTTTACATGTAATTTTCAAAAATAAGCATGTCAAATGTTCTTATTTCTATACGATCAAGCGAGTAAAGTGGACATGTAGATAAATTCCTTTGGTATTAAATAATGGTAAACTGCCACAATATTCTTCAAAACTTTGTCTATATATATATATATATATATATATATAATCAGCAGTTAAAAATTGCCTAATGGGACGTTTGTGTTTACTGCCCTTTGTAGTATCAAACAGGCAAGTGGAAATTGAACCCATTGTGAATTATAATTACCCATTTTATTATCAGTAAATTTTAATAAAATTATAAAGAGGAATAATATTTGTTGATTATTTCCACGAAAAGAACGTTGATTAATGGTATTGGTATTACACATGCACGGATGATGATTTCATCAACATTGTTTGTTTGTTAGACATCAGTTGATATTTACATATACATACTATATATTCATATTATTTTAGTATTTTGTTGTTTATTCTCCAAATTAAGTACAATGCATTTCTTCTGAGTTTTGGAACAAATATTTTTAGTCAATTTCTGCTTCCACATAATGTTGAGGCTCTGTCTATTATTAATTATTCGATGTTTTTGTATTGAATATATTTATTTGCATTGATTTATGGATTCATTATAGATTATAGAGTGTGCTTCATTCCATGTGATTACATTGTCTATTTGAGCTTCTCAACAAATTGTGCTGGAAATTACAGGCCAAGGACGGATCTATTTCTTCACAATTATATTATTAATTTTAACAGTTTTATTATCAATACATACTTATTTGTCAACTATTATAGTTATAATAATTGTAATTTTACTTAATTTTAAAATTTCAACAATTAAAATATTTAATCATCCCTCCTACTCTTAAACTTTGGTGTATTCATATTGGCTGTTTTTATTAAAATTTAATGAATCATTTTCTTCTTCTCAAATTTATAAATCACTTGAGAAATAAATTAAGATCCTACTGTATATCAGCAATTAAAATAAAAATAATAATAGAAATACAAACGATTATATAAAAGTTCAAATGTACCAACGGAGATAGCGTAATAATACTGTATTTTTAATTGGCCCACATTATTTATTATAATTAATTGCAGTAATTTTGTATTTTTATAAATAAATGCTATAACATTACTTATTTGCATGATGAGTTTGTACCTCTAATATACTCTTAAATAAACCAACAAACCAACAATTCACTCTAATTAATTTTTCAACTTGTCAAAGGGAATTATTATTTGAATCCTTTTCCAAACTTGGGATGATCACGAACATAGGATGATATCATATCCTAGTAAAAATACTATAATTATGCAATATCTGCTGATATATGAAAGGTCTTATAATATCAGCCATCATTCTTCAGCATCCTTATCTTACCAAGCAATGATCTTCATGATCACAACCTCTTATATAATTGTATTCTTTGTGTCTCACATAATGCAGCCATTTCAAGTTTTAAAATGAAAATACAAAACCTGTAATAAGATGTGAACAAATACTATTATATTTTCTAATTTTAGGGATTGTTAACTACCCCGGAATGCATTCTGTTATTAATGATTTTAAGTATATAACCATATACTCTCTTCGATAATGCAAACAGTCGACACAAATCAAGTCATTGGTCTCTTGAAAATAAAACAAGCAAAAACTCTCAGAGTTTGTGAAAGGTTAAGGTGGGGGACTTATGATATGATTTGAGTCTCCATCGTGAAATCAACGATGAAGAGAACCAGAAATTTTAGTTTAATCCAAGATGTATTATTTGACCTGAGAAGTTGGAGATTGCAGGCCATTTGCATTTCCAGTGAAACAACAATTTGGGGTGCGTTGACAAGTTATTAATTTAAAACAAGGGGATGATATGATTTTAGAAACAATGGATTTATTATCTTTTGGTTGACATGACTCTGTGCGTGTGTGCGTGTGTGTGTACAGGTTGGCTTTAAAGTAGGACACAAAATATAATACTATAGAATTAGGTACTTGGTTGCATTTGATAACATTATTTATTCATTAATTTATTTTTGGTTGATGATAATGTGAATGTATATGCCAAGAAATTGAAAGCAAAATTAATTTAATCCACATGTTGCACGAAGTGAACACAAGCTGAAGCAGCTGCTTCTATCAAACAGCTAATTAAGGCTTCATTCGAGTCTGGAAACAGTAGTATTGACTGGAGCACAATGCTACTTGTCGAGTGGCTTATAACCTGCACTGAAGGAATTCTATTAGATCTTGGCACCTCAACCTACAAATCAAATAGATAATAGAGAAAGAAATAGAAAAATTCTAGTTTCCTACTATAAATGGAATTTCATTTGTACTCAAAACATGAGCACCATCTTATACATATATAATTTTTTAACGACATGTAAATATATTTTCAGAGTCTAATTGAAGTTAGTCATCTTTTTTAGTGCTTACTTCTATTCTACTCCGTAAGTGTATGATGAGTTAAATTAAGATTATATTTGGATGTTACTCACTCTCTTATTCTATTTTAAAATTTTAATTAAATAAAAATTGTTATTTGTATATTTCATAATAAGAAAAATTATTGGACCGCATATTTTTATTTTCACTTAAATTTAATTATGTAGGACAGGAATGAAACGAATAGAAACGAAGACAATTCCACATAACACTTTCTTAACTTTCACACTACTCCGTCAACCACTATAGTTAAATTCTTGTACTTCTCCATGAGTAAAAAAAACAAACAAAGAAAATGCAAACAGGACAACACTTATATGAAAGCTCATCTATGAACATCACAATCGTCAGATAATTAATTAGAACTAATTCTTACCTCCGATAACCCTCAACTCCAAAAACTAACTAAAAATAATTTGTTAAGGAAAATGTTTTCCTTAATTTATAGCTAATTAACTAGCTTGAAGAGTCGAAATGAAGGAGAGATGCTTTACCCATCAATCAATAAAAATATAATTAAATTGGCCTAAATGTCAT
The DNA here is from genome assembly GCA_035221805.1 of Trichilia hirta. Lineage (NCBI taxonomy): Eukaryota > Viridiplantae > Streptophyta > Magnoliopsida > Sapindales > Meliaceae > Trichilia > Trichilia hirta. The sequence continues at coordinate 5,713,160 of JAWDEX010000007.1, read as the reverse complement.
TAATGTGAGTTTATTAGTCAGGTAATCAATTAGTTTAGTGGTGGGGTTAGTTGAAGTTGATCCTTGGGATATACGACGAGACTTTCCAGCTCATAGATAGATGCGGCGAAATGGAATATCATTTTTGTTTAATTACGTTTCGTAACTGTCGTGAATCTCAATAGCCTGTTAGAGGCCACATAGAATGTCAACGGTTACCACAGTATAAATATAACATAGCCCTTGCCTTCCCTTCACCGCATAAAAACTAATGCACATCTTTCTCTACATTCAAATTAGTTTTACATTCCTTGTTCTGAGTTTGGAAAAACAAAACAAAAAAACGTTGAGAAAATGGCAGACATTGAGGGAGAACCAGGGAGCTCCATGCATGGAGTCACAGGCAGAGAACCTGCCTTTGCCTTCGCAGTTGCATCACCAATGGTTCCAACTGATACGACGGCGAAATTTGATTTACCTGTTGATTCCGAACACAAGGCCAAAGTGTTCAAGCTCTTCTCTTTTGCAAACCCACACATGAGAACTTTTCACTTGTCCTGGATTTCCTTCTTCACTTGCTTTGTCTCGACCTTCGCCGCAGCTCCTCTGGTTCCTATCATTCGTGATAACCTCAATTTAACCAAAGCAGACATTGGAAATGCTGGGGTTGCTTCAGTTTCGGGGAGCATATTCTCTAGGCTAACTATGGGTGCAGTCTGTGACTTATTGGGGCCACGATATGGATGTGCTTTCTTGGTCATGCTTTCAGCACCTACTGTGTTTTCAATGTCATTTATATCGAATGCTGGAGGATATATAGCCGTCCGATTCATGATCGGATTCTCTCTTGCAACCTTTGTCTCATGCCAATTTTGGATGAGCACAATGTTTAACAGTAAGATAATTGGTCTTGCAAATGGAACGGCAGCTGGTTGGGGTAACATGGGAGGAGGTGCCACTCAACTCTTGATGCCCCTCGTTTACGATATCATTCAACGAGCTGGAGCAACTCCTTTCACTGCCTGGAGAATCGCCTTTTTCATTCCCGGATGGATGCATGTAATCATGGGAATTTTGGTCTTAACC
>JAWDEX010000007.1:5682829-5699839 GCA_035221805.1 Trichilia hirta | reverse complement strand
CAATTAGAAGCACAAATATGATAAAACTGTAAGCTTAACTTCCCACTACCACCACAAACACTATAAGATCTTTTAGAAGAGCACTTTGTACAGTAGCTCCATTTCTTGGGAAGCCTGTCACGGACAAACAATCCTGTGCATCAGATGAATTCTAAAGACGATAAAGGAGAAACGAAGGGAAAATGTACCCTGCTGTATATCGAGTGGCCATATTCTTTGCAGTCAATCTTCCCCTCTCAATACTTTCATCGGACAACTTCTTAAGCACAAATCCTTCCCCATTGCATACAGAACATATGCCAGAGCCACCACAATCTTCAAGAATATACACACAAGGAACCTCGAGCATACATTTTAAGAAGGATTTACATTTTATTGAAACCTCAAGCATGAAAATGAAAGCTAAAGAGAAAAAGTAAAAGTTAATTTGCTTTGAGTTTTGGTGTTCTCATAAAACGCTTCTTTAAGAAGGATGAAAGAAGAGAAAAAGGTTTAATCTCTATCTCACGGTTCAACACCATATGGAACTTAATAGTACGAAATATGCTCTCCATTGATTTTCTACTTGAATAATTGAAGCATCCGTGTCCAAAACTCAGTTTTACACTCGTTTTCTAGGTGCTCAAGAGGATATTCATGAATCCTTGGTCAAGCCCTTCGACAAACTTTCCCAGTTTTTCCTGTGTTCACAGTTATCAGGAGAAGATCACAGTAAATTTGTTGGAGAATTCTATCCTCATAACTAATATAAAGACGCTGATTTTTTTTTAAAACTCACATTATGGCAACCCTTGAAATTTTACATGTTGAAATTGTAACAGTTCTGACTAAGAAGTGTTATCATCAAGTAAGCATATTCTTAATTGTAACAGTTCTGCCTAAGATGTGTTATTATTAAGTGAGCATAGTGTTAAGTGAGGATATTTCTGTTGCATTTCTTTTTCTTTTTCTTTTTTTTCTTTTTTCAGCATGACACCGTGTAGGAGCCATCTATATCATTTTTTCCAGTGTGAACTTGCAGAATCAAAAAATAATTCCTAAATAATGATGATACAGTAGAAAGTTGTTTATTTCATATATCTTACATGGATGATCTTTTGTAAAGAATTATATTACATCTTATTCTGAAAAAATTACGCACCTAAGTTTCCTCAGAACCTTTAGTTCTCCTCACCAGAAGGGTGGCTGCTGCACCTACTACTGTGGCAGCAATTACAACAGAATCAGCTGCTTCTGGTAGAAAAGAAGATAATGCAGATAACTTGTCTTCCTTGCTCTTGTGATTTCAAATCAATTGAGGAAAAAAATTTACTATCCAACCTCTTGCCAACTACCTATTTCAAGTTCCCAGTGGCTGCACAGCATCGAATTAGCAAAGATCAGTTAAAGCAGCAATCAATTTAATGACAGTGTATTCTGATTTTACAAATTATGTAACATAAGAATCATAATGTGTAAACAAGCATGCAGGAATGCACTCATACATACAAACATTTGTGCATCTATTAGGAAAATCTTGTTCTTTATAATGATAAACTTAGAAGTTCATTCATCAATAAAGAGAATGGATGCCTACTCTAGCCCGTAGAAATCAGTTAAGCAATCCGCCAGTCCACTAGAATAGAGAAACCTATTAAAAAATAAAATAAAAGGAATGTTTGTGAATGACAAGATCAATTTTTCAAATTCCAGTCATCTATAATACAAACACATTCAATTGCTTGTTTGTACTTCATTATAAACGTTCTAATTCGTACAGGCTATGGAAACAGTTTTATGAAATTTGTTTCAGTTACAGTCAGTAACTTATTATCAGTGTCGAGTGTACATCTCACAAACTGTGAATAATAAAACGAAAGGCAAATGAGGGCATCAAAAACTGGGCCAGACCAACTAAACGCTAATGAAGGCAATCCAGTTCCAACACTGGGTAAGGTCATATAACTTAAAAACAGAATTTTACACGAGCACAGCCAGAATTCCCCGCTCAGAGAAACCTTGTCCCAAACATATCTTCATCTTCTGATTGCAGAGGCAAATCCAGAATCAAAAGTCATACAAATACAATTAAATAATTCGGCAAGATATGAAATTTATAAGTTAAGCCACCAAATACAGGGCCTTTTTATTTCCACGTCCCGAATGACACTGACAATAAGCTTTGCCCAAATGGCAAATTCTGACCCCACAACAAAACACTTCACTGATACAAAACAAATCCAGAAAATCGTTTTCTGCCCTATTAAACATACCAAAAGGTACAATTTAAAAGACTGAGACGTTAACTTGACCGATCAAATTACTAATAGTTAAGTAAAGCAATCATCTTCAATCATCATTAATGCCTATGTCCCCATTTCTATGGTTCCCTTCACCACCCACAACCACTGTGATTCGTTTCAAGAATACAAGACATCAAACAACCGTTGTTATCTTAATTAAGAGCACCAATCTAACACAAACAATTCCGCTGTAACGTTTCACCAAATAAGTAAAAACCCATCTCTAAATACACTTAAACATAAAAGCAACCTCCCCATCAAAGTCCAACTAGCTCATTCTACAATGGGCACTTTCAATTAATGGCATTTTTTTATGACTTGATCACATTTACATCAACTACCTTCAGTTTACTGCATCTGTTAAAAGAATTCATTAAAAAAAGAAGGCAGATTTAGAGTTTTCTTAACTTGTTAGCGAGGGAAGCAGAGATAAAGATTGCAGCGCTAGCTCCATTCGAAAAGGGTAGGCAATTGTCCCCTCCCTGTCTTGAAACAGAGCATCGGCTGTGTTGTGCTGTGTTGTCTTGTGCTGCTAGTTTTAAAAGTTCTCTTCTTTATCGTACGGAGTAAGCTCTCAAATTGGCCCGTTATGGAGTTTGCCAATTTCAAAAGTGGCACTATTTCTAATAATTCCTTATTGTAGGATTAATTAATTGTAATATTCTCTGATAATAATTCAAAAAAGTTTCATGATCAGTTCCCATCCAATTTGCGAGTGCTGCAATTAAAAATGTCTAATTTTCCAATACAAAAAAGTTACATAGAAACGTTCTTATCACATCATTTATGTGAGATTGACTATACTATATTAATGTTATAGTTTTAAAATTTTATGTAGTTAGTTTGAAATTTTGTATTTTAAATTTTAAATTTTATAATGGTGATTTTAAATTTTACATTCTAAATTTAAATTTTGTGTCCGTGATTTTAACTTTGTATTAGAGTTTTTATTTAGTGTATTGATATACTGATATATAGCAGTGAAGACCCATTTATATAATTATTTAGAATAATTTTATCAAATGCATATTTATTTATTTTAAAATCAATTAATTAGAATAATAATTAGAATAAATGATGAAAATATTTTAAAATGCAATATCATGTTTTATTACACTTTTTCATGGAAACATCTTTATATCAAATTTTATTCAACTTGTTTATTATATATATATATATATAATAAACAAGTTGAATAAAATTTGATATAAAAATATTTCCATGAAATATATATATATAAGACAAAATTAGTTACTTATTTTGTGTGAAATAAGTTGATGAACAGACATAAAACGAAAAAAATTAAATTATATTAAAATTAAATAAAGTCAACAGTAAAATACAGCCTTTTTTTTTTTTTTTTTTTTATAAATAGTAAAATACAGCTTAGCTTTAGGTTGTGCCTACTTCATAAGTTATATAAGATTGATTAACGTTAATTACTGTAAGTGGACTTATGAAATGAAGGTAACCCTTATAAATGTCCATAGTGATTGCGAACTATCCCCAACATTTTTCAATGAAATCCTCAATTAACCTTCATTTTATAGATGCATGTCCTACTTGAAATGGATTTATGATAATTAAATTTAGTTGTTGAAATCACTTGCGTCTCCTACTTGATTTTATATTGATCAACCCTACTAAATCAATACTATTGATCAACCCTAATTGATTTGTTACTATATATTTGACACGTGGCATAAACCCACAATGTTGTTGTTACTAGGGCTTCATTAATTATTGGCAACCATACCGTTTCCAATTTAATTGTAGATATTAGTAATCTTAAATGGAGAAATAATCCTCTACCTACATTTGCCGTGGCGCATTCTCAAAATGCAAATTAATAAATCACAAAATTAAACTAATTATGCTTCTAATTTGGTTCTATATGGTATGATAATGGTAGATATAATGTTTTCGAGGTGTTCACTTAGAGGAAATGAAATATTGCTTCGATTGCTTCACTCTCTTAATCTAATTTATTGAACGCGAGCATTTGTTAAAGTCATGCAGGCACCATCCCCGCAGAAACCTAACAAATATAAATTACAGAAGCAGAAGCCACCCATTACTAAGGGGAAACGAGAAATTAAAACACTGTAAAATAAATTACCTTTATTTCCAACAAATTTGTTTTGGCCAATTTCTGATCAATCTGCTAATCGTTAGCTAGCAGAAATCTCTACCTTCTTAACTGACATTAAATATATTTAATGGCTTCTGTTAAAGATATTGAATCGAATTTAAATGCAACTACATATTTTCTCCTTCAGAACCCAACAACTATAAAGAATAATATGGCAAATGGGAGATGATCAACAAGCTTAATTAATGACAAAGACCTAAAACTAAAAGTATTTTGTTGACGAGTGTCATTAAGATATTTGTTAAAGTTTTTATATTTATTATTTATAGTAATTTTTGATATTAATATAATAATTAATGAGTTCTCTCTATTAATTTTTACGCGTTGAAAATAGTTACTAACTTAATATAAAAACTTTAACTTGCTCTAGTTGGCAAAACCCAAACTAAATTTTTAATATCTTGCTATTTGATTTCATATTCTTCAAGTTATTAAATATTAGTAATAAATATCTGCAGAAACATTAATAAATTTGTACGTGGAAATCACAAGTTTGAGATAAGAAAATATTGGTGCAGACATATAAACGAAAAAGATTTAAAAAAGCTAGGTGTAATTAGAACTCACGGGGTTCATCACATCACTTGGTTAGTAAAATTAAAAAAGTAACCACCTCAACAGCTCACCTCAAAATTAAGGAGATATATAGAAAAAAATGCTAATATTGCAATATCAATAGCAAGAAATGAGCTGTTGTCATCTTCATATTCATTTCATGGATATCAGCTACTCACGAGCTTATTAATTAAGTCCCTCCTCTTATAAATCCTCTCAGCCCACGGTCGAACATAAAACAATCAATATTCATACTACTCCATGAAGAAAATGTCTTTCTCAAACTCTTATGTTCTGGTCATCTATCTCCTCTTATTGCTGATTTCTTTCGATGTTTCGATGGCCGGACGCAGCATTCCTTCTAGTGTTCCGAGTACGATGAGGCCGTTATCAGAAGATTATTTGAAAATGAAGCCTCTATGGATGCATAAGCACCGGTTTTTTCATGGGAAAGAGGTAAAAAATTGCAAGCCAAAAGGTTCTAGGCATGCATCCGCTCCAAGCCGCTTCGTCAACCTTGCTCCTCTTGGCGGGTGTTTTCATGAAACGAAACCTTGATGATGGTTTCCTGAGATTAAAGACTAAATTATCAAAGATTATATTTGTATATGGTAATGTTTTGCCCGAGTTTGTGGGAGAGAAGAAGTCTTATTTGTTTTCATTTTTTTGTGTGCGTTTTGGGGGAAGATGGGAGATTTCCTATGTGCATGGTTGATGCGTTGAGGATTATGTATGTCATCTCTTAAGTACACTTATTAATGATGAATTGCAAAAGTTAATTCTATTCTTATTTAATGGATAATTGCATGGCAAACAAGTTACCATTATTATTGTTCAAAATTTTCTTTGTTTGTCTTAATTTTTTGAATTTAAACCATACTGCATTGAAATGAATCCAAAGAACTCACGTTGAAGTTACACCTCCGATCCCCGTTAATAAAAAATATAAGTTGTTTATTTTACATTTTTTAAAGTTTTGTTGGATTGGGTTGATTCATTTAACTTTCATTGGGTTTCGATGTTACCATAAATGAGCAACACAACTTCCTCACAAAGCATGTGAGCCCACCAAATGAGCACAGATATAGATATTGAACAACTGGGACCAAAGGCCGAATGAGGTATCTTCATCCCTAGAAATACTTTGGATGGTCATCCTGTAAATCGTCTCAATAAAGTTTCGTGTGAAACGTGGAAGCTCATTTTAGAAAATCTTAGAATGAACCAACTTTTTAAATAGGTGTACCATAAATGAGCAACACAACTTCCTCACAAAGCATGCGAGCCCACCAAACGAGCACATATATAGATATTGAGTAACGGGTACCAGGCAGAGGCCTAGTGAGGTATACTTCACCCCTAGAAATACTTTGGACGGTCATCCAGTAAAACGTCTCAAATAAGTTTCATGTGCAAACGTTGAAGCTCATTTTAGAAAATCTTCGAATGAACCACTTTTTTTATTAGGTATGCAGTAACAACAGTTGTAATACAATATACAACTTCCTAATCAACTCAAATCAAATACATATTGTAATTTAAATACTGAGCCTAAGTTTCAAATTTAACACAGGTTTACAAGTTTGATAAATAAATTCAAAACCACTCCACTAAGAACAAATTCAAGGAATTCATAATTACCACAAGCTTAAGCTCCACCGGTGCAAAGCTTTCGCAATACATCACACTTGCTGCTGTATTTCATTCCTTTTTATGCTTCATTAATTCAAGAGATTTGAAATAATGAAGGATGAAAATTCCATCCATCCACAACATATAATACTTGATCAAACAGAATAAACTGATGAAATTCTAACTTTCATTGCAAATTTAAGCCATGAATAACGATAAATTCTGTAGGAGACTGGAAACTGAAATGCGATACCAGATGGGACCTGTAGCTCATAAGTTCCATGTGGCGAAAGCTAAATGCAAAAAGTCACTTTAACTGGGAAAAAAAAACTAACTATACAAATCATCTTCATCGGCTGCACCAGCAGAGGTTGAAAATGGATCAGTTCCAGTAGTAGCACCACCAGTTGCTGTCTCTGAAAACCTAAATTCAGTTCCAAAGCCCCTGGACTGCTGCAAGGTCTGAGCAAACACCTGATATTTGCGGATATCAGCATCACTGACACTCCTTCGAGCATACTTCATGGACTCCTCAAAATGAGCAGCCTTAATCTCCGCCACATCATCCTCAGCATCCTCATCCATAGCCTCAGGATTATCGCTTCTCCTTCTCTCCTTCTCAATATCCTAGAATAATTTCAAATTTTCACTAATTGGAAAAATATCATTCACACAATGTCAAATTTAAATCAAGAAAACAGATGCAAAAGCATACCTTTTCTATGTTTTCCCTAATAGCATACTTGCAAGCTCTCTGGCATATCTCTGTAATGTCTGCACCACTGAAGCCTTGGGTATATTTAGCCAACGCTCTCAGATCAACATCTTTGGAGACAGGTGATTTTCTCAAACAAGCTTTAAAGATCTGAAGGCGCGATTCCTCGTCTGGAAGAGGAATATAAATTAACTGGTCAAGACGACCTGGCCTCAAAAGGGCAGGGTCAATGATGTCAGGTCTATTGGTGGCTCCAATAATAAAGACAGTTTTTTTGGCTGACATGCCATCCATTTCAGTTAGGAGTTGATTCAGAACCCGATCAGCAGCACCACCGGCATCCCCAACGCTGCTTCCCCTCTACAACATTCAACAAATTAAATTTAATTCAAAATCAAGATCATCAAAGAATAGACAAGGGATGGCATGCAAAGCAGAAGCATGGCAGGAAGTCATGTATAGAGCAAGATGTGCAGAACACAATAATAATTATGTTGCTTTCGGCAAAAAACTCAACCCAAATTTTAATAGACAAAAGCAGATGGCATATACTGAAATCTGAAATTTAAAACCTTGCTGAAACAAAGAAACAAACCTGAGTGGCAATAGAGTCAAGCTCATCAAAGAAAAGAACACAGGGGGCAGATTGCCGAGCTTTGTCAAATATTTCTCGAACATTGGCTTCACTCTCACCAAACCACATTGTAAGCAGTTCAGGGCCTTTGACACTGATGAAGTTTGCTTGGCATTCGTTTGCAATTGCCTTGGCCAGTAGAGTTTTCCCACATCCTGGGGGACCATAGAAAAGGACACCTTTTGAAGGTGACATGCCAAATTTCTCAAACTTCTCCGGGTGCTCCACTGGATATTGAACAGTCTATAGAAAGCCAAAAACACAGAGAAGGCAAAACATATAAATTCAGCAGCCAGTGAAGGAAGAAACCACATGATGCAAAACTGTACGAAGAGCACACTGAGTTCCTGCTCAACATATTTAACTAACAGCTTACTGAATAAAACTTTGCTGTATCTTCATCTCAAAAACATGATGACACATAAATGAAAACAGAGCCACACATAACATAATCCAGCAACGAATATTACCTCTTGAAGCTCCCGCTTAACATTCTCAAGGCCCCCAATGTCCTCCCAACTGACATTGGGAACTTCCACAACCTGTCAGTCAACAAGGGAAAAAGAATGTATGTAGTTAGACCACAGTTGCAAAGTTTTGTCTGTAGTATACAAAGTTACATTTGCCCACTTCAAAAGAGAGACAATTCTATTGCAGCTTGAGAGATTTACAGAAAATACACTTACAGTTTCACGCAAAGCAGAGGGGTTGCTCGTCCCAAGAGCGGTTTGGAAATGCTCATTTGAAACAGCCATAGAATTAAGAATCTCAGCATCAATAGTGTCATCTTCCAAGTCAATTATATCCATCTTCTCTCTGATGCATTGCAGTGCAGCTTCGGTACACAGAGCAGCAAGGTCCGCACCAACATATCCATGTGTGTCTTTAGCAATCCTTTCCAAATCCACCTGTAGATAAAAGAACCAAGTTTCAGAGGCATGAACTGGACTTGATAACTGTACAAATAGGCGATAATCAGTTCAAAATAACCATATCTGATCAATAATACAGTCATCATACTATCAATAAAATATAAACAATTAGGAGAAGCTGGATCCAAGTTTACAAATGTAACTCAAATCCACTTCAATATCCCATGGTCAAACCAGTTCTACATATAAAAACAAAGAAAAATAGTGCAACTTACATCATCAGACAGCTTCATGTTCTTGGTATGGATACGGAGAACTTCGAGGCGCCCAACTTCATCTGGGACACCAATATCGATCTCCCTGTCAAATCTACCAAACCTTCTCAGAGCAGGATCAACACTATTTGGCCTATTAGTAGCCCCAATAACAATGACATGAGCTCGGGTTTTCAGTCCATCCATAAGAGTCAAAAGCTGTGAAACAATCCTTCTTTCAACCTCGCCATGTGTCTTCTCACGCTTGGGAGCAATTGAATCAATTTCATCAATAAAGATGATTGATGGGGCATTCTTCTCTGCCTCTTCAAAGGCTTTCCGGAGATTGCTTTCACTCTCTCCAGCTAATTTGGACATGATCTCAGGCCCGTTAATACAAAAGAAGAAAGCACCAGTTTCATTTGCAACAGCTCTGGCAACCAATGTCTTTCCTGAGCCTGGTGGACCATAAAGTAAGATTCCTTTGGGTGGTTTCACACCAATTGATTTAAAGAGTTGAGGATGTCTCAATGGCAACTCCACTAACTCACGAATCTGAGCCATCTGCTTCCTAACACCACCCACATCATCATAACCAACTTCATCTAACCTATCCTCATCTTCCCTCTTGATAGGTTCCCCATCGCAGAAAATTTCAGTGTCTGGTGCAACCACACAATACTCCCCTGGATCAGTCTCAATGACTTTGAACTCTACACTTCTCATTCCACCCCTAACAAGGAATAAATCTCCTTTTCTCACAGGGCGATAAGCCTCCATGAAATAAGCTGCAAAAATAACATTGGCAATACACAAAAGTAGCCAGTGTCAGGTAATACAACATGCAAAAGAATAAAATAAACCACAAGATAAGAATATAAAGTTATTTTTATAGATGGAAAAGGAAAGCCACAATAGAGAACCATGCACAACTCATTTTTCCTTCAGAAAAGGGAAACTAAGAAGTAAAGAAATCAACAAACAATTGAAAAACAATAAAGAAATGGATAGGAAACTCACGTTTCAAGTATGCATCGAACAGATTTCCAGTAATACCTTCTATGGTATCATCAATAGGCAGAATGTGAACACGCTTACCATACTTCACATCCTGGCACTGGTGCACAGATACAATATCTCCAAGTCGGACCCTAAGATTTGATCTAACAACCTTGTTCATCCTTATCTTAGGCTGCTCACAAGTATCATCAGCAAGAGCAATGCAGATAGTGTCCTTTCTTTTCTTTCCCTGCAAATCGAATCAGGAAAAGGAAAATATAAACCACGTGCAATTCAAAACACAGAACATCAAGACCTAAGAACTCTATCCAAACCCTTAAATTTCCATATTCTTAAGCATATATAAAACAGGGGAAAATCAGTGCCCCAACACATCAAAGAAAAAGTAAAGCAAGATCACATCAACATTCCATGAACCAAACCAGAATCGAACATCCAATTCTACGCAATTGTATCCAAAATATTGACTAGCGAGTGCAGGAGCCACAAAAGCAAACATAAGCATGTACAAAAGAAATATAGTAAAGTACTTACTCCCATAATAGCTCAGAAAAATAAAATTGGATACCTAATGCTAAACAAATCGTTTCTATTAACAGCATATAAACCCAAACCCTAGCATCTGGAAAACATTCAGCTTGACTAGCTCAACCTAAAAACTAAACAATTACATGACAAATAATTCTAAAAGAAAAAAAGAGTAATTATTATATTAACTACATAAAAAAAATTTGAATCTCAAAGAGAGAGATCGTACTTTGATAAGAATGGTATCACCACGGAAAATCTGTAGCTTCTCCATTGTATCAGGGTGCAAACCGACGACCGAGTTGTCATCGTTGATTGCCTCGTCAACGATCAGCCGATTAGGTGATTTCTTCCTCTCCAAAATCGCCGTGGAGAAGTCCTTCTTCCCAGAGCTTCTGTAACCCAACAGAAAACCATCAGATTCGACGAATTTCAAGAAACTAAGAGCATCAACTTGATTATTTAGTTAGTGAGTTGACTCACTCGTTGGACGATTCGGCTGGATGAGTCATCGTTGTGTTGATAATCAAGAAATAGCAGCCCCGTAGATATTTTCGCGAGGAGAGAGAGGGTATGATGATAAACGAGGAGATGAAGTGAATGGCTGCTTTTTTTAATCTTTTCCTCCAGTGTCTTTTTTTTTACAAGAAATAAGATTTCTTAAAGAGAAAAGTACGAAAATAACCCATTTTTCAATATTTTTTTTACAATTGACCAAACGCTGAAAACATAAATCAATTTGACCATTAAGTTATTTTTTTTGAACAAATATACCCCAATTTTTCAAACACAAAAAGCACAGTAAGGTCACGTTCGAACTCACATGAATATCAAAAATCTCTCTTTGAAACTCACATTCTCTCCGAAAAATTACGTCTACGCTTCTCTCTCAGACTAGTGGCTGCATTAAACATCCGACGGAAATTTTATCCCAAAGATCATGAGTTTTTTTATCTACGTTTTGAATTTTTGAATTTTGAAACTACCAAACATTAAAACTTTTACAAAATAAACATATATACATATGTGTATATGTATGTATTTAGATATTATATCTTAGTTTAAATACGAGAAAATAATGATGAGAAATAATATTTAGGATGATTTTAACTGAAAGAATAATTATTGAAAAATTGCAGCCACTTCCAAATTTTTAACGAATTTTGCCCAAGGGACATGTAATGTAAGTTAGTTCAAAAGTCATTAGAAAAGTTTATTTTGAAAGTTAAATATACAATTAGTTCAAAAATAAATTTTACACTTAATTTGAAAGTTAATAATTAATTCAAAAGCTGGCTTAATTCAAAAGTAGATTTTACACTTTGTTCAAAAGTTGAATATACAATTAGTTTAAAAATTCATTAATACACTAAGTTTGAAAGTGTAATTTATACTTAGTTCAAAAGTTATATTATATATGTAATTCGAAAGTATAATTTACACTTTATTCGAAAGTTATATTACATAGTTTAGATTGAAAGTTATCTTATACACGTGTTTGAAAGTATGACTACATTTAGTTCAAAAGCTTACACATTTAGTTTGGAAGGTATATTAAACACTTATTTCGAAGGGTATATTATATACATGGTTCAAAGTTGGTTATACACTAGTTTGAAAGTTATATATTATATACATAGTTCGAAAGTTCCAAGCTATTTTAGCTCGAAAGTTAACATTGCTTGGTTGAAAATTGATAAATACATAATTCAAAAATCTTCAATTAATCTTAATTCAAAAATTAACTTGTGCATGTAGTTGAAAGTTAAATTAGTGTAAACAGAGGACTCATTGAAACTTAGTTGGAAAGTGAAATACTCTTGCTAGCTTCTTTCTCTTTTTCTTATTGATTTTTGGTTTCAGCTTGCATAATGTCCTAAAGAACTAAAAGATAAAAATTAAAATGTGTCCTGCTAGTTTGCAAATGAGCTTACACAATGTTCTTTATTTATTATAACGCTTAGTTCAAAAGTTGATTAATATAACTTAATTTAAAAACTTTTGAATGTTAAATTTGAACATATATAAGTGTAGATTATCTAATTAATGTAATTTAAATGTGTTTTTCTAGAATACATATGACAATGTTTGATACAATCCTCAAAATTCTGACATTAGACCTATGTTAATGATGTTGTCACATTTGTCTGTGAATAATATGATACGAAATAAGTTGAGCGGATAATAATGAAGCTTATTTAGACAGACTTGCTTATGATACTTTCTAGATTTATGAATATTTAATTTTTTAAAAGTCTAAATCAATGACTTCTTTTATAAGAAGTGGTCAAAGATGTGATTGATGAAGAGATATGGTTTATATTTGGAGGAACCCATATCAAGTTCTCTAAATACAAGTTAGGCCTTATCACAGGTCTAACTTTTGGTTCTTATCTTATTTTTTAGGGGGTAGTGATTGACTATTGAATAACTACTTTAATGATCACGAGAAGCTCATGTTATATGAGGTTGGTCGTGTATTTATAGCATAGACTTTAGCACAATAAATGATCAGGATGCATTAAAGTTGTCATTATACTATCTAATGCTATTAAGTAAGCTCAAGCATTATCTTATAGATACATGGTTATTATGAATTGTAGATGGCCTTGACAAATTTAATCGTTATCCATAGAGAGCCATTATATGGCGCTACTCTTATAAGTGCCTTAGCTGCATAAGGATGAAGTAAGTAGAGCATTATTAGAAAATAGCAGCTAAGGCTGGAGTGCGAAGAGAGAATTGTGTTAAAAAAATATAATATGGAGGGTTTTTCCATAGCTTTTTTAGTACACTGTAATTTTATTTTAAAGTTTTACTTATTGTTTGTTAATCTAATTTTGTTTATGTTACGTAAATATGAATATATGAGGAGATTGAAGCTTCTTGAGTGATTATCGCTCAAATCGCACACACTTCTTACACATGCTTAACTGGTAGTCAATTATAAATAATATTAGGCAAAAATAACTTTTAGAGATATTCAATATGGCCACTATAATTGAAGGTTGATTAAAGTCATAAACATGCAATTAGGGTTAATCATGCTTGAACATATATTTAGGGTTTCATTTGACAAAATTATTCAAGATCAAAGAAATAATCATTAACCTTTAGTAATGGATGATGAGGATCAAACCTCAAATGTATAGAATTGTCAAAAAATCAAACCTTTAAGCCTAATTGCTGCCTTGGCCAAATGAAAGAATGGGAAAGCTTGATTGTTTTTAATTTTAACTTTTGAAAATTATGATTAATTCATCCAAAAATGAAAATGACCCCTATTTGTATACTTTACATTAATTACTTAAGTGCTCTTATCATCTTAGTCAAAGACAAATGAGCCCTAAAATTTTTCATACAAACTTTGTAATAGTAATGTGCAAAATAATAAGTTTGCCTTCATTAAACCTTTTAATACCAAATTTCTTAAATTTAGTTAAACTTGCTTTGACCAAATTTGTTTTAATTTTTTTTTATTTCTTGATATTAATAAAATATTATAATTTACTTTAAGTTATGTTTGAGTCAATTAATAAAGTTATTGGATTAGTTAAACTATTTAAAAAATAAATTATTTACTCTTTTCGATATAATATTACCTCTGAAAATGCTAATTTTATTTCAAATAATATTTATTCTCTCTTAAAGTAAAACTAAACATAAGTTATTGATTGTGATCTCTTGAGTTTACTGTAATATTAATTGTAAGCCAAAATCGATCTCATCGAACTTATTTCAAACTATTCAAACATTTAATGACTATGGTTAACATTTAGCAATATGCCACAGCCTTTGAATTACAATAAAAAAAATCTTCATCGAACTTTTTATAGTTAATTATATATTTTGTGTAAATAAAATTCTTTTATTTATCTAATCTCAAATAAGTTAGGACTCATAGATTTTAAAACTCTAAACTCAGTTTCTTTTTTAACTAATAGTCATCACGTACTAAATCTGTTATTACAAAATTCTTTTGTGTAATTTATTATTAGCTTTGGCTAGAGACTTTTGTTTTAGGCACTTATCGATATCCAACCAAAAACTTAAATTCGAATGGAGTTAGTAAAAGCTCAAAATCTTATGTATCAAGTCAACAAATCCTATCTTAACAGTCATTCGTATTTCAATATAAATAATCTATAATCAAACTAATTTTTATATACAAAATATAATTAATCTCATATTTATAGATTATATGAACAATATGCATTTATATCAAATAAAAATTATGACATTTTAGATCTAAGGCCTACTTAACACATTAATATAATTAAATAATGAATCAATGACTACATGCATTCTATGTGATTTATTATTTTATTCTATGTGATTTATTATTTCTTTAGTCATATTTGAAAAATAATTCACTAATTGTTAATTCGCACTAATATTTTAATGACATGATTTTTATATTATCCCCACTAATATTATTTTATGATATTTACTTAAGATATTCAATATGTCTATTATACAATATCGATGTCTAGTTAATATTTTGTATATAGAGAATAGTTTAAATAATTAAATTAAATAGGTGATTTTATATGTATACTCTATTAATCAATATGATTGGAAAGAAAAAATAACGTATACATATGAATAAGAAACACTTTCTTTATTAACAAATATGTACAATATATATTATATAGTAATTTAATACAAAATGTCCAAAATCGATAACATAAATAGTTTTAAAACATATAACAATAACAATAACAGTAATAGCTCTTTAACTTGTTCAATACAATATTTTATTTTTTCTCCTTTAGTTTCCTTGTAATATTAACTGTTTATGAAATAATTCTATTTTTTTAGACCAGTATAGTAATTACTAAATTAAAGTTGATAGAAAAAGAGTTGCAACAGTCTTCTGTTGTTTGACTTTATATGTTTAATGGTGTACTAATGGTGAATATAGTGGTAAAATCAGTTTAGATAATGACACGAAGAAAAAGAAAGTTAGGATATGTTTTCAATTTTAATAAAACAAAATTAACTACTTAGAAGTAATTATGTACTGTAGAAGTTTAAATGATGTATCATTTAAAATTTATAGGATTGTGGTAAGTATTAGCTTATATATAGAAGAGATGAGGCTCACAACAATTTGAGTATATCTTCGAGTCATTGGCGATCTCTATCTACCCATTGATCTCTGCTTTTTACTAATGTCCGAGTCCTTGTTAATCTTTATTACTACTTTGAGATAATTCTCTGCACTCTTTTCACAATGCTAACATTGATGCTCCAGTACATAATTTGATTACAATTATGTCATATGATAAGTATATAAAAGTGTATAAGTATTAAGGTTTAAATTTATTATTTTATACTTTAAAATATAATTAATTTCCTCAAATTATGCATATTTTTGGTCTTTGGAATAAATTTTAGGTTGTGATAATTGCGATTTAGTTTTGTCTTTCATGCATTAAAAGTAAAAAAATCGTAACTTTTCAAGTAAGAGAGCTTTTAAGGTGATTCTCATTTCTATAGAAAGAAAACTCAATAAGATGAAAATTTCATATTTGGATCAACTACCAATTTGGACTCTAAATTACAATTTCAAAGCCATTCAAGCTTATTCACTGTTCTAGTCCAGATAGACCTTGCTTTAGTATTTTTGCCATAAATTTTGATAAAAATTTTAGATTGACATGAAAAAAGTGAAAGATTAAATAAAAAATAATTATCTAAAACTTTTATGTTTATTATTAAGCTTAAATAATTCATTTTTGAGGTCATCTATGACTTCTTTATGACAGCCAAAATTATTAGACTGTATCTGTTAAAGATTTTATTCAAATTTATCAACAATTACAACTACTAAACTTTGACATTTAGCTTTCATTTTGCCTATAAATAGAAACATTTTTGTGCTCTATAATGATATAATTTTGTGCTTGTAAAATATTCTCATTTATAAAAATACTCTTTTTCCTTTCATATAATGTTTTTCTAAGTTATTAGGTAAGGCTAAGAAGTTAAACTAATGATAAATGGTATATTTTCTAGATTTTACCTTTGGTTCTAATATTTAAATTCTTTTTATTAATTACATATTCATATTTTAAAAATTATTTTTAAATATTTAAACTCTTTGATTCTTTATGGACATTTAGCATATTGAATGCTTAAAATTTAATTCCTTGATTTATTGTTAACATATGACATAAAAGATGCTTTGAATTTTAACATGTTTTAAAATATTTTTTTAAATAATTTTATCAATTAATTCAAAGATATATTTTTAATCAAATACTAATATTTTGAAATATCAAATATCATGGTTGAAAATCAAAGTCATCAAGAAAAAATTAAAAACCCTCTAATGAAAACTATGCGTGAATACCTTCGACC
>JAWDEX010000007.1:5627044-5681998 GCA_035221805.1 Trichilia hirta | reverse complement strand
TTATACGATCCTTACGTTAACAGTAATAGTAAAATTTGTGTGATATGTTAAATTTTTTGTCCATAGAAAATTTAAGCATTAACATACTTAAACGTATTTAAGCATTAACATACTTAAACGTTGTTTTGGATATTATCTTAGAAAATCATGTCTGATAGTTCATCAGTAATGGAATAATTATGAAAATAGATCGACCATTGATAGAAAATAGTTTTCCATTTATTGCAATTTACTTTCTTATGAATTGTATTATCTTGTCGAAAACCTCGTGACATACAATAGAACTCACATTTTCATCTACGCGGCTTAATATGGTTTCTGTGAATGCATTACAATATAACCGGGTGTCTTTATCCCACGATCTATATGCCAAGCAGCGTTTACCAATTTTATAAATTGTAATGGCAAGTCGCAGCGCATTTAAAGTCAGTTATTATATGGATGAGGGATTTAAACGTATCACGAAAACTAGTTCAATCTATTAAAATGGATTGGTCAAGTTAACTGTTAGTTGAAAGTGTTTTCTATTTTACTTGGCAACTATCGAAATAGTAATGGGGAATGCTTGAAAATTTAAAGTACCCCAAATATGCATGATCCTAAGCAATTATCGGCATCGCAATTTCCATCCACGTTTCGAAAAAGAAATTGAAAAAAATTTAATAAAACAATACCACATATGCATTGTACCATTCTTAAGGGAGAGGTTTTTAAAGAGAGATTTGCTGATTATTCAATAGAGATAAATTTACGAAAAAAATAAATTTAAAAATATTATTAATCAATGGTGAATAAACTCACAAATAACAAATCTATTTATATTAATAATAATTCTAATTTTAAGAAAAAAATATTCCTAATTCTAAGTAAAAAATGTATTCACTGTAAACAAATAAATAAAAAAAGAATTTAAAAACTAAAATCTAATTAAATAATAAACTAAATAAAAATTCTAATTAAAGAACTAAATTAAATATGATTTGACTAAAATTTCTTAATTTTATTTTATTCCTACTTTTCATCCTACATCAAGGTACAAAAAATTTAAATAAGATGGCTTGATAAAACCATCCATTGAAGACAGGAGCGCAGCCAGAGCCAAAAGGACAAAAATTTATACATAAATATCAAATTAGTACACAAAAATTGAGTTTTTCAACTTTTACCCCAACAAGTTTTTTAACATTATATTTTGACCTATTCAAAGTGTAAATTTTAGCTCCTGATTAAAAATTATTGATGTGATTATTTTTACCATAATTATTATTTTTATAATTAATAAATTTAATATATATATATGGCCAAAAATTTATTGAGTAAATATACTGTGAAAAGATTTGCCACCCCATAAGACTTGTTATTAATTAATTTAAAAACAAGCAATTAAATAGAGTTGTGCAAACATATATATACTTGATGTTGGGAACTTTTAGATCCATGCTTTATCTATATTCTAATAATATATGCGCTGCTTAAATATAGTAGAAAATGAAAGTTAGATAACAAAGAAAGGCATGCCAATAATTTGAAGGTAGATATGACTAGCTGAAAGGGACGTTTCCTGGTAAGTTGATAACTAGAAAGCTCTCACCCACATGCTCGTCTCCTCATTTAATCAAAAGTCAGTCCGACCATGTCCTTCTCTCTTTTCTCTTTCTCCATCGCTATATTATTGTTAGATCAATAGCAACCTACCAATCTTATCCCTGCTAGCTCCTCTTAAACACCCCAATATGTAGAAAGTAAAGAAAAGAAAAGAAAAGAAACCTATCTAACATATTCTTAAACACATCCACCAGCAAATATTCTCACTATGGCTAAACTTAGAACCCATAATGGCATCAAGATTGTTGTTAAAAAGCTACAAAAATTCTCTTCCTTTGGGTAAAAAATCGAATTTCCACTCTGGTGAATATGAAGAAATCAGAGACTCCAGCAATGTTCCTGAAGATGTTAAAGAAGGACATGTTGCTGTGCTAGCTGTGTATGGAGATGAACCAAAGAGTTTCATCGGCCCATTGAGTTACCTGACTTATCCTACTTTTATTAGGCTTTTGGAGCAAGCGGCTGAATAGTATGGTTTTGATCGCAAAGGTGCACTCACAATTCCATGCCGGCTGAGTGAGCTTGAGAGAATATTGGCTGAAGAAGAACAATGGCATGATGCCAACTACAGTGTTACTGTTAAATGTAGTTCCTGCAATTCCATGGTGAAAAGCTGTTGAAACAGCAAGTCAGTAGCTGAATTTTGAATAATAATCAAATGATCATCATTTGTTTTTCTTTTATTCCTTTCCCCTTGTTTGAAGATTTGATGAAATCCGAGAAACAAGGGAATTTTTGGTCCATGGAAGGAATGCGTTTCAATTGCCTTTTGTGGCCCAGGAAGATCATGTCTTTGCTTGACCAGCTTCCGTTAATTTAATCGCATGAATTTATTGTTCTAGACTATGATTGGCAGTCGGGCCAGCATTCACTTCATCATTAATACTATTTTACATTGCATATATAGCAATTTTCTTTCTTTCTTGGAAATGCATGCTATTAATGTTAAAAATTCATTATATAATAGTTAAGATAAATGAACGGGACAATTAACGGTGGAATTCACTTTCTGATATAAACCAAATGGCAAATTAGAAATAAGATTAAGAAAGAAAAAGGAAGAAAAGAATGCCTCCACTATATATTACAATAATAGTCTAGACAAAGATACAAAAATGCAAGAGGAATTTAATTCCTATTACAAAAATCATAATAGAGCTTACTATTATTATTTGGTACGTTATTTATCAACTTAAATTTTTAGCTCAAATAGTAACTTAAAATAATATAAGAATTTATGTAATCCAATTTATCTTGAGTGATATATATATATATATATTTGTTTCTATATAAGCTTTTTTCTTTCGTTTATTTTTGTTAAGCTTGGCTCACGTGACAAATTTATTTGATATCAATCTCACACGTAAGGGAGCGGGAGCTTGTTATAACTTAATTCTATTTATGGATTTTTGAATTATTTTTATTTTGATCTTTGATCTTCTTCTACAAGTAGAGGCATTATAAGCTTTGACAAATCAATTATCACTGAATAATAGAGTTTATTCTTAAATCCTAAAATCGAAAGCAGCAGTGCGATGATAAATTATTTTGACGTTTACAAAAATTTATTATTTAATTAATGAATGCGATAAACTTTATATAGAAAATAATGAATTTGGATTTTCTCACCGTATATGTATCTATATATGGCAACATAATCACTGTATTATGCTAATTAATTCCCTCTCCTATGCAATTTCTTGCATATACAATGAGAAATTTTCATTGAAGACTTGACCAGTGAGGGGAACAGTGGGAGTACACACACAGAGATACTTCGTCATCTCACAATTATTCACGGCAATAGGCGGATGTTGTCACTAGTAAGCACTAGCCACCCAAGCACCATTTATAACGTTACCTACACCGATATAGTACAGTCCTACCTTGTACTCATACTCATCGTCTTCCACGTAGTATAGGTAGCCCACGTGGCATGCATCAGCATAATCTTTTAATTTTTTACATTATGAAATTAAAATTTGAAGAACATATACAAGATCGAAGATTTATGATTTGAGCATAAATATATCTCCGCTTTGTTTAAATAATTGAGAAAGTTCCACGAGTTTTATATACGGCATATTATTGTCGATTATTTTTGTTACAAAAATTTAAAATTTAATAGCAAAAAAACAAACAAATGAATTTTCAAAAGATAATTGAAATATAAAGACTTGAAAATAATTATTATCTTATTATTAAAATAATAATTTAAGTAATTATATTATATTTGTATTATATTAATAAATTTATACTATTATTTAAATTAATTTAAATTTAATTTATTTATTAATCGAGTCATAAATTTTTAATTTAAATACAATTTATTTATTAATTATATTATTTATTTATTATATACCTTATCTATTTATTAAACAAGTTACGATATGATATAATTTGATTATTAATTTAATTCAATTTATTTAATTTATTTAATTAATTAATATAAAATTTAATTTATTTAATTATTTATTTATTTAAATATAAATAAAATATTAAATAAAATTATTATATTAAATAATTTTTTATTTAAATACGATTATTTATATAAATAAAATTAATTAATTAATTAATTATATTATAAATAAATTTAAAAATTAAAATTTTTAAATTTAAATTTATTTAATTATATTAAATTTATATTAAATAATTTTATCGTAATTTAAATTATCGATTTTATTTATTATGTTAGGATTTACATTAACCCTTATCTCCAAATCTCATGGTTCTATTCCCCTGTCTCCGGTATGTCATTTTTTTTGTCGGATTTTGTAAAGCATTAATGAATTTTCCCGTCTAACGTCCACCTTTGATCCTTAATACGGGAGTGATGTTAGTTTGCTTCCCATATAATGCCTCGGCAATTAATGAAAGGATCTTCTTGCGGCGAAAATAAATATCTGGTGACAGCTAGAACTGACGTACTTCCACATAAGATGTTTTTGATCAACTTTTTTTCACTTTTTTTTTGCCTTTCATTGATGATTGATGAGCTTTATACACAACATTTTTTTTTTTTTTTTTTTATTTGTATCAATATCTAGCGGAATTAGATCTGTAGAAGATAAAAAGTTTGGCATGTCAAATCGATTTGTGGACCCCCTGGAATCAATTGAATCAAAGCTACTTGTCAGCTGTCAATACCATAATCGAGGTCATTTAGACTCGGCACAACACAGTTGTTACATTTTCCAAAAGATATTTTTTTAGGTTATTTTATATAGAATTACGAAGCTTCAATGGCGATTGCTATTTGTATTGTTGCCTCATCAATCATCTATTGACCAACAAGAATATTTGGAATTTTAGTCACCATCTATATTTACTGTATTGTGTAGATCAATTAAAGTAGCCAATATCTATTGATGCATTTTCTTTTGGGGTCAAATCCGTCACACTACTATTCTCTCTATAATTGTGTTTGATGAAAATTTGTGAAAATGAGAATATTAGGGAAATTGAACCAGAGAATTTTGTGGATCCATGGAAGACAAAAAACGATCACTAGAAAGTAAATGTATATAACCAGAATTGAATCACATCCTAACCAAAGGTTAGCCGTCTTTTGCAAAAGCATTCCCAATGATCGTGTGCCAAAAACACCAGAAAAATTACCCGTGGAATTCCTTGAGACACCTACTTTGAATGCTGTCAAGCTTCGAATGATACAGTTTATATGCACTGTTTTATATTCATCAAATCTTAGCATCTTTAATTAATTTGGGTAATGTTAAAAATTTTATATTGTATCTCAACTTTTAAAAGTTAAATGATCTAACATTTAAAGTTGACATTATTACATTATTTTATTTATTAAAAATTCATAAAAGGTAAAAGAAATTAAACAATATAAAAAATCTTCAAAAATTAATAAATTTTTAGCATTGAAATATGTGATATTATTAACCCAACTATCATATTACTTAAAATTTAAAAGTTAAAATACAATTTAAGATCCTAATCGTTACTTTTTATAAAATAATAAATAAAAAATATATTTATTCATCATAAATAATTGAGATGTACAAATTATTATTTATATACTTTGACAGTTCAAATTTAAGGTAAAAAAATAAATATAATCAATTGCTAATTCATCAATCATCTCCATTCAAGATGAATATATTATGGAATACTGAACCGATAAACAGCTAATTTTTGGTTTGGTATTTCAGTTCACATTCATAGCAATAACATCATTTTAATAATATTCATTTGACACTGCCGAGTTGAAAAAAGTCCCTTCTATGGAAATCATAACGTTTTTATCTCTACATTGCCGCTGACAAAACAATTTGATGGACTAATTTATGATATAATGTATACAGTTCCACTGCCAATAACATTGCACCATTTAAGTAGTATCTCAAATTTTATTATTTTAAATGATTTATTATTTATTAATTTAATAATAAATTATATTCAACTTTTATTATTTTGAATTGAACATAATTGTCAAATATTTGTAGAAATATAACATTACTTTTCCTCCACATGTCTAGTACGGTTTTACTTTCAATTAAAAAAATGATCTCATGTCCTTTCCTTCTTTAATACTTCCTTTTTATTTAATATGGCTAGATTTAATCCCAGATATATTTGCTTGCATTTACTGAAGAGAGAAAATTTTTGTTGCTCCAGATCAATTCTGTTTTCTTTTTTCCATTTTTAATTTGAAGCATAACTTATAAATTACTATACTAGGCTCCATTTGAATTTTAAGCTACAATTATTATAAAATAAAAACTTTAATTATTAATACTACTAATATAAAAATATATGAGTCGGATAAAAATTAATACTAATAAATATCTTTTTGATTTTACTCTTGGAAGAGTACAAAAATATTTTAGTTAAAAAGAAATTCCAGAGTCCTTTTAGTCTGTCGTGCTATATAATTAATTAATTTTAAGTTACAAAAATTATAAGATAAAAAATCTAAATATCACATTAATATAAATATATGTGAAGCCTATTAAAAGTTGATAAACTAAATATTTTTAATTTTATTTTTAAAAAATAACAAAAGCACCACAATATTAATCCACCGTTAATATGGAAATTACAATCAAACGAACTTGTATTAATTAGAAAGAAAGCGGCCATTGGTAGAGTTTACAAGAGAAAATAACTAAATGAAGACAATGAAACTCACTTAAAACTATAGCCAGGCTAGCTATAGTTTCAATGACTTTTCACCATTGTTTCACAGCCCCAGTTGACGTCAAGACTACTGCTGCCGGCATCTCCTTCCTGCCATCTCTGAGACAGAATTCTCTCAAGCTAGCATGGCCGGCAACGGATTGTCAATGCACCCTCGTGATCAAATCCATATTCTTCTGCTGCTTGCTCTAATAGCATTAAAAACTAGGGTGAGTCAAATAACTCAATGGAACAATAAATCTCTTTGGTCGCTCGCCATCAACAGCTATCACAGCAAAATGACCTTCTTTAACATCTTCGAGCACATACATTGAGTCACTAACTTCTTCGAAATCGTCGCAGTTCGAACTTGATTTCCTACCTAATAATAGACTCTTCTGTATCTTTTCTACAACAATCTTGAGCTTTACAATGATGCTTTTCTTCTTGCTGCTACTTCTGAGCTTAGCCATGGTCACTAATTGAATATGGTATTCCAGTTTTAATTTGCTTAGTGATGAGAAATTTTTTTTTCGTGTTTGCTCAACTTGCTCTCAGCATGAAAGCTTGGTGTATATCTAGAGCGAAAAATTCAGAGAGAAGAATGAGCGGGCGATTACTATTGCCATTGACTCAGAAAGACAGAGAGGAAAGGACACGAAGGCCTGACCTCAGAGTTAATTGGGAGACCAGTGCTTGTGAATGAGAACCACTAGTGTCAAATTACTATGAAATGACACTTTTAGCTAGTCATGTCTCGTGTCTTATTG
Organism: Trichilia hirta; assembly: GCA_035221805.1. Classification (NCBI taxonomy): domain Eukaryota; kingdom Viridiplantae; phylum Streptophyta; class Magnoliopsida; order Sapindales; family Meliaceae; genus Trichilia; species Trichilia hirta. The sequence goes on along the minus strand of JAWDEX010000007.1, from coordinate 5,674,478 downwards.
TCTCGTACTTGGATCTTTTAATGTGTATTACTTCTCCCATCTAACCTCATAATTTTTCTGTATACTTTTAATAATTAATTTCTTTAGAAAGGTAAACTACATACACATATGTATGGAAGATATGAACAAATGTATAAAAATTAATAAAGAAATAAAACGCGTACATAACTTGTGGGAAGTTTTGCAGATATATGTAACCCCAAATTAAGATCTTTTATTTTATGCATTAATTTCAACTATTTGAAAAATTAGTACTTGCAGTTTCAATTTATAATTCTTTACGGTAATATATATGATCATAACCCATGCAAATTAATATTTTCTGTTTTTTATCTTCTGTTTCATTGATATCAGATTTAGAACGTTCGAGAGAACTCAGATATTCATTATTTGAACTTAAGATCGTCTGGTTCATCTCTATATATAGGAGCATAATGTTCACAAATTCAAGCACACCGCCCAGGCACACCGCCCAGCCTCGAGTTTTTTAGTTTACCATACTTGATAATACAACTCCATTGGCATGGATTAGCTTAAGATTTCGATACTGTTAAGATCATGATGCCCCTGATGTATTGCTGCCTAGCTTGTAAACTTCAGCATTCTAAAAAACCTAATCTAATGAGCTGTTTTCATCAGTTATATAGCTTGTACTTATATCACGTAATCAATTTTAAGCTGATAGTTCCAAGAATGGGAGATTCTTTACATTTTGGGAAAAATTGAAATTATTTTCTGGGGTCTTTGAACAGTTTTCAGAGGTCTTAGAGAAAGAAACATTTGGGACTTTTTTTTGGCTTAAATCGTTTTTATTATGATTATAAACCCTGTGTTTTTCCATTACTAATTATTATAAAATCCAAGCGCCATATGGAGACAACTAGTTTCCCATACCAATCTAGTTAATTCTTGACCATGCAATATGAAAGGCATTTACGAATCTGATTTTTGTAATATCTTTGCCTATAGAGTGATTCATTGGCTTCCATCTTATCAATTAAGATAATCAATTTGAGATTCAAGGGCTGGAGAGGGATGACACATTAATTGTTTTCTTCATCAGTGGTTGGGGATTTCTCTTGTCATGTTAAAATCTCTCCTTTAACCATACAATATTTTAAAATCTGTTGAAGGAAATAAAAAAGCGAAGATTGCTTCTTCTGTAATTACGTGGGACATATAGAAGATTTTTCTTCTGTTTCGGATGTTTCTGGATTACACTTGAGACTATGGAAATGGTGAAGATCATTGCTGTCAGGGTTTACATGTCTCTGCAATAGTGCAATTTATTGAATGTCATATATCCGACATAATTAAAATCGAACCACATACTCACAGCAGATAATAAAAAAGTGAACACGTCTAAATAAATAAATAGCGAGTAATAGATAGGTAAAAATTTGAATGCTTAAAACTTAAAAAAGTAATAATAAATAATATTTAAAAAATTATTATCGGGGTTTGTTTTACATAATAAATAATAAGATATCTATTTATTTAATAGTAAAAATGTACACTAACTTATTTTAAAAACTATTATAATTTATTATAAATAATTTCACATTTAGAATAATTGTTTTATATATCCAATATTAGAATTTAATGCAGAACATTAATGTGTCAAAATAAATTTGAAGAAATATTTTAAATTTAAGTAAATTAGAAACGCAAAACTTGAGAAAATATTTCAAATTTACGTTGCTTTAAATTTTGAGAGATTGTTTCAAGTTTTGTATTTTAAATTTATACAAACTTAAAATATTTTCTCAAATTTATATTTAACAGTACATGATGTATCAATATACTCATCCAGCATTACTCTAAATTAATTTATCAGTAGACCAGAGTTTTTTCATATTAGAATTAATTCATTTTGATGATATGTGACATTTTACTTGTGATTGGGTTACAGAGAATTAGTATGTTCTACTGAACTGTGAATTATTAAATTATGTACTTGCAAACAGTAGACTGATGGATTATTGCATCAATTATTTTTAGAAATATTTGAAACTAACAGGATTTTGAATTTTTAAAAGATAAATACACATACAAATAATTTAAAACATTTGACGAAAGTTAGAATATTTAACCCAAAAATTTAAAATAAATTTGATGTAATATACAAATGTATTATAGTCAATGCCTTAATTTATTGATGTTTATAATGTATTAGTTATTAAAAAAAATGATAGCAAATAATCCTACAGCCAGGGACAGAGGCTAAAAAAAAATTGGTAGGGGTTTTATTAACAAATAATGAAATTAATCGGGATGAGAATTATTATTTAAAGACAAAGTAATAATTTGTCAGAATTTTACATTAATGTTGCAGAACAAAGAATTAAAAATAATCGATTATATAGTATAACTTCACACTTTCTTAACCTTTTAATTATAAATTTTAAATTTTTTATTATAATTCTTTACTTATAAACTTACACCAATTAATATGATGAAAAATTAAAAATTTAAAGAAAAAAAAAGAAGAAAAGAAAAAAAAAAAAAGAGAGTTAAAATTTATACCAAAAAATTTGAATCTGCTATAGCTATATACAACAATTGAATACACTCTAAGCGACCCCATTAGTATTAGCAATGTGAAAACAAAGCAGTCATTGGTGATCAATGATTATACATTGGGCTAACATATTATTTATTATAGAATGAAGATCGGATTATTACATCGCAAGTTTTATTATATAACTCATAATCAATTTTTTTTAATGCAAAACTCTAAAATAATCTCTTAGAACAATATATTAATTATGAAAAAAAAGGAGTACAATTAAACAAATGTAAAATATAATTACATAAAGTAGAAATTCAGGATAATTTCTTTTTAAATAATTTTATGTGGTTAATTTATTTAAACAATTGAAAGGGTTAAATTAGCCATGAAATCAGCTACTTTGTGAAACCAAGTGATAGATTAGAAAAGATGGAGACAATAAAACCACTGATTTTAAAGCTGCCAAGAAGAAAGTTAAAGAAGCAGCATTAAGATAGTGAATGGTATGTGACTGAATCACATTCATATATATAACTTATAATCAATTGAATTTACAGTAGTATATTTTTCATAATTTTTTTAATTATTTTATGGTAATTTTTAATTTTTATGTTATAATTTTTTTTTAAATCCAACTTATATAAAATATAAAAGAAATTTAAATATTATAATAAAATAAAAAATCACAATAAAAGAATTAGAAAAAAAATAATAAAGAAATGTAGCATATTATCTTAAATCTAATAGGCTACGGCTAGCTTATATACCAACTTTAATTGCTTGAAACTGACTAATTAAAGGAAAAAGAGCCTGCACATCCTTACTTTAAAATACGTATGATTTATTATTTTAAATGATATTTTTATTTTTTATTTTAATTGAAATAATATTTTTTAATTATACTAGTTCTTGGAGTCAAATATATTAATTAATTAATTTAATTACCTTTATTTTTGTTCAACAATATGGATTAACTTAACGAATTGACGTTTCAAAAAATAATTTTAAAAATATTAGAATTGAGTGTGCATATTTTATTTACCCTTAATTAAATGCATTTTTTGTTGTCCATCAAGTGAAGTAATATAATTGAAAATTTACTCCTGAATCCACTGCATTTGTGCCTTTACCACCGAAAAAATTCGTTACCATGATAGCAATAGTTAATTCATCATAACCAGTGTTTGCATAGATCGTTCTTGACAAGTAATGAAGCTTGATCATTGATTATTGTTTGTATACAGAAATATGCTAATCCATCTTCATAGGAACGAAAAATGAGAATCATGCATAATAATAATTAAGTTGAATGGATGATAGAAAATGACGTAGGAATTGCGTCGATAGATCCACAATCACAAGTGAACGCGACCTGAGAAAAATGTAAATGGAGGCCCAAATTCTCACACAGGTCGTACAAGTTTACTGTAATCTTCTGCGGAGTACGAAAACCCTAATAATGAAGTATCAAAAGCAGAACGATAATATGATATGATATTTATCACTCATCCATTCAAATTAATAGAAATGAAAGCATTTAGAAACAGACAAACGTGAATAATACCAGTACCACTACCAATGTTCGTTCGAGTCCTAGAATGAGAGTTAAGCCAACATTTACGTTGTACGATGACTAAATTATGAAAATTATAATCTTACGGATGACAAAATTAAAAAATATATATATTTATTTTAAAAGATTAACTCAATAAAATTTCTTTATCACTAAAACCAATGCCCTAGCTCAACTTATGCACGAGCGTTCATTTGTTAAAAAATTTTTTCTTTTCACAGATAGATCACCTTGTTGCTACTTCAAACTGAATTGGATTGACTTAACTACATATTATTAAGAACTGATTCTGCTATTACATTACAAATTTTTAACACAGGTTGAGTGATTCACCGGATCTGTATTTTTTCAGGTTAGTAGATTTAAATTTAAATTGTAAATTATCACGTATCCTAGTATAGCAATCCTTTTCTCTTCGTATATATATTATACCTCGGTTTTTAAGTATGTGAAAAGCAATAGCAATCTTGAGGTAGCATAAAGTAACATTACATATTACCATACCACAACCATATATTTAATATATAGTAATAATAAACTCTCAAGTACAACATATTATAATTGAAAATCGAATCCAAAAATAGAGCAGAGGATGTTCACATAGGAATCTCGTCTAACCTATATATATATATATATATTGCCATACATATCTCAATTCTCAGTCAACCATCACCACCACCAAGAATTAATGATATAGAACGGAAAACATAAACAAGACAAAAATGTTACCTAACAACTGAGCAGAAGAAAGTGGAACAACTCAGAGGCATACAATAAATATGCCATCGTCCCTCCTGCTCCAAAGCTTTCGTCATAATCCACCTGGAGATAATAGCACCTTCATCCAGAGGCAGAGATCCCTCAACTCAGCACCTAGTCAGCAAACTGCCAAGCAAAAGCAAAGGTATAAATAATAATGCTACTACAGTGTCTTCAAATGCATACTATAATCAACTGTAGGCTTCAATCGGATAGGCCAGCCTTGGTCCTGAGGTGCTCCTTGAAGTCCATAATGTCACCCTCCCATCGTGTAACTGCTTGATTTTCACACACCCATATTTCCTCAGCAACCTGGTTGATAAGTCTGAAATCATGGCTAACAAGAACCAGACCTCCATCCCACTCATTCAATGCCTCAGCCAGGGAATCAATTGTCTCGATATCCAGATGATTAGTTGGCTCATCCAGAAGAAGCATGTGGGGCTGCCTGTATGCTAACCATGCAAAGATCACCCTGCTTCTTTGCCCATCTGACAAATTCTTCATTGGCATCACCTGGGCTTTACCCGTTAACCCAAATCTCCCAATTGCCGCCCTCATTCTCTCCTCCTCATTGCCTGGGTACTCTTTCATCATATATTGGAGGGCAGGCATTTCCAAGTCCAGTTTCTCAGTCAGGTGCTGATGGAACTGTGCAATTCTAAGGTGATTATGACGCCGGACCATGCCATCGAGAGGAACCAAATCCCCCGTCATCAGCTTCAGCAGCGTACTCTTACCAGCACCATTGGGCCCCACCAAAGCTACTCTTGAGTCCAAGTCTACCCCAAAATCAAGGTTCTTGTAGATGAGATTATCAGGTGTGTAGCCAAATGTAACTTCCACAAACTGCAGCACTGGTGGGGGTAGCTTACCCACATCAACAAATCGAAAGACAAGAACCTTGTCTTTCACCACCTTCTCTGTAAGCCCACCTCGCTCCATCTTTGCAAGTGTTTTCTCCTTACTTTGGGCCTGACGAGCTAGTTTCGCTGACCCATGACCAAATCGGGCAATATACTCCTTCATTGAAGCTATCTGCTCCTGCTCCCACTTGTACTGTTTCATCTGGTTCTCTTCCAGTTCAGCACGAGTCTGAACATACTGGTCATAATTACCAGTATAGAACTTCAATTTCTTGTTTTGCATGTGAATGATGTTTGTGCAAACTCCATTCAAAAAGTCCTGAGAGTGCGACACCACAACCAAGATGCGGTCAAATTTCTTCAAGGTTTCTTCCAGCCAGACACAAGCTTCTAAATCTGTTATGGATAAAAGATTCATTTCATTCATATTTCCAAATATGGGACCATTCAAAGACAATATAAATTGATTATATCAATCTGCCCATTGTCACTGGCTTACTGTACCATGCACCATGCACAATCACATGCAACAAACATCAATCAGACAGACCACAGAAACTCAATTTACCAAATATACAAAGAATCACATTAAAAAATCTACTTTACTGCAGTTTCCAACATTAGAGGTTTGTCAAGAGATCAATAAAACCAAGAGCGAGGTTGCCACCACAAAGACTTACCTAGATGATTAGTGGGCTCATCAAGCAACAAAATGGTTGGGTTCATAAACAAAGCTCGTGCCAATGCAATCCTCATTCTCCAGCCACCAGAAAAATCACGTGTTTGCTTTGCTTGCATCTTCTTATTGAAACCAAGCCCATATAAAATTTCAGCAGCACGTTTCTCTGCTGTTGATGCATCCAAGGCTTCTAGACGCTCATAAACACGATCAAGTTGTTCTCCACCTCCATCATCCTAACAGAAGTTTAAAATTAAAAAGTCAGAATACCGGCAAAAGTATAATAAGGGAACAATAATTATCTGGGAGGAGACGCACCTGTGATGCTAAAACTTCGGCTTCTTTCTCCAACTGCAGTCTCTCCGCATCACAACTTATGACAGCTTCCAATGCAGACATGTCAGAAGCTTCAATCTCCCGGGTGAGGTGATAGATATCCATGTGTTCTGGAATTGGGAGCTCTCGGCATCCAATTGCTGTCAGTAGTGTAGATTTCCCACACCCATTTAAGCCAAGCAAACCATAACGTCTGCAAAAACAAGTAATCTATAAAGAAACACATAGATACATGACACACAGATAAAAGGCATATGCCCATCAACTAGCAACACTATGCAAAATTAGCATGATACTTGAATGAAGTAGGAAATATTAACTAACCTGCCATAATTAAGCTCCAGTTCAGAATCAACAATGAGATCATGTCCATGGAAAGTAACAGATAAGGACTCCATCTGCAGCAATGAGAGAAATCAGTTCATGACCCACACCTTTTCAATTTCTCATAGAGAGTTATAGTATTCCTAAAATTCTTCTAGCACAGGATCAACAATGAGATCAACAATGAGAATCATGTCAGTTCAGAATCAACAATGAGATCATGTCCATGGAAAGTAACAGATAAGGATTCTATCTGCAGCAATGAGAGAAATCAGTTCATGACCCATTCCTTTACATCATCTTTCAATTTCTCATAGAGAGTAACAGTATTCCTAAAATTCTTCTAGCACAGGATCACCAAGGAGTGCCTAAAACGATTTACCCAATTTCAGACATACAGAAGACTAATACCAAAAATAAGGGTTTAAAAAATCCTATTTCGTAATTCTATCTTCTTTTAATTTCTACCCTTTATTTATTTTTCTTTCCTTTAAGATTAAGCTAAAGCAAAATTTTCAAAATCTTAAATGGTCAAACTCTAGCTTTCTGTTAGCAAAAAAACAATTTTGCAAGTATATGTTATATTATGTCAACAAACCCACACCTTCAGAGATGAAATGTTCAATATAGTTTATTAAGAAATAAAATAGCAGACTGGTATGGCTTCCAAAATCTCCAAAACACATATCTTCAGTTAAACTCAAATAAAGTAGTTGCATATTCTCAAAGCTAATTAAGAAATCTTCAACAAAGAATTAAAACTGAAAATAATAAAGAAAATCCATCAAACAGAAACATAAAACACCTTCAATACAAATATATACACATTAAGTCAAATGATAAAGATCGTATTCAACAATTTACGAAATCTAATCAGATTAGACGAACCGAACCGATCAAAACTTACACGAATATCTCTAGATAGGGGATGCGAACAAAGCACTCCCGTACAAGTTCGATCCGAAATCTGCACAGCTGAAAGTCCATCTGCCGCTTTATCAACAGCACTACCATTCTGGGCCACCGCCTCAGCCTTAGAAGAGGCGGCAGCAGCCGCCGCCTTGCTCCCTCTCTTGGCAGCAGCTGCTGCCTTCTTCTGTGCAGCCTTCTTCTTGCTAGCGTCCGATACCATCTGTAATCACCAACCATCAAAAATCAAAACCAAACAAAAAAACCCTAAAAATCATATACTCACAGATAACTCAGAACAACAACATTTCGTTACTATAAAATTGGGAAATCAAAAGAAACTTACATTTGTAGGTAGTTATGATCTTAGATCTACGATTTCGAGGTATTGATTGCTATTGATCTTTACGGAGGAGAGTCGAATGCACCTGCAGAACCCAATTGCTAGGGTTTCACGTGGAGAGGGTTCTTATGATAGAGGCGATTGGGTATTTATAGGAAAGATGGATTGTGGAGATGGCACGTGTTTCATAGGTTACAGAAGCACCTGTAGTATGCCGTTGCGTACTAGAATGCGATTGTAAATTTTTAGTTTAGTTTGGGTCGTGTAATGGTATGGGCCCACCAATCACAAAAGTTACGTATATGAATGGGTCTTGAACTCTCCACATTTCGATTGAGTTCTTAGATTGGGCTTGTTACTTTTCATTGGGCCAACAATTTAGTCAGTTGAAAGGTCTATGTAGATGGTAGATTTACAGTGCAGTATTGTGGCATAGTAAGTGAGTGACTGACACACTTTCTATGAAATAAACGACTGAAACATATTAACGTAAAATCATGTCTTATAAAAAATTGCAGTTGTCAAATATCTTTTTCGTGTTATGTTTAAAACATAGCAAAATTATTGTGATACTAAACAGATGTTTAGGCTTTATTTAGAATTGTGGTATTTTTCTCGTACATTCAAATAAATTTAACAAACTTTATTTTAATATGACCTATACTAACATTGTTTTATACCAATAAAAATTATCGTAATTTGATTGAATTTTGCAGATTTATTTAGACCCAGATGCGGAAGAAGATAGTAAAGGAAAAAGGATCCCAAAAAATCTTTTAAGAAACTAGCAAAAAGGAATCAACCACTGTTTTAATTTTCGTGATGAAGGAATTTGGCCCAATTTGAATCCCTTAGAAAGGAAAGCCCTCGATTTTTTGACAATAATTTTCTATAAAAAATGGAAATATAGTTTAGAAAATGGTCACCAAACCAACCTTTTTCATTTTTGTGTTTCTCGTTTGGTTCAGAAGTATAATCAAAAGGTATAGATTCATGTAAAGATACGTTAGAATTTTAGGTATTGTAGTTTCGAAGCCACAAAAATAGAATAACAAGCTATCAGATTGCATTGAATGGTATTTGAGGAATTTTTTATTTTTTATTTTTTTTTATTTTTTTACAGTTTATATAGTGGTATAGTGTGTTTTTAGTCATAATTATTTTTAAAAAAAATTATATATAAATATTAATATAAAAATATATAATTTCTATTAAAAATTCGTGCTATCAAAATTTTTTTAGTTGTACTTTCCAAGTATAGCACAATCGCTATAACAGCAAACAAAATTATAACACTCAATTAATTTAATTAACTATTTAAAATAACTAATTATATTTATTTTCTAAAACTTAGTGGAAAATTTTAGATCCTGTTTACTTAAAAAAATCGGTTTTTAATTTTTTTCACTTTCAAACGTTTAAAAATTTTTATTTAATATTTTTTTAAAATATCTTTATCTTATTAATTTATTTATATTATTATTTATATAAAAATTTATCCTTTTTCATGACAGATATGCTTTACATTAAAGAGTTTTGTATACTAAAATAATATAATTATTATTTTTAAATTTTTTATTTTATTCAATTTAAATTTATCAAAATATCTTACAAATTAAAATATATATGTATGTGTTTTATATTACATTATTAACTATTATAAATTTAAAATATTATTATTTATTTAATATTTAAAATTATAAAAACATAAAGTTAAAAGTATTGATTTTATATTTTTATTTAAAAACAAAAAATATATTATTTGTATTTAGATTTAGACAAATAACAAATAAAATTATAAAAAAAATATATTGAAAATTATTATGTTAATAGTTTTCATATAGACTATGTTGGTAAAAGAAAATTATACAAAAAAGAATTCGATTTGGCATCTACTTAATAAACTTTTATTGCTAAAACTATAAAAATAAATAAATTAAAAATTATTATATTAATCTTTTTTATATAGACTATGCTGTAAAAGGAATATTTAAATTTATACAATAATTTATCTATACATTTTTTGATATAAACATATGAATATATATATAATATGTATGGGGATAGATATGTCAAATACCACATTTTATTTTTTTAAAAGAATAATAAGTCAACATTTATATTCACGTATTTAATAACAAAATAAACATATTACTTAGATTTATATTTTAGTTAAATTTAAAATTTAGTCACATTTAGACTCCGAACAAAAAGGATAAATAAATAACACCACTCTAATTAGGAGTGTTCAAAAAATCCAAATTTTTTGAGTACCAATCCGTTTTTAAAAATTTGATACTTAAAAAATCGATTCCCTATTTAAATTGAACCAAATATGGATTAAAAAATTCAGATTCAATTTTAATTAAACCGGATACCGATTAATCCAAATAAAAAATGGGATCCATTTTAGTTCCAATCTTAAAATTGCTTATATATAATTTTTCTTGTTTGAATTTTTTAAAATTGAAAAGTATATTAATTATTTAATTTTGAATTTGTTTATATTTATGAGATAATTTTATTGTTTAATTAGTTATTATTGTGATTTTGATATTTATTTATTTTGTATGGTTATTCATATTTTTAAAATTATTTTGACAGGTTTAAATTTTTTAAATTTAAAAAATAAAATTTTTAAAATTTATTTAAAAAAATAAAGACTAAATTATAAGAATTATAAAATTTTCATTTTTGTTTTTAAATTTTAATTATAAAATGCTATCTAATTTGAACGAGAGCCCGAAAATCAATCTCTTGTTCAAATTAGACTGGTTTGGAATTAAAAAATTCAAATTCAACTTTTACCGTAATAGATGTCAATTTGAAACAAAAAAAAAAAAGAGTTTCTCAGTCTGGTTTCACCCCTAACCTAATGAATGAATTCCTAATGTTATCCAACACTACACTTCTTTAATATATCTGGTCTGAACTGGGTTTTAATTGTATACATTAGGTAACTGCTGGGCTAGGGTAACCAATGTGAGCTTTAGCCCAATATTTTTGTTCTAACAAAGCCGACTTTACTTCTTCTTCGGCCTCCAAAGACCGCCTCTTCGAGGTCTACTTAGCTGGCCTAAAATCCAAGGCATGTGACAATACAGCTTTTGGAGCCAATGGAAATAGTTATGGGTTCGTCCCAAAAGTCTTATAGAACCTTGGTTGAGTAAAATATACTCGGTTGAGTAAAATTATATTTTACTCAACCAACAAAATGTAATATTTTGTTGATTACAAAGCTCAATGTGTATATATATATATAAGATGACGATATAAAAGAGTTAATTATGATAAAAGAAAACAGATGACTTCGTACGCTTAATTGCAAATAATCGTAAAATAAAGATTAATATTAGTTGGTGGTGTTGAATATCTCTACTACACTTGAGGAAATAATGAAATAATTTAAAGTTATAATTTGCATGGTAAAATTAGTTTAGTTAAGGAGGGTATGGTCACATAATTTGAATTAAAAAAGAAAGAAAGAAAGAAAAATACATCAAATATGAAAAATATCAATAGCATGATATTTGTGTTTATTTATAACTTTATTAAAAAGAAAAAAGTGTATAACGCTCGTAACACTTGTATTATTATTAAAATGTTTGTTATTTTTTTTTTTCAAGGATAGAATCATATAAATATATATATATATATTTTTGTTGTTGTTGTTTTATTCATTTCATGTTAAAAAATGTTCTGTTTAACAACTCAAGTTTGACATTAATTAAAAAATTAGAGATTTAAAATTTTGAATTGTCATGCAAGAAATTAATTAAGCATAAACAAGTTCAGGAGTTTAGTTGTTATTATCCCTCGTAGAATCCTTTGAACTGTCACGAAACAACTTGCAACATCTGTAATGTTTCTCAACAACTACAACTCACTAATTAAAGCACCATCAGCTCGGTTAAGAGTCGTTTTGAAGAGAAGCAAAAGCGAAAGCACTAATTAAATAAACTAAAATTTTATCATGACTGTAATTTTAGAGAGACGCAAAAAGTGAACGCCTGTGAAGTTGTTTTTATAATCAGATAACTAGCATAAAAAATTATCTCTTTTTTATATTAGATAATTTGGTGTTTCGATAATCTCTATTTTATTGACCATCGCCTTCATAGATATTAATAGTATTTGTAAAACTGTTTCTAGATCTCTGTTTGATGGAAACTATTAATTTTGGTGCCATTATTCCATTTCTGTAGTTGTACGTTTACAGTTTTATACGATATGGTAATGATGACGGGTGGTTGGTTATACAACGGCGATGCTCGCGAGCAAATTATCCTACCCTTTTTAGGTGGTGTAGATTATTCCATGGGTCGTCAAACCCATCGACTATCACCCATCACATAGACATACACATGCACAACATAACATAACATAACAACATCATCAAACCCATGTAAGTACTTAATCTCTAACATCATCATCCTGCTGCTATAAATGTACGCTTCTCATTCTGTCTCTTTTCACTCTATTCCGCCTCCTTTGTGACAACTCAACGCTCTGTGAAGCCTCAACAATGGCAAAGGTGAGTCAACTCGGTCAGCCAAACTCATTCTATAATCTACTACTTGTTTCTACTGAAATGAATGGTTGATTTGTTTTTTTGTTGATGACGTTTCCTTATTACAGAAGAAGAACAATAACAACCAAAATAGAAACACCGACAACGAGAACAATAGTAATGAAGGCGAGAAGAAGAATGAAGGAGGAGACGCAGAGAAGAAAAAGGACTTGAATGGTTCCATTACTGTGGTCTTGAAGGTGGATATGCATTGTGAGGGTTGTGCATCCAAAATTGTCAAATGTGTTCGGGCATTTGAAGGTACAGTTAACACTCTCTGCTTTCTTTTCATCAAAGTTTTTATTATAGCCATTATTATCTTTCATTCAAGGAAATATATTTTGTTATATATTCTGAAAAATATATTCATTCTGTGTTTCTTTCCTTTAATTTTTTGCTCCCTCACCGCATTTTCCCCTGATTTTACCCATTTAATCTTTTTGTCTTCTCATAATAATCTCTTAATTGATTGTGTATTTTGCAGTAGATACGATTTGTTATGGTTTACTGTTTATTCATTTCTGTCCGATGGTTGTTTATTGTTATTATTATTATTATTATTATTATTGTTTTATTCCTTCCTTTCTGGATTTTGTGGTTCTCTTGTTTGTTTTCTTCAAGTCTTAAAAGGCTACTACTCTTTGACACACTATTTTCACATCATAATCGTTTATGTAATGTTTTTCGTTGTCTTCTTTTCAACTGAAAATGTGTTGAGGTGGAACGTTTCCAATTTGAGATTTCAGAAGATAGTTTTAGAACGGATTTTAGAAGTTATTTTGTATTTCTTATTTATTTATTGAAAATAAAATAATGTTAATATTTAAATAAAACTTACTTTCTTTTTTTTTTTTTAATTTTTAAATGGTTTTTGATTGCACTATTGATGCTGCTAAATTCTTAAATGCCTGCGTTATTACAATGTAAGGCTGATAAAAGTTACTTCTTGTGTTGTAAGGAATTTGAAAGTAATATGGTGGTTGGTTTTGATTTTTATTTTTTCTGAAGGTGTGGAAACAGTGAAAGCAGAGACATCTGCAAACATGCTAACCATAGTTGGGTCGGTGGATCCATCCAAGATCCGGGACAAACTCAGCCTGAAAACCAAGAAGAAGGTCGATCTCGTCTCCCCACAACCAAAGAAAGACAAAGACAAGGAAACCAAAGAAGAAAACAACAGACCCAAAGACAAAAACAGCGTTAATGACAAGAAACCCAAAGAGAAAGAGGTTACTTTCGTAGTTTCCCCCTTTTAATTTACGATTCTTCGTCTGATTGTTTTTTCGAGTAACTGTCTACTATTAATTAATGATCATTAAAACATTATTTTATTCTCTTCTTGTTTGTGTTTCATTGTGTAATTAATTTTTTAATTAATTGGTTACCTATTATATTGAATGAAATGGATACAGGCTCCGGTGACTACGGCGGTTTTGAAGCTAAATCTTCATTGCCAGGGTTGCATCGAGAAGATTCACAAGACTGTCTCAAAGACTAAAGGTGATGGTAGCATTGCCCGCAACTAGTCAGGAACCGCACCGTCACAGTAACGGGGTCCCCTTTTATTTTTCTGGCTCGCGCTCGCGTTGTTTGCTGTTAATAATTTAAAATTTATATTTTTATTTTAAAACAGGGGTGATGGAGATGACCGTGGACAAGCAAAAGGAATTGGTCACAGTGAAGGGAACGATGGACGTGAAAGCGTTGATCGAAAATTTGAAGGATAAGCTGAAGAGGCCAGTTGACTTCGTGCCACATAAAAAAGAGAAAGAGGAGAAAGAATCAAACGTTGGAGATAACAACAACGGCGGTGGTGGTAAGAAGAAAAAGAGCAGTGGTGATGGTGGCGGTGGCGGTGGCAACGGCAACGGCGGTGGAAAGGGTGGTCAAGAAGCTGAAGGTGGTGGGAAAATGGAAGGTATTAGATTGAACTACATGATGGGCATTCCAGGACCGGGTTATGGATATGGGTATGGATATCAGTATCCAATGCACGGTGGGTATGAATATGGATACCCGGTTGGAGGTTTCCATGTCCCACAAATGTTCAGTGATGAGAATCCAAATGCTTGTGCTGTTATGTGATGCTCTATGCTAATGATTAAGATAAAAGTTTTAATTAGTGTTTCAAGTCAGAAAATTGTAAATAATGAATAGTGGGTGGGAAAAGTTTTGGGTTGATACCGTTCTATATTAATCACCACTTAGTTGATTTAGTATTTTGAACTATAATATTATATGATACGAATTATTATATGATTTAGTGGTTTTTGGCTGTTTAATTATAGATTGGTAATCGTGTTTTTGTTGGATAATATTGTTTGATTTTTGCGTTTTGTACTTTGTAGTATTGTCTTAGTTTTGATTTTAGGAATTGGAAGGCTAGCACACATTACTTTATCAAAAGAATAAAAAAAAAATTATTATAAGAAAACCTTTTTCAGTTTTCTAATGCTTTTTATTACTGATTCTTTTAAAGATTGTCACTGTCCAATTTCCAAATAATTTTAAGGAAAATTAGATCATTCTTTTGGTATCGCAAATGTAAATTCAGGAGTTTGATTATATTGATTTTGAGTAATATTTTTATTAAATTGCACCCAAGGTGGAGTCTGGTGGTTTTATTACGTGGTGTTGGTGTAAGTTTGTTCGTGTTTGAATTTTCATAAATATATTTTTATTTTTATAAGGGCGTGGTGTAGTCGGGATTTTATCTCATATTTAGTGTCACTGTTGCGTAATTTTTATATATGCGTTTTATTTGACATGTGTAACTACATACTCTAAAAGAGTAGGTATTTGATCTAGTGGATGGCTAACCAACTGAGTATTTGATTTTTTTATTTCAAAAAAAAAATTTAATTTTTTATTAATAAAATATTATTAATTTCGATAATAGTCAAAATTGAAATGTATAAAATATTATAAAAATTTTTACTTGAAAATATTGAATAATGTTAAATCGTTCTATTTTGAAATAAATATTTTTATAGTCAATACATTTAAATTTTATATTGCTTTTGATGTAAAATAATGTTGACTTGAAGAATCGGGATGTAATAATTCTTCTGCAATCAATATTATTATAAGAAAAAATAATTTCTTAAAATTAACCACTATTTAATTCTCCCGGGGGGATGGTTATACTTCATTTTGAGTTACGTAGAACCAGTTTGACGTAGACCGGTTTCTCTTCATCAGTTGGTCATCTCATTCATTCATTCAGCTTTTAACCTTGAGAGTTTCCTCTACTCCATTCAAAAATCAAAATTCAATTGCAGAAATTCGCATGACGGGTACTTATGAGTTTCAGTTCACAGTTTATATAAAATGGAAATAATTGAGTGGCAAGCAGAAAGCTGAAGCAGGTAGAAAGGAAAAGCAAGGGCATACTTTTAAAAAAGAAAAAATTTAATGATCAGTAAGATTCTGATGAACCAATAAACAAGTTGCAGCACCAACCCGTCTCACCTATTCCGATGTGTCATTAAACATTTCCCAGCTGCATTGATGCATGTACACCTAATCCAATTGGCAATTACAAACTCTCTCTTTGTTTGGGGATAGGAGTTAGGACCATCTTCCCTTCCATCTTTTCTTATTCTATTCACTAACAACAAATTGAAATTGAACAGTAAAATGAATCGGCTGCGCCACTCATCGTTAACGTCCATGTAGGTAAACTAACTAAGTTTGCACATTTGAACTATTATTTTTGGTGAAACATTATCTCAAATGACACATCATCTCATGACCGTAAGGCCTCAAGTTGAAATTTAGGAACTGCCCATTTTATGATATTAATAGTTATTTTAGATTAGGAGTGGTGAAATGACAGATTTGCATGCATCTATTTCAAGATGCATCAAACATTTGATATTGCTCAAATTATTAGACTCACTAAATAATTGAACTAGTAATCAATATCAACTGATTCATACGTTCTACCTAAAATAAGTGTGTACAAGTTCTATTGTTGGGAGTACCGTTGTCATGTGCACAAAACTTTCGTGACTAAAATTTTTGTTTCAATAGCAACCAAGAAAGGCCTCCCTCTCTTCCTTCGCATGAAACCACTTTCGTGTTGCGTCCGATTACCAATCCCTAGCATAGCCAGTAAAGACATAAGGGCGCCGCGTCCAACAAAACGAGGGGGAAAGAGACATGATAGTTCACTCCGTGGGACCTAAAAATTATTGGCAAACAATATTCTGTTACATATTGGACTATACTATATAAATCGGCGTATACATTCATGCCAGTACCACTTGCGAGCGAAGGAAAGAAAGACAATGAACTTTCTTTTTTATTCTTTTTTAAAATATTTATTTCTGTGCGTCCTTATTAGGTGTGCTAGATGAACAGGCTCAGTCCGAGCAGTCGTACCATTTTGTCTTTGGCATTCTTTTGCCCTTGCGATATCGTGGGGTTGTTATTCGTTGTCGTTTTGTTAGGATGAATTTGCGGTACTGCATTTCCTCTAACGTACAAAGCCATTACCATACCTGAATGAAATGTTCAAATTCTCTGGATCATTTCACGCGCAATCGACATCAACTTTTCAATTCCACTTTCAATGCAATATTTCTAGAGAAAAACTTGCATAACAACCCATCGAATTAGACCAGTTATTTTTAACATGCACTATCATAATAAGTATATTGTTAAATTAATTGAACGTGAAAAAATAGGACCTAGGGTTGCAGGAATAAGCACAGTAATAAAAAATCTACTTGTGTAATTAATTAATTCTTTGTTGCTACTCCATTGATGTTGTCGTTCCTCAAGTTATTGTGTCGTAAATTAATATGGGTTCACCGTATAGCTAAGCATTTTTGCATCTTGAAGGAAGAGGCTACAGTACAATCCACACCACACACGCGCACGCGATTAACGAATGCTCTCGACTGCGTGTGTAGCGCGCACGTGAATCCTTACCTTTCACACAAAATGAAAGACGTGAAAAATCATGATGCAACCATGTTCGTTTGTTTCGGTAGGATGAATCATGCATGGACGTGTACATATACATAATAATGATGATGATGACGACGCATGACAACGAGGACGCTCTCGCTCTACGAAATAAAAAGGCATGGAAACCCAAAAAACACTTTTGGAAACACACACATTCATTGCCAATTCTTCTACTAAAGAAAACAAAACCAATATTAGGAACTCCTATACCCAAGTCCCCTCCTCCCCCCTCCCACTCCCAAAAAAATTTCCTTAAACGACTAATGGAAAAGTGACACGTGTCAACAAGGGAAAGAAATAATCTTGAAAAAGAAATGAAATGAAAATTCTAATTTCGATCTATATCTATTTTCCTATCCCCTTGGAGTAGGAGTTACCCGCCAAGTCGTATCCTACAATTAATTAAGATAAATATCTACAGTCAATAGTCAAAAGTTTAATACAAAGAATGTTACAACGGATTCCAATTCCATGTGATTAAAAGGTTCTTTCTCAATCTTTTATTTATTTATTTCCTTTCGATGCGATGATTGCATGAGCTCAAGGCCATGTTAGGGGTAAATATAATTGATTAAGGGCATGCCAAAAAGTGGACTTAGAAAGTATATTCCACATTAGTTTAAATTAATAAATTAAAAAAAAAAATCAACTAAATTACAATTAATTAATTATGTGCTGAAAGAAATTTTTTGAAGAAAGGTAGTAATGTGTTCTGTGTGGTATAATTGTTTCAACATTTTTTGTTGTAATTCTTAAACTTTTTATTATATATATTTTTATTTTTATAATTTTTAACTTTTATTTAGATTTTTATAAATTAAAAATTATAATGAATAAGTTAAAATTTAAATAAAAAATAAATAAAGGAGTGCAAAAATGTATGAAACTATTTTATTATAATTTATAATTCTCAAATTATAAAAGTAAAATTATAATAAAAGAGTAAAAACTAAAACAAATGTACTTACTCCACAATTGTATTAATATGGATTGAGTTAAAAATGTATGCAAATTGTACAAATTTGTCGAATATACAAAGCAGTTACAATTATTAAACAGTGAATAAATTAAATAACATTGATGAAAGAATATATTAATAAATAATGCTCGTCATATCTTGACTTTAATTTAGGCCATGTTAGCTCATTTTCACTTAATGCAGTTGTCGAACTAATTAATTTAATGTGTTATTATTACTTGCCTCCTTTAAAAAATTTAAAATATTTTACTTAAATAAAAAAATACAAAATTATTCATTTGCTTTTTAAATAATATTTATAATTATTTTTATACTTATAAATATAATGATAAAATTAAATATAACTATTTATTTATCTTATATTATTAAAAATAAACTATACATAAAATAATTAAAAAAATTCACATCCCATGAATGATGATCCTAAAAAATAATTCTTGCAATTTTTAATAAATTATCGTTATTGTCTAATAATTAAATATGTATTAATAAAAAATAAGATAAAATTAAAATAAAATTATTAAGTATTTAATTAATTTTTATTTATATCAGTAATTAACTATGTATTATAATATATATATATATAATTTTGTTATTATATATAGGATTTTACTTAGCAATGCTATATGATATTTGTTAAGGTTATTATATTTAAAAAGTTATAATTTTTAATGCATAAAAGGCACACATTAATTATTACGTTAAATACAAAAAATTATTAAAATAATAAATATAAAATTTTTAACTACTGTCTTAAGAGTATTGGTTAGCAAAATTCTTACATAAAAGAATATAAAAGTAATTATAAATTATATTTAGAAAAAGCAGAAATAAATCTTCTTTTACCATTTTTTGAAACTGTTTTATTAAGCTCCCACATTTAAATGTTTTGGCAGACATTATTTATTTGCTGAGAACGGTCATATGAAATTATTCGCGATACAGGTGTTTACTATTATCTAGGATTGAATTTGACTTTATATTTTGTGATCAAAATTATTTTAAAAATTAAATAAAAATAAAAATTATTTTAAAAATTAAATAAAAATAACTATGCATTTAGATATACATTTAATATTAATTAATTAAATTAAATTTTTAGAAGTTAAGTAAATTAGCTTAAATAAAAAGTTAATTTAATTATTTGTAATAAGATTATATTATATTATATTATCAAAAATTAATATTACTAGTTATTCAAATCAATGTATCACACCCTCAATTTGAAAATCTAAAATGTGATAATCATCACATATCCTTAATTTGTATTTTATTAAGTATAATATAATCTGAGAAGACGTAAGATTAAACCTCATAAATTCTTAAATTAAAATATGATTTTTTAATTTTAATCTCGTAATAAAAATAAAATTTATAAAATATAATCATACTCGAGCATAAATTAAATAATCATCAAATATATACTAAATAATTAAATCACTCGCAAATAATCAATTTTTAATTATATAAATAAAAATTTCAAGAAAATCAGTTATAATATCTACAGTAACATTCAGTGAACTCATGAAAATATAGGAGTTGAGTTTATCTGCTTAAATGAATATGACTAACCCTTAAATTTACGTTGTGTCACAAAATCTCAATCGTAGTTAACTTGAAAGGGTTAAAGTTAAGGGGAATGTATAACAAAATACACTAAAAAAATCATTTAAGATTTGTTTAAAAATCAATTCATTTTCGTAAATAACCTGTATCAAAAATCTTGATGTAGACCTCCTTCCCCAACTTTTAATATGGTCAAGAGTAAGCGCAAATCGTTACTAAGTTTTATCTCATGTTAACAAAATTGATAATGTTATTATATAAAATCTTATATATATATATATATAGTAAACATGTGATCATTTTATAAAAGTTATCATTGATGTTGATCTAGAATAATCTATGAATTCATACATAATAGTCTTCTACATTTTTTTTTTAGTGAAATATTCCATCACAAATGAGGTCACCATTGCCTTTGCACCGGCTCTGCTGACACACCACTCACATATAATGATCACTGCCTCAATTTATCTTTAGGCTACTTAACTCTATAACTACAATTTTAGCCTTCATATCTATGACCTCCTCAGCTTTAATATTATAAATTAAATCAAATCCAAATTATAATAATATAAAATCACATGAAATCCTAATAACATCAAATATATGCATAGCATCAAAGTTAATTTCATATTCTTAATACATCATATCGAAATTAGCCTTTAGCCACATATACAAATCATCATAACACATCAATAACCCATGCACAAAATAACAAATATAAAATAACTTATTTTCTAAAACATAAAATAAATAAGTTTTCATAAAATATTTTAAAAATATGTAAAAGAAAGAAATTCACTCATAAACTCAAAAGGGTATACACTTTTTATAATCCTTGTTTTTTGGAAGTTCGTTGCTAGGATTCTCTTGTCTAAATCACACATATCGATAACTTATCAATTTTCATATCCTCAATTAAAACCAATGCTATCTATATTTCATAAATATGTCAAATAAACTAAAGTTTTTTAACTGAGCCTAATCGATTGAGATTTTATGAAATTTTAACTATTTATCTTATTTTCACTAAATAAAATTTTATGATCATATTTTTATTGTCACAATCATTTCTAATATATAATCACATACAAATTCGATTAACTCGAATATTCTTAGATAAACAGTATTTTTAGAATAATAACTTCTTTTTTAATATGATTAAAGTCTTAATTTAAGCTATTTTACTTTATAGAACATTAAAATTAAGCTCAAATTTTTCAATTTGCATTTAATTTACAATAAACCCTAATTCTAAATTAAACTAAACTATAATTTCATGCTTAAAATATATTAAAAATTTTATCGATAAGTCATTTAGAACCTAAGAATTCTGCGAATTACGTCAATTTTTAAAAATCCCAATTTGCTTCAAAACCTAACTATCATTCTGATTTGAATACTCTATTAAATTCAAAAATACAACTTATTATATGTAGAGGGTGATGTGCATTTGTGATTTGTTAAAAAGAAGAAAGAGTTTAATCAATTGAAAAATAAAAAAAAAAATTTGAAAAAAAGAAAAGAGTTGCATACATAAAAGAAAGAGAGGGGAGGGGAAAATGATCGATTCTTCCCCTCTCTGAACTTTTTATAAAACCTAAAAAAATACTAAAATGTCCTTAAGGATAAAGAAGAAAGAAGAATTTAGAAAGGTGTAAAATTGGCATTTCACAGGGGTGAGAATCACATTTGGCATCATTTGCCACCAAGGGAGGGAAATTTGGCTACTAGATCAACTAAGTTCGACGCTAGATATTGCATTCTTATCAGGTCTAATGCTAAGACTAGCGCTGGTTTTGGAGAAGGCTCTTGGGTTGGTTATCTCCTAATTTTGGGGATATATTTTCTATGTTGTTCTATTTTTGGACTTTTAATTCTTGACTTTGATTCTCTCTCATCTAACCTCGTATTTGACTCAAATTTATTTTTAAAAAATTATTATTTTATCATTTTTTAATAAAAGAAAGCGTGTTATTAATTGAATATTTTAATTAATAACAATTTAACTCGAAAGTTCAGACTCGCGAATAGTACATCGTAATAAAATTTTTCAAGCTTACTATATCTTCATCGAATCTTTACATATTACTTGATACACTTAATATAGAGTTAATATATCAAACATAAAGAGAAAATTAAAAATAATAAAAAAGCTATTTTAAAATAAAATAAATAAAATACCCCCAATTAAAAAATCAGGTGTTACGCAGTGTGATTTTAACTTATCGTAAACTATAATTTGAATTAGTTATGAATTAGTAGTGTTTATTTTTTTAAAAAAATATTTTTATTATTTATTAAATATTTGTATTATAAATAACAAAAATTCAATTATTATTTTAGTATTATATAATTTAATTACTATGATTAAAAAAAAATCTTTATTCATTGGATAAGTTATCTCATTTGCCATTACACGATAATTTATGTTATGATTGGAGATTAAGCGGTCAGATTGGCATGATTGTTAAGTCTCCCTATGCTGTTGTTGTCAATATTGTTATGTGAGTAAATTTATATATAAATGAATATAAAAATATAATATTTTATTATCGTTATCTTAATTTATATGAATACATTTGTATAAAATTTTTAATTTTAATATTATTGGCTGTCATCCTTAATAATAAGATGGGTTTGAAATTAATTTAAAAAAAAAAGAAGGTAAAAATACAATAAAGCGTAGGAAAGAATGTAAATTACAACAAGTAATATCCAATTAAATCCCATTTATCAATTTCAAGCTGCTCTATTGTTAACAGATTTCTATCTTATTACATAATGAATGGACAAATTCATATTAAAAAAAATCAATAGACAAGCACAATTATTGTCTTTCAGTCAACAAAGAACGATTATAGCCGGTAATGTTATTTTACAGCTCATTATACTATTTTGTGTATAAGATTTTTATGACATTGTATTTTTCAATTTTTTTAAGCACAAGACACGTATTAAAATATATAAAAAAATTTTTTACACGTAATTGAAAAATGCAAAAAAATATACACAATATAATCAATATTTTTTATAATTAAAATTTTGTTAATAATTATTAAGATTTTTATATTTATTATTTATAATAATATTTAATATAATAATTAATAAATAATTTTTATAATTTTAATATATTAAAAATTAAAAATTTTATATTGAAGGTAATTTTAATATAATAATTAGAAATTATAATTTATTAAATATAAAAAATTATAGCTTATAAAATATGAAAATTATACAGACACTCGTTTTGCAAAACTCATTTAATTATTATAAAAAAAATAACTTAAATCTCTTAACTATAAACCTTTTTTTTTTTTTTACTATTTTAAAAGATTTTTTATCCTTTAAATCAATCAATAGTAATAAATTATGGACCACTATTAATTACACGTGGCTTGATGTTAATATGATGGTACTTATTGATGTATCATGCCGCCAATTCTACGTAAGTGTAGTTTTCTTTTTTTCGAAGACTACCGAATTAATCAAATTATTGGTATATCATATGCTAATAAAACAGTTTTCTTTTTTAAATTAAAAAACAAATATAACAAAATAAAAAAGAATTTTAATTAGCCTGTTTTTAAAAGGTAGTTTAAAATATGGAAAAACAATGTTAATTTATGTCACATTATACCCAAAAATAAATATATTTATTTTGAAACTACCAAAATATTAAGTTCTATCTAGTGTCTTAAAATCTTTAAATTGTGTTCTCATAATAATAATAAAAAAAAATCTTCATACTCTTTTTGAGTCATGAAATTGAGAAGAAACAGTAATATTAATTAATTAAGCAATAAAATTAAGGAGTCTTTTTAAGACCATTTTCAAAGTTCATTAGGAAAAGTCATTGAGGATTGTTTTTAAGTCTTCCGATTGTTACAGCAGCACATGACTGAAAAGGAAGGTAAAATAAATATAGAAATTAATAGCAGACAATAATGAAACGATCCATTATTCTCGTCCAGGGATCAAATTTCTTAATTTGCAATGTCGTTTTGTACTCTTTTTCCACGATGACATGACGTCTACAGAAAAAATGGACGAGTGAGTACAGAAATCCAGAACACCACAAGCAACATGCCACAAGATAAAGTAAAAAAAATTCTAAATTGTGATTCTGTAATTGAGACTTTCTTGCTTGAATGTGCATGGTGGAAGCATCCATGCATGTTAAAATGAAAACATGCAGTATGGGATATCCATCGATTTGGATCATGTTATTCAAATTAAGTTTTGTTGTTCAGACACTGACACCATCAATGCACATGATGATTATGTAAGCATGTGATCAGGTTATTATGTATATCACATTTTACACCCATCCATCATTATATTACCTTTATTTCCAATGGTACGAACGAATTGTCTGCTCATATTTTCTTATATAGTGATCAAATCCATGATATAACGGATATGTTCATATTAATTAGCATATGAACATGGCTTAGAATTTGTAATTTTGAACATTGTTATATAAAACTTCGATGTCATATGACGTATGCTAATGGAGTGGGGATCAACTCTACATGCACAAGAGAAGAATGAGGAAAGTGGAATTCTGTCATTATTTTTCATACCTAGAAGAACATTGGGCCTCATCCAAGACCAAGCTCATATAGAGGAGTTTCAAACTACAAGAAACTTATATAATGTGGACCTCGTCACAACCAATCCTTTCCAAATGACATAAAAATTTAGCTGGCAAAGTGGGTGTCTTAAGAAATGAGAAAGCTGTATTTAGGGTCACCCCAAAATTAAAATAAGTAATTATGACTTTTTCTTCTTGAATATTTGATAATATTTTATTTAAATAGTAAAAATACAAAAATAAACATTTAACTCTCCTCTGCTCAACTTTTCAATACAAATCCGTAAATGTAAATTTTCTTTTTTAATTTTCCGTAAAGTATTCTTAAGTTTGTAATTAACTTATAAATGAAGTTATAAAAGATTTAGGGCTAATTTTACTTATAAAATAAGTTGTCTTATTGTGTTAATAAAATAATTAATAATTAAAAAAGGCAGTTGAGTGTTTAGTAAATTGTGCTGTAAAAAATAATTTGAATTTAAAAGTAGAATAGGAGCATTTAATAACTTTTAGTTTTAAAGTGTTACAATAATTATAATAAGCATATGCTTAAATTCATTATAGAAAGTTTAATTATAAGATAATAGATAATAATAGCAAGCTTTCATGTGTGCGCGCGTGTGTATATATATATATATATAATAAAATTAGAATATTAAAAAAAATAACTTAACAAATTTAATACTCTTTATATGTAATTAATAAAAAAATTTATAATATAATAATAAATATACAGTGTATTATAAATTTTTTTTATTTTTCAAGAACACAATTTTCTAGTTTAACCATCATGGTTGCGCAGCCATAATGTAGATGAATACATTCTTCATAAGTTACAACTTTATTATTTAATTAAAAAAGTAGATTATAATAATTATTTATAGTCATTTTATATTTTTAACCGTACTTACTCAAAACTTACCATTCTAACTTATTTTAGACCCAACTGCCCTTTTTTGTTCTAATAATAAAATTCTAATCTAAAATTTTCCTTGGCAATGACAGTAACACTTTGCACGTGGTGTGCATACAATCATATTTTCTAAAACTGTAACATAGGCTAGCTGGATCTGAAACGCTGCACGTGAGGAACATATAATAAAACAAATACACGGGCCAGCCTGAGTAGGCTTGAGGGAGCAGGGCCCATAGCTAAGAGATCAGGGATTTGAAGCTCTGCACGTGAGGATCGTACAATAAAACGAATACACAGTCCAGCTGGATTGTGCGCTTGGGGTCCCAGGGCCCATATATAAGAGATCAACCTTTGTATGACAGAATACATCATATCTATTCGATCAATTGTTAATAAAAAAAGAAAAATTCAATCAATAATTTTGGACCCTAGTCACCTCCTCTATTTTATTGGTTGTTTGTGTCCATTTGAGTCTCCCATAGGTTCCACTGTACCCTGTCAGCCCGTTAGTCCATGAAAATTCAAAATCTCATAAATGTCAAGATCTCACCAAAATCATACATATAATTTATATAATAATAACAATAATAAAAAATAAGACTGAGAGACACATCAAATTAATAAATATATATCATGTTGATTAGTAGGGTCGAATTGGAGGATAACAGATTTAGGGCATATTAAGATTGAGGTGTTATGGTTTTAAAAATACAAAAATTTATAGGATGAAAATGCAATATTATCAAGTATTAGTATAAAAATATGTGAATTTTATTAAAATTTAGTATTTATTAAACATATGTATTTTTAATTTTAGAATTAAATTTTAGTCAAAGCCAATAGTACCAATCTACCCGTTAAATTATAAATAAATTAAATACAGAAATAAATTTTAAGACGGAAGGAAAAATTAATTATATGCAGAATTTTAGTTATCAAACCTTTCTTGATGTGATCAATAATTTTATTTTGTCAATCCATATCACATGGATGCGATTCAAGGATAAATAATAAATATTGAAAGACGTGCACATTTATCAATAAGTAATTCTCAAAATACGTACTGTTATAGTACATTCACATTGTAATTACAAATGATAATCATATAATATTATCACTGTAATTGTTTATCCATTGTTGGGAGGTTCTATGCCTATTTTGAGTTACATTTGTAGTTCGTGTGGATTTGAGGTATTAGGCTTTTAAATTTGTCTACTGTAAGCTTTGAGTACCCTTTTTTTTTTTTTAATTTAAATAAAGACATTTATATTTTTGACTTATCAATAACTTGTTATAAGCTATATAATAAAGAAATAATTTTGTTTATACTTTGTTTATCAAAATATATTATTTATCCACTTATCAGGAAAGGAAAGGAACCTAGTTCAGCACATTTTTTTTAAAATAAATGATTAAAATGATAATTTATTCCTATTTCTAAAAGAAAGTAAGATATTGTTTGTTTTTAAGCTTGCCAAATGCAATTAATACTATGTTTCCCACCAATGATAGCTAAAAATATATTGAAATTTGTCATGTACGATTTATAATTTGTTTTGTGTTAAAATACTGTAAGCACACGTACTTAAAGGGGTGAGTGCCTGATCCGTGTATAACTGATCACCGCAGTGATAATTGAATATAATAATTTTCTCGTCATTCAAAAAAAAAAAAAACACCAATGTTGGCATCAAATTACTTCAAATTTTTGTCCTATGGCTATTTATGTAAAATGAATTTTAATATGTTCAATATTAATTAAAATATAAATAAATTTTATTAAATATCGGCGGCGGTGGTGTTGGCCACGAATTGAATGGTGGTGACGGACAAAGTCTTTAGTCTAATTTTTTTGTGATTGATAATAATTTTATTGGTTGGAGGAGTTGTTTGGGTTATCGTTGAAGGTGACTGTGGTAAAGTGGCTGTGGCAGTCTTTCAACGGCAGTAGTGGTGGTCAGAATGGGGGCTATTCTCTCTCTCTTTTTTCTTTTATTATTAATTAAATTTATTCGTAGATAATAATTTAAATATTGTATTAGAGTAAACTTAGTCAGACGGTCTTGTGTTTGAATATTCACAAATATAAAGAATTAAAAATAATTAATTAGATTTATGTAACAAATTTATTTAATAAAATTGAACTTATCTGCGAGAGAGAATGTTAAGCTACTCATCTTCAATTTTTAATTTTTAATAGTCGTGATCTTATTATAAATGTCTTTATTTATAAAAAAAAATAAGAGATTAAAAATATATAAATATAAAAATAAAAGTTTCATTTTTTTTGTAAACAATTTAGGTGATTGTGATAAACGATCATTTATAATAATATCTTAATTCTTATAAATTAATTATAAATCTTGAGAGATCGTCTAGATATTACAAAATATCTTGAACATCTTCGTTCCTTCTTGTCCGTTATCTCAAGATAACGTGTAGTCGAATGATTCATACACAAACGACAAGACGTGCACTCAATTCCTTCAATGAGCACATATCCAAAACAAAATGCATTAGTCGGATGCTCCTGAATATGATAGACAACATACCCACTTACATGCAAGCCACCGATGGATTGCTATCTCTGATTATGATTAATATTACATAGTAGGTAATTATAATACAACTGTTGACTTAACTGTATAAATTCGGCAAACATGTATGTCTAGAATAATCACGTACATGCGCTAGACAATGGCATTTTATTTGAGAAAAAGACTAGCATACGCTTTTCTCAACTGAAATAGTCAGACTAATGTTGATCAATTTAAGTGCGAGCCCAATTTTTATATTGTAGAGGGTCAAATTATAATAATCATAATGTTGTAAGAGTCAAACTATAAAAAGCATATTTAAGAGATTGAAATGTATAATCACACAAATTTTTGAAAAAATTTCATGGCCTATAGATAGGAGCTAAGGCCCTCATAGGCTACGGAGAAGCTTGGTCTCTAAGCTGATTGACATGTCACACATGAAACAGGTAAATGCAAGTTTTAGTGTTCGTTTGATTGATTTTTTGATCCTTCTTCCTTGGATGATGGCTCACGTATCTTGGTAGGGTATAAGCAAGGGTCCATTGACAGCCTAGCACCTCCAATCCATGTTTCATTTTGCGCCGAGTGCGAATACATACGACATAGATAGAGTGTGACTGGTCAAAGACCATAAGGAACACACTTCTTTTGTCCATAATATTACCCACTGGAGTAACATTTCCACGCGGTTAAAGAGTTCTTTCAGGTGGACTGTGATATGAAGGAACACACGTGGCATTCTTTCATTAGCTTATTCATCAAATTCCACGTGCTAAGTGGTATGCATCACGTGTCTTCTGACCAGCCTGGTTTGCATCTTTCAGAGGACTACAGAGAAGACATAAATGACTGAATATCTTCTCTCTCTTTTTCTACGGGGGATAAAAATTAACTAAATGATGGATATTTGGCATAATCGGAAACCACGATCTTCTTTCTATCTCCTCTTAACTTTTTCTCTTTGTAAATATCTATCTCTTAACTCTTAGCCTAACGCTTCCTATATAGATATAAATTAAGATAACAGCTTGCTCGTGGTTGTTTACCAAAAGAAAATCTTTTTCAAAATATATGCTAGATAGCTTTTGTGTGAGGTCGATCAGCTTTGATCCGTACGTACAACATTCTAAGATGTAGCCTTTATCTGCATTTGCACCTGCATCTTGTTGTGTTATTAGGTTCTGATTCGAAAACGAAAGCCCCAGAAGGTGTTAGAAATTGGCTCAAGTGGGTCAGAACTCTGGACGAGGCATTAAGGTGCAGGTGTAAGTGCAGATAAAGGCCATTTTGGTTTTTGAACTCACTGCAGCGGTTTCTCAAGAATATATATGCATTGTCTAAATATTTTTACTTCTGTCTTCGTTTGTGTGCAAGAGAGATCACCGTGTAGAGAGCATACATGGTGAATTTTCGAAGGATTTAACAGTTTCTCTGTGTAGCTATATTAGAGTGATTCAAGGGTTTTCAAAGAATATGTCTTTGAACTGCAGATGATCGATTTATATATATAGCAGCTCGATAATAATGGCGATCATAGTGCTTCCACATTAGGGCTTATTCAAGGTAGTTAACAAAGAATCTCTCTCCCTGTCTCTCTTACGTACTTAAAGTTATTTTCTAATTCATTATACATGAACTGATATGGCTAACTGCATTTGAGTACAATAATAATGATTGGGTTTGCATATATCATAAGTTAAAGCAATTTAATCTGATCAGATCACAGGATTTCATGTGTTTTTTGTTGACCTTCTCTTTAAAAATTTCTTAATTGACATGACTTAGGAGTTACATCTCTTTAATCATTTTCATCATTATTAGTTATTTTCAAGATTGCCATCTAGAATTTCAACCAATCATGTCTATTTATCGAGTTATAGTCCTTAGGATGCGATTAGCTGACTCATGATCAAATTAACCCTTGTCCTTGATCTATTTAAATATAATTGAACGCTTTTGATGAATTAAAAAGTGATCACAGAAAGAAAAAGTTTGATCTTGCTTCTGATTTTGAAAATGTTGTTTATAACCTCATTACATATTGCTTTGAGAACCAGAAAGAACTTATATCCAGAACTCAGAATAAACCTCCGTTGAGTACCTCAATTTATCATCTTTCTTTAGGGACAGGATGTGCTTATGTATGTCTAGGAAATACTTCACATTCAAATACCAAATGATAAATATGCACTTAATTAATTGTGATTGGCAGTAGGACTGCAGATAGAATGAACAATAATGCATATCATCCTTAGACTTTCATCATATGCAGTTGTGTAGAAATGTTTATCACTTCTTCATAAGACTTTGCATTTGTGCAAGTGTTCGTATATATATAAGTAATTATTGCGTTGAGAGATGATGATCTTGGAAATATATAGATTGATCTATATATTATATATTTTCCAGGTCATCTTGGTAGCTCATAAAGTAGAGCATGAAAGATGATCATTTTGCAACATGTGGCTCACAGGGTCCGATCGAGAGTGAGGTGAGCTGTGTCTTGGATTGGATGTTTGTTATTTTAATTAACGAGAACTAATAAAGATGCTTCAACTGGGTGATGCTCAGATTCAGGCACCACTTGAGCGGATATTACTTTGATCCTTTGGGAGATGTATTATATGGGGTGGGTGGGTGTATGTGTGTGTGTGTCTCTCTCCCTCTGACTTTAATTGTGCTACGTTGAACTGCAGATGATTGGATTTAGTGAGTAAGATGTTTTTTTCTTATCATGTTTCAAAACTTTTTGAGTTTGAAGGGATGAATAAACTCATGTTTCTTTGCGATGATCTCTGTAGATTTTCGTTAAATTTTGTTGTTTCCGAGTTCAAATTGTATTTGAAGTCGCTGCGGATATCTTAGCATAATTTTTTAAAATTTTGACTTGTTATGGTGGACATGAACTTGTTTGTGACATTTTTTCTTAATTTTAATTTTATTTTTAGTATTTTATTTACTAATATTAACATTGAGAAGGGAATTCTTAATTTGCCATGTATGGGATTGGAGGTGTACAAAATTTTAACTCGTGTGATTTGGTAAAACTTAAAAAAAAAATTGCATGATCAAAAAATTGGATATTTAGGAGTATATGTATCTTTTAAAATATTTGGTATAAAAAAAAAATCATAAACCCTAATTTTGTAATACATTCACATTTATTATTTTTTTTTGAGAACTCTTGCTCATCTTGGTTATGTCTGAGAACAGGAATGAATATTATATCATAATATCGTTAGACCATTGTTATACTAGATACGAACTATGTCTATATGGCGTATCAATTATTGAGTTTCAAGGTCATACAGAATGGTGCGTGCTGCTTGCAGGTTTGAGCTGATAGATGAACTGCTTCTATAAAAGAAGATCCATGAAAATTAATGGCTGATCTCCAACGCACACATATATATAATCTATATGGCTTGTCAAGGTAATTCATTCTCTTTTATCTCACTCGATCAGATCATTCTATAAGATAGAAAACAGTTTTCGACTATGGTTTTTTCAATGGATCATTTGAACTATATGTATGTAATGTATAAATGATCACAGAAAATTAGAGAAAAGCTCAGCAAGCACAAGCTTTTTCAAATTCCTCAAACTCCCCTTTCTTCCCTTCAGGTCCCATTTTTTTTTTTTTTTTTTCCACAATCAAAAATACACCTCTTCAAATAGTAACTAACTAAGCAAATAACACTCTCTCTTATCAACTCTTTAATGCCATGTCAGCATTACTTATCTAGCTGGTTTCCAAGATTTGTAATATTCTTGGCAATTTACAAAACTACCTTCAACAGAATTTTGAGTCATTCCTTCGACAAATCTCCACTACTTTTTATAGCAAACTCCAAAAATATTCTTAGAGCTATACAAGAAAATTACCCTGACGAGCAAGAAAAATAATTTATTTGTGTGTATTTCAAAAATAGGGATAATAAATCGTGTATACTAATTATATTCGTGTCATATCATAAATGAGTAAAACAAATTTTTTTAGTAAATATAAATACGATTTGTTTATTAATCTTATTAACATTATAAATATTAATATGATCTGTTTATTTTTCTTCTAAATTTTTTAACCCTAATCCTTTTATTAATATTGAATAATTATGTTGTCATTCAAATTGTCATTTTACTTAAAAAATTAATAGTAAGGTCTCGAAGGAGAAGCTATCCATATGAATGACTTGTGGTTTAAGCCACGATTAGCCAAAAAATTAGTCGAAAGCGTCAAGAGTAAGAAAACAATTAAACCAATGAAAAATGATGATCCATGGTGCAAAAGGTGGAAATTGCATTCAAAAATATTAAACTGCAAAATATTCATCTTGATTCTAAATTTTTTAAGCTTCTTCCCTATCTGTTTTTCTTTAGCATTCAGAACACAATGTCTAAACATCAACTCTGAACTTTGTAACTAGCAGTGCTGAGTATGTCAGCTGGGTTATTAGTTGTGTGAATATTCTTAACTTTAACGGAACCTTTACCTACTTCATTGCAAAATCAAATGATGGCTTGCTATTTTTTTTATGAGGTAGGTAAAAAGAATGGCAAAATTAATTCGATAAGTAGTTAAATTAGTGATCAAAATTGACGGTAGAGTTACGTTAAATATGCGTGAAATTCTCTAAAATTACAAAAATGCTAATATATTTTCCTATAAATAGGGGGAACTTCTCACTTGTAAACGTCATCAATAATTGTAACCTTTTTCATAAAATCTCTATTTTTTTATAGCGATTCTTTACTGTTTTTAGCCTATACACGTAAGCAAATTGCCAAAATACGTAAATAGAATATTCATATCATTTTCTTATTGCATTTATTTTTCTTTATTATGGTCATATCCTCAACATTCATCTTGAATAAAATGACAACTAATTATATTTATGTGTTTTATCATTTCATGATAAATATGATTTTTTTTGTTAAAGTTAAATAGTATTTTGGATATCATAATAGTTCAAAATGTTCATAAACAATATACTTGGCTTTTGTTGTTCAAAGGGCAATAAAAAACTGAATGCTCATTTTACAATTGATGATTTGGTGTGCCCTACATTGTTTAGTAAGGGATATCGTTAAAATTTATATAAGTCTAGGTAAACTTTATTTTACAAGATAGTTTTTGAGTTGGACTTAAGCTCAGGTTCATATTAAATAGTATCAAAGATATACTAGTTCTTAGCATGTGTACACGTAGACAATTTATATCGATTACTGAAAAAGATTCTTTAAAATTCATATAAATCTAGGTGTTGCAAAATATATTCTTGATTTCATAATGCTCCTCATTAATTTAATGGGCTTTATATTGTTTTCATATACATTTTCCTACTATGAAATATTTAAACTATCCATAATACCTACAAACGGAGTTTATATGATTATGGGTAAACCTTTCTTTACAAGAGGCTCAGGTTCATATCATAATTGTAGATAGTTGCAAAATGTATTCTTGATTTCATAATGCACCTTATTGATTTAATGGGGTTTTACCGTGTTTTCATATAAAATTTCCTACTCTACTCACTATGAAATACTTACATTCAAAGTAAAAGGTCAAATCCTGAACAAACTATCATTAACACTTACACGTGTAATTTTTTATAACTGAATCACTTTTTCTCTATCTTAAGTGCTTAATTATTAGATAGCTTAAAGTTTTGCAAAAGGCACTTTAACTACCATTGAATTTACCATATCAAATATTTGCAGAATCCTTTTATAGAATGATGATGAGATAAATAGGGAAGCTTCTCTCCTATGTCTCGAGTTATTTGCATTCCAAGAATCCTCTTGCCAGAGCTAAGGCATTTCATTTAAAATTTTTTGCTTAGCTAATCATTTAGCTCACCAAATTTTCCTTTATCATCTATGTAGAGAAATAGATACGCCATGGCTGAGTAGACAACACTCTTGAAATACGTAAAACTATTAGATGGGTTCTTAGAATAACCTTGAGTCATCATGAATTCATCAAAAGATTCTATTATCGTTTTGGTGATGGCTGAAATTCATAAATTGACTTTTTAAGCAATTATTATAACATATTCCTTTTTCTTAGTTTTCAGGTTGTCTCATATAGATCTTTTATTTTACCTTGTTAAAAAGTCATCCTCATATCCATATATTCCATTTCTAGATCGAAAACAACTAAAGTAAGCAAAACTCGTATACAGTTATGGCTTACTACTAGAGAAGATAAATTCAATGAAGTTAACTCCACCTTTTTGAGTAAATCCTTTAGCAATTTACTTGCCTTTAAAACTGATTGCTTCTACTTCAACTCCCCCATTCTTTATCCTAAATATCTATTTACTTACGGCTACCCTTCTATCATTAGGCTTCTTAACTAGTATGAAGGATTTATCTTTGTTTAATGACTCTGAACTCTTTTAGCATTGCTTGTCTCCACAATTGAGCACTAGAATTTTGCATAACTTCCTTCACACTTCTTGGTTCATCATTAACTTATTTATACCATTAAAGTATATGTAATCAAATCAGTATGTCCATATCTCATTAGGTGCCTCATCTGTCTTCTTGCTTTGCTCCTTGCCAAGCCATAGTTATATTCATGTACATAAGTTTGTTCCAATTATTTTGCTTTTAAGACTTCTCGAATAGTTTTTGGATCTCCGGGCAACTCCATCTTAAGCACTCCGTCTTAAGCTAACTGCTATCATGACTTCTACAGCAGCTTTTAGTGTCTATTTTAGCTTTTGACTTTCTATTCAGCATTTTATATATTCATCCAATACAACACCCATACTGATAATACATCCAGAAGATTTTACCCATTGGCACTATAACTTGTACTCCTTAACTATCTCTAGATGACAAATGAACACTCTTTTAATCGCCATAAGCTCTAATTAACTTCCCTTGTCTGATATATGGCCATGCAATGCACCCAACAACTATGAGATTACTTAAGCTTCGAGGGAGACCTACCCAACCAAATTGCTTTTAAAGTCTTGAAGTTTAGACCAAGTAAAGGACTTCTATTGAACTTTTAAGAAGTTGTAGTTAGGTAGCTAAAAATGCTGATATCGACCACATCGACCCCAATTGATAATTCAGTTTCACACTATGTTCGGTTCAGTTATATTTAATAAACTGAAAATAAAAAAGAATCAATTTAGTTTTTTGTTTGAGACTTTAATAAACTATTAATGAATGATCTTTAAATATTTATTTGATAAGATGCTTAGGCTAACCTAAATTTTAACATAATAAAATATGTTAAATTTGCTGCTACTATTACTTTTGAACTAAGGTGAAATGACACTTAACCCTTAGGTTTAGAGTAATCGCGTTTTAATGCTATGACTCTGAAGTTGGTTCACTTACCTCCAGTTTTAAATTATGACAGTCGTCCCCCTTGAACTTTGAGATAGCGATAGTTAGACCCCTAATTAACCGATTTGTGAAGTAAAATGTGATTAACCCCCTTTAAAATATCACTAAACCCCATTTGTCAAATGAAATATTGGATAAGAATGTACCTTTATTCAATTGATAACCAAACAAAAATAATATCAAAAAGGTAGGCTTTTGATATTATAAAAATAATTTTTTAAAACTAAAATAAACTAAATTAATGTTATTTTTTAAAATAAAAACAATTATATATTTATATAATATTAGATAATACACTTTTATTGTATGGAGTAATTCAACGACAGTAATAAGCGAATAATGATGATAGGTTGTGGTTGGGCAAATAATAGCAGTAAAATTTGCAATTAGTTAAGGTGATAAAGGAGGTTTAGATGACAGAGACGGTGATAGATAATGATTTTTTTTTAGAATAAAGAGTTTAAAGAACTGCAAAATTGTGTGTTACCTCTACGAGCACAAACTTAATTTTGTATCTTAATTATGTAATTCTAACAAATACGTTTATTTAAATTTTTTATTTTTATTTTTTTCAAATATTGGAATTCAGCTCGCTTGTCTATCTCATCACGACTAGAGTCCAGTCCTCTCCGTCTCCATCTCCATCTCCATCAACGTTTGTTCTTACGTTTGATAATTGGCATCAACTACTTGATCACGTGTCTATTTTTTATTTTCAACATATTATTAGTTCTCTTCAATTGCAAAATGATTAAGTTTCCTGCCTGTTGCTGTAAAACGCGCAAATTTGTAGTGATATTTTCAATCGTTATTACAGAAAAATGATAATTCTTGAAAATATAAAGGAGTTTCCGGATAGAAGAGCATGCCATTCTAAGGAAAGAAGAAGAACTCTCTTGTCGACTCAATTCACATTTTGGATCGTACTTGCTCGATGAGCTCTCTCCTAAGAATCTTCCCTGAAGCTGACTTCGGAACGCTGTTTACGAATGTCACCCTTCTTAATCTTTTATAAGGCGCAACCTGTAAAGAATCACGAGAATTTGGTTATACATGCAACAGGAATCATTTAAGTCATATCTTAAAAGAAAATGACTAAGCAGAACAAGCAAAAATTAAAACGGCGTATGTTGTAATGGTAAAATGCTGCAGTTATTGGACGTCTTCAATAACTATCTGAGTGATAAAGGCGAGCTTGACAAAGGATATGTCCAGAAGTTCAGTGGAATGACAGCCTCAGACACCTTAATGAATAAAAATGTGCATGAGATAAACCACTCTTCCCATCGAAAAATCAAACTGCATTTACAGTGATATGGAATCTCCTAATTTTGTCCTTTTCCGATCTCAGTTAATTTTTAAGCTATAGCCAATCCATACCGAAAGTTAAAAACTAGTTGAATGAGCTATGATTGACAATCCAAAAGTCAATTGATTCTACCCCCAGATGCAAGGTTAGACCTCGACAAAGCATCATGCATCGAGTTAATAGAGTCAAATTACCTGATCAGCAACAAACTTTTGAACATCTTCTTCAGTCAGCGAACTGCTGGTTGAGCGAACAACATATGCAGCAGGAACCTCTCCAGCTTCAGCATCGGGAAATCTACAGAGGTGGAGATGCTTCAAGATATCAATGGTTCACAAGAATTAACATATAAACATTCCCCCAAAAAGGGGAGTCATGGAATTATTATTTGTATTATCGTACGACTTACGGAATAACAACAGCATCTAATATCTCAGGATGAGAAACAAGAAGCCCCTCAAGCTCTGCTGGTGCAACCTAGTGTAAATGAATCAAACAAATGAGAAAATTTGGCAATTAAAATCATGATTGTCATTACGAAGAAACAACAATATAGGTGACAAATAAATGTCAACCCAAATACTAAACATAATTTATCAAAATTCAAGTCAACAAAACTGTGCTACAGAGATTGGCTCCTTGTTATATGAGCGTCAACTACAATCGATCTACCAGCAATAACT
Organism: Trichilia hirta; assembly: GCA_035221805.1. Taxonomy (NCBI): domain Eukaryota; kingdom Viridiplantae; phylum Streptophyta; class Magnoliopsida; order Sapindales; family Meliaceae; genus Trichilia; species Trichilia hirta. The sequence goes on along the minus strand of JAWDEX010000007.1, from coordinate 5,636,669 downwards.
CAACTTAAAAGCTACATATCTAATGGAAAACAGAGAAGATAGGACAGAGAATATATTGCTATGTCACATTATCTTTGTGCCTCTTGTTCAGGTATATTGAGTGACTAGAAAATTTCTGGGCACACCCATTTCCAGATTAGAAATAGATAGCAATATGATATTACCATATTAATAAATGAACTTTCAAGGAATCTTAATCAGATTTGTAAAATATGAATTTCAAATAATGTTAAACAACCAATGCAAAACAGCCAGATTGCACAAAATTTTGCAGCAAGTAATTGAAGGAGAAAACATGATGAAAGATGCTCGACTAAAAATAGGCTAGTCAGAGTTGGCTAAGTAAGTTATTTCACTTTCAATCCAATCCAAAACCATAAATGCCAGCAAAAATTCATTTGCATTAAGCCTCCACGGCCAATAACAACTTACCTGAGAACCTTTGTATTTGATTAGCTCTTTAATTCGGTCAACGACATATAGCTGGCCATCACCATCAAAATATCCAAGATCTCCTGTATGTACCCAACCCTTTTTATCTATTGTCAGCTTTGTGGCTTGTTCGTTGTTGAAATAACCTACAATAAGTTTTGAAACGAGTGTCAAGTTGCTTAAATAATCCAATCCCGGAAAACAAAAGCAGATGCCTCAATGTGCCAAATGAATCTATATGAAATTTTTGAGAAATGAAAGGTAACCTCACAACGGTATCAAGTTAATTAAACGAATAAACCTCAATAGACAACATACGAAACTACCAAGGCCTTGACTTAAAATGACAAGGGTTATATTGGGGACCTTATTGGCTTGCACATGGCAGACAATAACTTACCAAGGATTTGGTAATAACCAGGAGCAAGAGCGGCTCTAGAATGCATAATGCAGCAAGCATTAAACATAATGAAGATTTTAACGATAATCAACATGACTGGCTCCATAAAAATAACATGAAAATAGCACTTGGGAGTGGACACAGCAAATTTCGGGATTAATGCAGACATGTAGGAAGGGAGGACAAAAAAAATGTGGACTATGCAGGAGCTGGGGTTATAATACCTCAAAATTACTTTGGCAACAGATATTTTGCAAAATCATACACTTTATTCGCACCACTATGGCCTGGTAAAAACAGTTATGTGTACATGGTAGCATCAAATATTCTTAGGAGCCTATCTTTCTTAGGCATTAATGTTAAGGTTGTCCACTTCTACCTCTGTGTTACCATATATGCAATGGCTTTCTCCCTTCCATTATTCCATTAAAGCTGCAGATGTGCTGAACTGCAGCATTATTCAAGTAAATAAAGCTAAGATCACATGAAAAACATACAAGGATGTTGAAGCTAGCTTAATCAGTTGTCACAAGATGGGTTTTTCTCTGGAATATAATCCAGCGGTTCTTAATGGCATCTTTTTGAAGTCCATGGGGTACAAGATGACTGCAATAAGATAGTCTAGCTACAGATAAAACAAGAATTAAGATTCAGGTTCAAAGAAATTTTATGTTCAGTTTACTAATCTCTCCCATGTACAAAAGAGTAAAAGTAATCCTATCCTCTTATTCACAACGAAAATAGATCAATATAAAATGGATATTCATAGCCCAGAAACTAACATAAACTATACCTTGCATCATATTAGGTCCTCGAACCCATATCTCCCCCAATTGATTAGGCGGAAGGGGCTTGAGAGTATCCACATTAACTATTTGGGCTTCAACTCCTGCAACAATTGTTCCAGCTGAACCACCATTACGAACTCCTACCAATGGATTCTCCACTGAGATAATGCCACACGTTTCTGTCATACCATAGCCCTGAAATCACAGAGCTTTTCATAGATCAGCAACTTTTATTACTGAGCCCCTTAATATAACTTGTAAAATGAACAGAAACATCTTAAAAATTTTCAGCCAAAGCACCTACTAAAAGCTAAAGCCAAATCACAAACCTTAAAAAACATTTGTCTAAGATGCAAAGAATTTAATGGACAATTTCTATCGGATTTAATAATTTGGAATTACTTCACTAATCATCTACTAAATGTACAGATTGCACATAGCCAACATAATTTGCTACTGTTCTTAAGAATCGAAAATCACAATCTGACTTTGTTGGAGTTCAGATATTCACAACAAAAGAAGTTATCGTGCCTCGACCAAAAAGGGATACCAACAACTCCAAAAACGATCTTATTTTAAACAAATATGTATCCTTTGAACGTCTGTCGTTGTGTGAAACCGCTCACCTAAATAATGGCAAACCTCAAACCTCAAAATCTTTATGCCCAGGAACTTAAAAATTAAAAACATAGAACATTAAGAATGCAAAGAACATCAAATCCTTTTATCTTGTGATCATTACATAATTCTTGATTTTAGTATTAAAATAGAGCTTACCTGAAGAACTGTGGCATGAGGAATATTCTTCGAACAATCCTCCATCAATTCCTTACTCAAAGGAGCAGCACCAGAACCAATACGCTTCAATGATGAAAGATCAAATTTCTTGACCAAACTATTCTTCGCCAGTGCAAGAATAATTGGTGGCACAACCCACAAATGTGTCACCCCGTACTTCTCAACAGCCCTCAAAGTCATCTCAAAATCAAACTTCCCCATTGAAACAACACAGTTTCCTATTTGCAACTGCGAATACAAAATAACTGCAAGTCCGAATACATGAAACATTGGCACAACACATAGTAGTCTTAAATCAACCTCACCGGCCACTTCTTGATCCATAGTTATCATCAAAGATGCTGCAATAAAATTCTTATGTGCCAAAACGACACCTTTGCTAACGCCCGTTGTACCTGAAGAGTACAACAAAGCAGCAGTATCCGTCTGCCTAATAGAAACGTCTGGAAATTTTGAGACGTTTCCAGATAATTTAACCAAGTCGTGAAAATGAACAATCTTTGAACTTGAACTAAGACCAGAGGAAGAAAGTTTTTCTTTTGAACCTAGAAAAACAGTTGGCAAGTCAAAACCTTTAACTTTGTCCCATACTTCAGGGACCGTAACCACAAGCTTTGGCTTTGAATCCTGAACTTGCTTTGAAAGCTCAGATACAGTGTAAAGAGGATTGGCAGTAGTCGCTATGGCGCCTAGAGCAACAACACCGAGAAAACAGAGCGCAAACTGAATAGAATTTGGAGCAAAAATCAAAACAACATCTTTTATTCTGACGCCCAGATGGCGAAAGCCATGAGAGACTTTCATCAAGGTAGATTTCAACTGGGTAAAGGTCAAAGATTCACCAGAATCCGCATCAATGAGGGCTAATTTGGAGCCATAGGAAGCAGAGTTTCTAAAGAGAAAATCCATCATAGACAGATTGGTATCTTTGGGAAGAACCAAAGGTGGTCTTAATGACCTGTAGATTCCATCACGGCCATACCCAGATTTCTCCATTGAACCAAATAACCCAGAAGATGGATGAATATTAGCAGAATCGGATTTTTTTTTGTTCTTCTGGACTTTTTGTCAGAAGTATTGGTGGATAGATGAGATAAATTGAGAGTTTCACAAGGAAAGAAGAACAAGAGCAGAGCAATGGATAGTCAATTACGGGAATAGAATGGCAGTAATGATGGGCTCTGTGTCGTCCTGAAGATGACGAAGAAGAATGATGTAGACGTTTGGATTGATAATATCCGATCGATATTTCCGTTATTTACAGGACAAAATAGGCTAGGATTTTACGCTTCATGTGCATTGGATTATTGCACCATATCATTTTGTCGAATTCAATTAATTTCCCAATTGTTTTTAGTCCCTTGACTGAATAAAATAAGATATAATGGAATCAGTTGTATTGTATTTAGCAGCGCGGGATTAAATGTGATATTGTATGTATAATTAATAATAAAACATTTAAGTAAATTTAATTTATGTTGCCAAGTAAGTGTCATAATATATATGTTACCAGGATTTTATAGAAGCCGTAAAACATATTTTACATATGATATTTTATATCGATATATGACCCGACATATGACATTCAATAAAAATATACGAGTCAAGATTGTGTATAATATATTAATATAGAAATAATATTAAAAAAATTATTTTATATATATATATATATGATATGTTATTATTAATTAAAAATATATAAAAATAATAAAATTATTAAATTATGCTGCAAAAAATTTGAATTTCTATGACTTTTATCTTTATTTTTGATATAATAAAGGCAAAAATATTTCTCCTACTTCTCATTTTATCCATTACAAAGTTTATTTATACTCAAAATCTTACTAATCATGTGTAATTAAATATGTTAAACTCCTTTACAAATTTTATAGTCGGATAAATGTAAACCTTGTAAATTACGTTTAGTTTTTCATTTGACGAAGTCTTGTAGCGAGATAACTGGGACCCCTTGAGTAGGAAAGGTGTTTATTGTTGATGCACTTATTTACTAAATTAATGGTGGGTAGGTACTACGGTTACGTACAGGTGACGATAGCATGGATAATGTGTGGAGATTTATGGGCGTCGGTAATAAAGAATAGAAAACAAAACAGATGCTTCTAACTGAACACCAAATTTTCTAAGGGCACTTGATTTGTCTATGGACTTAACTATAGTTTAATAAAGCTCGATTATTAATTAATTTTTTATTTTTTATTTTTAATTTTTTAATTTTTTTATTTTTATGAATTGCGTAATAGATCGAATATTGAATAAATTCCGATGCAATTGCAACTATCAAATTACAAATCTCAATTCAAAGTTCAAACCAAAACAATCATTGACTTTGTGACACACTTAACGCTTTCTTTGACAAAATCCATGTGAACCCATGTACAAAACCCACATGGATTGTCAAACTTATTAAATACAAGCCATGAAAAGATGATATCAATAGTTTATTCTTCACGAATTTGTAAATTATAACGAATAAATTTTCAAAAATCTCCCTAAAGTTTAGACTTGGGAGTTAGGACTAATTATACTTTATAAATTTTTTATTCGTTGCTGTCAAAGTTTTAGGGGAAATAAAAGTTACAAAACCATCACCTTTAACAAAGCCTTTTCATTCTTTCTCTTACTATCCACTTTTTCTTTGGTCCTACACAACAATGGTAGGATAAGATTTCTTAAATTTCATGAGAACTTGGGTCTTCTTCATAAAAAAACTAAGTAGTGGGTCTAAAATTATTGTATGTTATAATCAAATGGTCACACGCAGTGGTGGAGTCACCTTAATAACAATAATATATATATAACAAAATTTATAAAATAGTTTTATATCTATGATCAATTATTAAAAATATATATTTTTATGCTTTTGTTTCTTAGTATTGATTTAGTTACCTATTTAACTAACAATTGTTTTTTTTATTGTCATGTTATGTAAATATTTTACACTACATAAATTAAAAACAAAAACAAAAACAAAAAAAACGAAGGCGGGGACCATTTATTTGACTTGGTAAATTTTAATATAAATTTGGTAAATGTGTTATTCATGTTATTCAAACCAAAATATAACTAAAATATAATTGTTCGAAGATAAATTTGAAATAAGGAGGGGCATAAGGATCGTGACTCCTTGATAAGGAATCCAAATTCCCCTCCTGTTAAAGATATGCTAAGAAAATTTATAAAATTAACCAATTTATTTTTAAAAATTTATCCTTTTTTAATAATTTGTTAATGCCCAATTTTTTTTGGGGTGAAAAACTCAGTGCACCACAGATTTTTTTATTATTGTCGTGCGAATCGTGTGAGGTATTATCCGATCTCAGTCAAAGATTCCTAAAGACTCACCTAAAATCAAAGTAAATAAGTTAAAAGTAAAGTCGGTGTACTGATGTATAAACTCTGACGCTTAAGTTAGTAAAAGGTCCAAAGCAAGTAATAGAAAAAATACTAAAACAGGACAGTGTTTATACTAATTACCAATTCGAAGAGCTAATTTTGGGAATATAGATAGTGACAAGTGTTCACCAAGAGATTCAGTATATAGGCCTTTTTTTTTTCAAAAAAGAAAAAAAAAAGCGCCCCCCCCAATGTTTTAAATAGCAATCTCAATATTTATAGGACCTTTGTACGCGTGAATATTAGAGAATAGGAGCTTGATTAGACAGAGTACGACATGGATGGCCGACAGGTCCTTTCACCATTCTCTTATGTCAGATTAGGATAGCGCAATGAATGCTTATAGTCTATAAGACATGGTGCCCCTTAATATGATCGGATGTTTAGGTCGTTCTTGGAATATGCACCTAATTGTCCCATTAAGTTCCCATGTTTTTGAATGGTAAGATCAAATCGCATCAGTACTTTGAATATAAGCAAGGGTGCTAAAGTGAACAGATTTGGATCAGGTCGCCTATATAACGACAGAGGTGGGGGCAAGAAAACTCGAATCGAAAAAAACCCTCAATATAAGCCCTTCAAGTTTCTACTATCGTAAAACGAGAGTGAAAATTTGATCGGTTAGGATTTTTTGAGGTGACCCAGGGCCTTTGACTTAGATGCTTTAGTGCTTTGAGCTACTAATAATTTTTATTAAATACAAATATTTCGATTCTCACTCATAATCATTCGTCATTTTTGAAAAATCGTATTTGAAATGTAAGGCTCCTTTGTAACCTGTGCCATCGCCACATGTAAGTACACATGCAGTTATTTTTTGAATTGGCGTACTGTTCTAGGGTGCTCTTTCAGGTTTGCGTGACGTGGGTCATTTTTATCCACTTATCAAGTGACCTTTTGGGATACGTCGCATTGCTTGTTTAATGTCCGGTCTACTCTAAATATCCCTGATCTTGCCTCTCTTTTCTTATTTTGCACTCTTGTTGAACTCAACTGCTACTAGTGTATTCTCGATACTCTGCAGCGTTTGTATTTGCCATCATCAAATCCTTTCGTGTCTTTATTTTTGCATCAATTTAATCGGTAAAAAACCACTTTATTACATTTTTATTATATATTTTGCTCGCAGTACTATTACAACACTTTTTTCTTTTGCCCGTAAAAGAAGCACGAGGCACAGGTCGTCATTTTTGACAAAGAGAAGCGTTCGTGGTCTTAATTCACATTAGATGGCGAGATGGTGAGGTTGCAAGGGCAAGCAAGCAGAGAGATGATGTTACAAGGCCAGCAATATTTGTTAGCCTCGGGAAAATATGTTTCTTTATGCCCTTTTTGTCTTGATCATCTATTATTTGTATGTAAGAGATAAGTACTAGCAATGAGAGTGCTGAAGTTGTGTCCTAAGACCAGTCACCTTGGGATATCATTAAAGTTGACCTAGAATTAGGCTCATCCTTGAGCTCGAGTAATGAAAAATCTACCATTGACTTTATTCTATTACTCAGGATACGGATTGCATTCGAGACTGATAAATTCTTCTCTATAGTTAATAAATAGGACTTTGGTATATATCAGGATGCTTTTATGATAGATAGACTAATATTCATGCGTGTTTCACGCAGGAGTGAAATACCAAGCCAACCCTTTCTTGATGAAACCGCTTTTAATAAGTAGCTATTCTTGCTAAGAGTAAGGTTATCACTTCATCCATTCTTGGCCAGCATATTAACTCATTTTCAGATTCCTCTATACCAACTTATGCCTAACAGTTGGAAGATTTTGACAGAATTATTCGTTCTGTGGCAGGAATACTTTGGTGAGCCCCTAAGCATTCTCGACGTGGTATATATATATATATGCTAAAGGAGAATCCTAGGTCAAGTCTCGGTTAGTACTATCTATAAACCAGGCCAAGGACTCCTAATCTGGTGAAGGGAATTTTTCTAGCAACAAATATTAGAACGACAAGTGATTTTTTGTGGGGGACGAGTGAGATTTGGCTGTTGGAGGAGAGATCCTAAATAAGTTTGGGTCAATTATAGCTTGGACAAGTCGCCTCACCCTGAGTTAAAAGTCAAGAGGGAGAATGACTTCGTTAGAAGATGTCGCTGCTGATTAAAAGGAGATCCTTTTCGAAGCTTTATTGATAGAGTCGGGTTTGGTCACCTCCCATATTTTTCGTATTGCCCTCAAATGGATAAAAGCAAAGGGTAGGACCCCGCAGATGCATTGTTACACTCACACAAAGAATTAACCTCCTTTCATTTTATTTTACAGATATGTCAGAGAAGGAGCAACGTTTATCTGTCTTAGAGCGATCGGCGGCCGTTAGAAGGCAGGCAAAGAAACAATTCATGGTCAAGTGCCTCTACCACTTTGCATTTGTAAGAAATTTTGAGGGCCTCAGTAAAAAAAAAGGGTAAAGCCCTTACCTCACCTCAAAAAATGTCAGACAGTAATGATAAACCCCCTCAGCTAACAAGAAAAAAACCCTAATCCAGTGAGGGGCAAGAAAAACTACTGAATAGTGTGATTATTACTATTTGTTCAATTAGATTTAGCTTTACAGATGTGTCAGGGTCTGGCCAATGCATCTTAGTATCTTTTCCTCAAGTACCTGTGCCAATGATTTCCCGTTGCTTTACCCTTTTTCAGGTCTTTATATTAGAGCTTTCTGACATCGAAGAATATAAGAGATTAGTGGTGGCCCGCCTCTTCTTATTTATTAATGCAATCATTCTCCTGGTGAACATGATCGTTGACGAGGAGGTGGACGATCATTCTCTTGAGATAGCTATTAACTATGCTTGCGACTCCTCGAACTTGGTAAGCTTTGTATCCATCTTGCCTTCTTTCACTAAACTTTCAGAAGTGTTAACTCTTTCTTTTACAGGCTACACATATGCTTTCCCATCAATAAGAGCAGATAAAGTTCCATGTCCAAAGTGCGACTGCCTAAGGCTGGGAAAACAAGTAGCTAAAGAAATAGATTTATAGTTTAAACAAAAAACTAAAGAGAAATCACCAAGGCTGGGTGAAGATTAGGAAAGATTTGAAAAAGAAGGTCAAAATTGTCAAGTCCAGGATGATTGACTCAGACTGGGAGATATTGCAATTAAAGAATGACCTGAAGGCACAAAGAAAGATCAACAACATTTTCTCTGACCTTCTTCACAGTTGGAAAAATACAATCGAGGGCCTTTGAGAAAAAGCTAAGAGGCTAGAAGCAGATATGCTCTTCCAGGATTAGGAATTATTGAGAGCAGAGTCCACTATTTGAAAGCTACAAGTGGACCTCTGCTCGACTAATGACCGAGCCTAAAATCAATACAAAAAGGGCATACTTTTAGACTCCTAAATGTCAGTGTACCGGTAGAGGAGCATTTACCCGAGATAAATTTTAACTGAATTTTTACATACCTGGGTGTTGAAAGGCCATCAGAGAAAGCAACACCTTAAGCAAGGGATAAGCCGACATTAGAGACGCTTGCAATTATGGTAAGTAGGCCGTAATAATAGGAGACTACAAAAACTCTCTTTATCCTGCCTCCTAAATAGATGAATGTTTTAGATCGCCCTAGATAGCAAGTTCAACTCTTTTCTTAGGATCCTATATCTTCTAGTACTGGCATTGAAATGACGGGAGGGCTAACAGGTGTCATAACCTAATTTTGTCCTCTGTAAATTTTATTTATGTTTGAGGTGTCGAATTTATAATAATGACATGAGGCTTAATTTTTAAATCATTCTGCCAAAATTGTCTAATAAGTTTGTATCTTAACTCAAGGTACTG